>LPNX011022910.1:112648-180746 GCA_001517045.1 Pseudotsuga menziesii | reverse complement strand
ATATATATATATATATTTTTTTTTTTCCAAGGAAAACAATCACTTTATTCTCATTGAATAAACATGAACTGCCTTCTAGAGGCATACATAAAGATCATCAAAATTGCCTCATTCTTTCTTATAATGTAGGCTTTTCTTGTCTCATTCGGTTTTGTTAGCTTTAAAGCCTAACATATTGATTCATTTATTGATTATTTACAAATTCTTTCACCTCCATTAAACTTGGAGGGAGCGTTAATGCCGCTTTAGATAGCTTGTCTGCTTCATCATTCAGTTCTCTGTAAATATGATGAAAATAAATTGACTCAAAGTTTTCCATTTGATCTCTTATTGCTCTTAGCAAATGTTGAAAGTGTGGGGCATTTATCTACAACTGTCCATTTTCCCATTCTATAGTCATTTTTTAGTCCCTGTAAAGCTGAAGATTTTGAACCTTTTCTTAGTTGCCACTCAGAGGACTGACCATAATGCTGATAAGTCTGCCTTATTGTTTGTGCCTTGCCCTGGTGCAAAGGTGATCTCTATATTTGTTGATTCTTTAAGAAAAAGGATATCTCCCACACCTCCCAAGGGAGGTTATTTTTCCTTTTATTCTCAACTCTTCTCTTTCATAATGGAGCCACCCTTGACAGAAAATGCGATATCTTTTCTATTGGTCAGTTATGTACATCTTCAGCCACGTTTGCAGGTTTTTTCCACTCCAACCAGTTGGACCAACAAAGGAAACTACTCCACACTTTTGAATGATTCTCTCTGATGGTACCAACATGCATCAAACTTTGCTACCAACTTCCTTCAACTCCCTCATGTCAGATGGAGAACTCCAAGAAGGCTCTATCATCAAGCTCTCCAAGGCACTTGCACCTTCATTCATAATAACATGTACATTTTGCTTGCCATTCTTTCAGTCCCTCTTCTTATCTAGCTTAAGTTGTGAATTTTACCCATCGCCCCTTGTCACAAGTTAAACACCTTTACTAATTCTTACCTTTTTCCTCCTACAAGACTATTAGAGTGCTTAATCTTGAAGTGGTCCACCGTAAACTTGACCTTATTAGGAGCCCTCTTCCTCATGTACTGCTAATTAGCTTTGGTCTTCCAACTGGTTCATTAACTAGCCAACCCATTGGCCTCACACAAGAAATTAATATTCACTCATCCCAAACATCAAGTACACCAATATCCATACCAACTACGGTAATTCCATTCAAAGCACTCAACATCAACTACAAAAAATGGTCCATCCAAGGTCACATAGTTGCAAAGACAACCATCCATGAATACACCAACCAACGAGGCCTAGGGAAACTCTTTGGCTTTGTCCTTATTAAGTATTATAGAAAATAGATCCATGTATCTGCCTTTAACAACTTTGTTGACTCCTTCTATTCCCTTGTTGAAATATGAACAATTTACATTGTCTCCAATGGCACAGTCAAAACAAACAACCCTTCATATAACCATTTGAATAACCATCTTGAGATTATCCTTTCTTCTGCGTCAACCATCCACCCTTGTCTCGATGAATTTCCCTCCATTCCTTTACATTCCTTCCACTTTATTACAATAAATGACCTTCAAATTCCATGGTTGACCTTATGGGCATGGTCATCTTTGTCTCCCATGCATCTATGATTCGTAAAAAAACTGAAACAAGCAAGAAAACCGTTTGCCTTAGAGACACATAATGTCTTAACATTGATGTCATGCTTTGGGGTCATCATTGCCACAATACGGGTTCTCATATTGCTTCATTGTACTCCTTTGATCCACCCCTTGTCCTTGCATTCATGGGTGGGTGCCTTACTGATTACAATGGTAAAACAATTGGAAGTGTTCCCAGTAGTGCCTTGCTTATCAATCCAGATATTGAGGCAACCCATCTCCTTTAAAAACGGTTCAATGATCATGGATTTCGTGCAGCATCGCCATCCTTGAGTAGCAAGTACATAGGATCTATGTCTCGAACACACCCAAAGAAAACAATCTTGGACTTGCAAAGCATGGAACACTTTGATAAGGCCCTATGGTTCTCTATACACGCTTCCATTGTTGACATTAACATGGGAAACTTCCACTTCCTTGCATGCCCTCTCTTTGTTGATGGCATTTAATGCATGAAAAAAATTTCACATTCAACTTACAACACTTGGCATTATAGCAAATGTGATGGTGAACTCACATAATGCAACTACAGGTATATTTTAAAGCTTTCCTTGCAAGACTGCACCGACCAGATCAACGGAGCCACAACTTTTGACGATGTAGCCAACCAACTCCCTGGTGTCTCTACAAAATATTTATGCCTCCTCGCCACCGAACCCTCGGCCATAAAGGATATCTCTCTACAATTAACTTCACAACAATACCTTTTCACCTTATCCATGAAGTCATAGACTTTCAATTCCACTACAAGATTGAAGACAACCATTGTTAATTTTGAAGAGATTCCTTATGTCGCTGCATCATCCAACCTCTTGGAAGAAATGCATGCACTCACAACTCAAATCCAACCAATTGCAGGTTGTTTCTAACCTCCCCTTCATACATTTTACCCTCCCTTTATTCCAAGCACTTGTTTGTGTCACCCTTCCACATCTAACTCTTCCCTTGCTCCTTTGTTATACCTCCATATATTTGAGACATCATATCCCACAATAGACCATCTTATGTCTCCAAATGCATTCCACCTCATCTGCACCCAATTATGCTTCTTCCACTTCATCGTGATCATTATCTTTCCCCCCCTTTGGCTCCCTTCATTACTTGCATATAGACCTTTTCCATAATTTATTGTCATTTTTCTTAGATCTACAATGTATTTAGCTACTATTAATTTTGTGTGCACATGACTATATATGTCATCCTATACATTACATAGTTCTTTTTTAATCACGACTTACATTGGTTCAGATACACTATATTTATCTATATGTGTCCATCCAACATTTCACGTTTTCTTGCATGCATACAATGTTTAATATGTCATTTATGTGGTTTTTTTTGTACTACGTTGCTTCTTGCTTAGTTTTCACATACATATATATGCTCCACATACATCCACAAATGCTTTACACCTTCTTTCTCGCAACATTTTCACATTGATTTTATTTCTATATGCACACATACATTAGTATTTGTATTTTGCATTTCTTACTTTTGATATACATGCCTCAATTTTTTCTTCCAAGAACACATTTATAACATTTGATAGCTCCATCAATGTCTCATCCAGGTTCAAGATAGACTCCTTTTCTTCAACAACCTATGTCGTCCGATTGTGTAAGTGAACAAAGAAATGCACGTAGAAGGTTTCTTTATAGCCACACAAAGGATCGTTGAAATGCGCAGAGATGTCTTCTTTATCAATCCAGACATGCAAACAATAATGCTTCAATCAACACTACCCCTAACCTGTTATTTTTTCAATGTTCTCCACCTTCATTCACATCCCCCCCTCCACTTAGAAACCTCAATGCTCCACCAATGCACACATCCACTACACCCCCCCCTCCAAACACCCCATGCAATACCCCCTTACTAGATGCTCACTTTTGCTTTCTTAACTGACTTGCTCACCTCGACCCAATGCATGTTTGCTCGATATGCAAGGAATCATATCCAAGCATGAAAACACAGTTTTCAAATGGCATCTATACATGCTCTCGATGTACTAAAGAGCGACATGGCCATCGCTACTCCATAGATAACAACATGGATCTTGGAAACCAAGCATGTGTACTTGCACGCTTAACTCAAATAGAAGAAATGTTAATTGTCTATGTCAATCCAATATTTCATTACACATGCACGTGGTAGGCAATACAAATACTCCGACCATACTATTAGTTTTCCCCAAGACATCTGCACAATAGCCAACTCCCTTCCACGTCTCTTGCCAGACTTGGACATCCTTTTTGTTCACAATTTCAATGTTGCAAACAAGCCTTATGAATTCATTGTTAGCCATTCAAATGTCCTAGTTGCATTGGAATTCAAAATTTCCAATGACCCATATTACAAGGATGTCCACCTTGATCTCCATGCATTACATGCTTTGCCACTTCAACCCATAGATGTTTCCTCCCTTCTTCGTCATGCAACAACCCCTGAGACAGACCTCCAACTACCCTCACCCATTAATGATGATGCAACAACTTCATTGCTAGCTCCAACAAACACGCAAACCTCCTCTTTCGTTTTTCACTCACAGATTCTCATACCGAGACTGAAGAAATTCAACGCTTTGCCTCTACAATCCCTGGAACCCCTACAACTTCGATTGATTGGTCCCCAATTAGCCTTTCCCTAATAAATGAATACAATACAGAAGGCCTCCTCTCAATGGAATTCCCAACCTTATTTCCCACAGGGGTTGTCATGCTAAAGCAACAACATCTTTATGGAATTAGCATGCAAGAATATGCTTTGCACCTTATGTGATTCCACGATAATAGCTTTGGCCAACACCCTCACTTCTACTACTACTTATACAACCTTATGATGTTCCATTGTAGCTGAGCCATCGTAGTTGTATTTGTTAAACATAACCTAGAATACACCCTTCTCGCAACTATCTCATCCCTGCGCACACAACTCCACCAAATGCCAGATTCTCATGTTGTTGAACATGCCATGCGTTTTGGATATGCTTTTCATGGCACTCGCTCATTTTGGAACAAAAGACGAGGTGGACTATATGATATGATCACCCAACTTGGTAGCCCAAGCTTCTTGTTTACCCATAGTGCAACTGACACCAAACGGCATGACCTTGACATGCTCATGCCTTCCCATCCTCCCACTTCATTGCCTTCGCAATTCCAATGGAGACTTCATAAGATTATAACCAATCCACATACTATGTCTCTATATATGCACCATAGATTCATTGTCTTCCTTGAAAATGTACTCCAAAACACATTCCAAACAAAAGATTAATGGTGTAGGTTTGTTCCTCTCACTCATTGCAATTGTTTTCCTTATATTGTTTAACATTTCCACTTTTCCCTTAACTTTTTTGTTTTTTCTCTTCCCTTCTTTCTATAGGTATGAATGGCAAAACACAGGTTTTGCTCATATACACAAATTCCTTTGGTTGGAGGACGCACTCAATATGGATAGCCTTGACTGGAATGATTACCTCGCTGTGAAATATGCAAAAAAATTTTTGATAGATTCTTAACTATGTGAAACCCCCATCCCATGCACCTTCGTGCCCCTGTATTTCATCAAGCAGCTCACCAAGACCCTTGCACACTCACATCATCCTCCATACTTGAAAGAAACCAAACTTATGACTATGAAACCCTTGTCAATTATGTGCAATGACACATAAAATGCAATAAAACCTCTTGTCTTCGCAAAAAAGGCACAACCCTTGTTTTTCACTATGGTTTCCCCTTTGAAATGAATGAAACATCTTCTATGTTCATTGATTATTTTTGGAAAAACATACATACCGACTAGAAATGATGAACTTTTAAACATACACAAGTCTTTCATGCTCTCAATATGGAGAGCCAATGTGGATTGCCAACATGTAATCTCCAATGTTGTCCTCACATACATTTCAAAGAATGCTTCAACAGCAGAGAAAAAAATCTAAAAGCTACCATGACATTCTATCACGTATTGCACATGTCGCCCCTATAGAAGAGGGAATCTTATTGCCTATTTGAAAACTCTTGTCAGAAACCGTGGCTGACAGAGACATTGGTGTGCAAGAGACCTGCCATATGCTACAAAAACTTCCCTTTATGCTTTACAATCGTACCGTTGTTTCCCTAAATGTTTCCCAAACCCTTTTCAAACGTGTCTCATCATACCTCCTAAACACCCTCCCACCAACCACCTTCATTTCTGCATACATGCAAAGACCCCCTTCACTTGAACAACTACCCCTTCTTGAAGCTTCTTGTCTTGGTCCTTGTCTGCATGTATACACAAATGCCAATGGAATCCCCACAAACTGGGCAAAATTATGCATGTCCTTCCTCACTTCTTTGACATACCTCCTTGTACTTCTCCTCTTTATGTCAATTTCTGTTGGAGCAAACTCCTCCTATACAAACCTTTTCATGAATTGCCAAATGACATTGGCTTCTCAAACTTGGTAATTGTCTCTACATGGGAATCTTTTCGTGGGAGCTACACTTCCTGGCATGTTGAATGACACCCTTCATCCCCTCTAGATATTGTTATTGAAACTCCTCCCCCTTGTTGTTCAAAAAAATGCACCCTTATAACCTAGGGCCTTTGGGGTTACCAACTTACTAAGCTAGATTTGCACACAATCAACCATGTAGAAATTGAAACAGGAACAGGAAGAAAATGGGACAAACCTGGTTTATGACGGTTGATCCAAGCTTTTTCTTCTCCTCTNATGGTTACTGAAATACATATTCATAATGAAATAATGAAAATAATTCATGATCCATCATATACAAGAGTGCACCAAATTGGAAGAAGAAACTTTCTTTATTAATAAACAAAGAATTATGAGATTACAACTTCCGAAACAAGGGCTCCGCTGCAAACCGAGGACACTAAGTTCTGTTGCTCCAAGATGTTTGAAGGCATACCACCAACATAACTTTTCTCTTCTAAGAATTATTGATTAGCCTCATCCCATGCCTTCTATTTGTACATCAGGAAATATAGAGGTTTCGATGGTTGAGACAATTGAGATAGTTATGATTAGGGACTCAACTGATCTCGACTAATCGTGATTTATATTTTATAACTTTGAATTAAGGTACACGCGAGTATTGATATAGGCAAGTCATGTATGACACACTCCTTACTTTAAGGAAACCTGTGTGTTCAATGTACACGCGAAATGTAATGCAGATACTCATGTGTGACACGCGGATTGTTGTGCAAATAGTAGTGTGTGCAACCCTAATGTTCAAACAAAAATATATTTAGCTGGCTAGGAGTTGATGCATCAACAATCATGCCCATCTATAGTGTTTTGGCTACTTCAGTCTAGTTTTTCCTTTTGTGTCCCGACATATTGGATGTCAGTACGCGAACGAAGAAGTGCCATTTTACATGATAACAGATGGCCCCTAATGTGTGAGGTCAGAGGGAAGCAATGGCTGAACCAAATTATAGTCTTGAATCTTGGAGAATTTAGTGACCAAGGCAACAAAGGAAGTACCTGAAACATATACATATAAATGTCATATACAAAATCATATCCGAGGATGTGATGTTCAGTATAATGAAACACTAGCTCCTTTACAATATTTGATTACATCATATGATATGGGTAACAAGACCAGGTATATTACAAAGGTGGATCGAAGCCACAATATACAATGATGAGTCTTCAAAATCTGGAAGTTGTGTAGTTGAACATAGCATAATCTTGCGCAACTTAGGTTATAAAGGTGAACCTAAGGTCTTCGTCAAAATCCAAAGGAACCAATACAATCTCTACCATGTGAATAGATGTGCTAAAGTCAAACATGGAAGAAACTCAACAGGATGTCAGACAATGAGTGAAAGTGACAACTGAAGCAAAGGAGTTCACCAATAATGGTAGTGAATCCTAAGTTACCATTGTCACAACTCTAGGTCTTCATCTTTAAGAAGTGCTGATGAGAAACCGTACTATGATGAGGAAGGCAATGAATCCTCCAACAGATCACAAGAGTGACTGGGAACTGGATATGGGAAGGTAGACACAAGTAATATCAGATAGGATAATGATGGAATCAGGATAATAATCAGATGAAGGGATAAATCCTTGAACAATGAGCATCACACAAAGATGACCCAAGGCAGCTTCTAACTTGCAGATAGGATAATTAGACTTATCTGTCATGTAGGAGACATGATCAGATTCCCCATATATAAAGGACAAGTGGAGGAGTAAAAACTTGAAGTAATAGTTGAGCTGAAAGTGTAAAATGAAACATGAGTATCGGAAAGTTCAGAGAGTGTCGTGTTCAAGGAGGACATGCTACCACTGTTTATAACCCAAAGAGAGTACTTCTTCCTTATCTTTCCTATTCAATTTTAATGAGTCCAGGAAATTCAACTCAGGCCTCTCTTCATTCTTTACAAGTTTGAAGAGGGGAGAGAATAATGCTTGATAACGTTACTTATTCATGAATTTTACAAGCCTAAACTAGTACATGCTTGTTGGTGTTTTCATATTTTGAGAGTCTAAAAGCTCCAAAGAAGACTCTAGGGGGATGCTTTTTCGTACAATTTAGTCTCACGAGGCCGGAAAAGTATAAAATAGTCCACAAAAGAACCCTCTTAGCTCCTGAAGGACTAAGGTATACCTTTTTCGTACTTAGTCGGCAAGGTCCAAAAAAGGGGCAAACTAATACTAGATCAACACACCTTCAAGAGCGGCATGTATCCTAAGTTTAACGAGTGTGAGGAAGGCAAGATCACTCAGAAAGAACCATTTGATTACGAGAAATGGGGCTTGCAACAGTAAACTTGATGCTTTTCTCTTTACGTTTTAGCGAGCATTACAAAGACACAAAGTACACTCTAAATCTTTTTCATGTTTGGGTCCAGAGCACGAAAAAGAGAAAACTAAACTCATACCAGGTATTCCTTTTCCGTAAGTTTAGTCCCTAAGGTCTGGAAAAGTTATAAACCTCTGCTTGAGAATAATCTTCTCAATTCCGAAGAAAAGAAAGTGCTCCTTTTTCGTAAATATTCCACATGGTTCGAAAAGGCGATAAGCTACCACCATTGTGGATTCCTGTTAGTCTAAATGAACAAGTTTACTCGCTAATCAAGTCTATTTTGAGGAGTCAGACCTGGGCCTAAAGAAACTCCATAAGGGCAGGGAGCCTTATAAACAAGGATAGGTCGCAAAAAGAAGCAAAATGAAGGTTCATTTTGTCATGAAAATCTACTAAGAAGACTCCCACAAACCTACCATAATTGTAGCATGGGTACCAAATGACAATAAAGTGTTATAAACTAGGGTACCCATGAAAAGGAGGTCCTATCCACGTAGGAACAAAGATGTAGACGAGGTAAAAATGGTTAGACACCATAGTCCGTGGTCAAAGAGGTAATCCTAGGGTTAAAAACGGATAAGGTATAGATGCAAAAATACATATGAAGGACCAAATCCTACCCTATATGAATGGATAACGACTTCTTAAAGACTTCGAACATGTTGCGTTAGGGAAAAAGACATGGTATTAGTTAAAATATAGAAATAATTTTCAAACTATAGAGTATAAACCCAAGAAATTGAAATTTTTTCTATATATAGTTCAAAAACAAAAATAAAACATACCATTTGACTCTTTTACCCAATTTGGCAAGTTTTCACCTCGAACTTGGATTGCTCGGAGAGGACAAATCAGTGGACCAATTTACAATCCGCAAGTGTCAGGTTGGTTGACTTTTCCCTCTCTTTCATTTCATCCACTCCAAATTTCATTTTTGTGAAAAAAATTAATGTTTTGTGTCAGCCCTAAGAAGGTTACGCAGTACACGTGGGTATGCAACTATGACAGTCACGTACACGTGTTTTACATGCTACCTCCTTGAGAGAAACCTGCACGTGACACACAAGATGCCTAAAGAACAATTACGTGTTCTGCATGACATAAAAAGTTTATCATATGACCAAAATTGAGATAAATCAAAGGTTTCTAATGATCAACAATGGTTAATTGGGCAGGTACAACTTGGTGTTATAGTGGAGGGAGCGAGAGCATGAAGACATGGATCGAGATGCTCTACAAGATGGCCCAACTGTGCAAGTTTTACGGCAAAGTGGCTTATTGAAGTTCTTTTACATGTCCGACATGTAGGCCAATGTCTGATTGCTTAAGCATTTGATCAACTATTGGGACGATGACCTTGGTGATTTTGATCTTCAAGGGGAGATATTGGAAGTATCAGTAGAAGATATGTACTTCATCACAGGGGTATGATCATGAACCTCGAGGGTACAGGTAAGGGTGGTGACCCTTTGAGTGTTAAGGACTACATTGACACCTACTGCACACCTCAGAAGAAGGGATCATGCATCCCTATTGTTCACATCACCAACTTCCCATTATAGATAGAGGTCAGTACTATAGTGAGGGTTGCAGGATCATATTCATTGCATCTAGCCACTCGGACACAAATGAGAGTTTTATTGGAGTTTGTACAGGGTACTATTTTTTATTGGTGTTCGGGTATGATCCCGATCATGAGGAAGCATCTCTCTAACTGCAAGAGAGGATGCCGAAAAAAACTTTGGATATTCTAGCATATTGGTGGTGTTCTTCTTTGAGAGAGTGCCTCCCATCAGTCCTGTAGTGGCACTGCTAACATTTTCTCCTCTCCAACCTAGACTGACCACGTGGGGAGAGGTCTTCCTCCATCAATATGGCATAGGATTGGTCCAGAGTGTTTATGACGATGACTTTTATGTATGGTGGGAGCGACAGTTTCCAACTCTCGAGTAGTTTTCTTACTCCATATTGGCTTTCCGCGGAGACAGTGATCTCGTCCTCCTGCCAGGGGGAGCATGGGGAGAGCTAGGCATTTTTTTTATGTTTTATTTATTTATTTATTTTAATTTTTATGAATTTTAATCATAAAATTATATACATATGTATAAAAGTTTTAATCCATTTTAATGTTTTTCGAAATGCAAACATTGAACCTGTACGCCCCGGTGGGCACCCTAGGATGTTTGTGCGGCTTATACCAGGTGGAGACCAAGGTATACTCAGGGTTCTCTAGGGAAAGATGGCCAGGCTGACCTAGGGAGTTTCGACCATACAGATTGAGCAGAGTCCTGTTGCCATGCAGGAATTTGTAGTAGGAATTCCACCCATGTGGATACGCCTATTGAGGAGGGTAGCCAGAGCCGTTCTCTTTTATAGGGAGGTCGAAGAGGCTGCTACAGCTGATGATGTTGAGGACCAGGCCTAGATCTATAGGAATTTTTATGGATTACGATCCAATTGTATATTCATACATTTCTAGTTGGATCTTGGATCAAAACTCGACCTATCTATATATATATATATATATATATATTTGCCTGGTTATTTACATGTGTCTCAAATGTATCTGTTATGCATTTTTTACAAAATATGCGTTTAGTGCCAATCTAAAATATAGTTCGCATATGCATCAGTTATTGTATTTTCATTACGTAGAATCTGATTAAATGAAATAAATTCAAAATCTCTTTCAAGTAATCTAACCTGCAAAAACTGACGTACCAAGGTAGGGTTTCGCACCTGATAAGCTCCATTAAGCTGGGAAACCACGAGTTGAGAATAAAGTTTTACCTCTAACCCGACGATGCCATGTGGCGAGGCTTCCCATAATAACTTAATAACAGCCATGTACTCGGCCACATTATCAGTAGAAGGACCTAAGAAAGCACCTCCAGAGGCAACTAGTTGTTATGAGGGCGAACATATGACCCATGCGGCTGAAGCTAGGTTACAAGTATGATGACTAGCACCATCCACAAAATCTACGAGCCACTCAGCTGACATCTGTAACAACCAAAAAATGATACAAGAAACACTAACCATCTAACTATTGTACATAAATACACACAAGAAAATTACAAGAAAAAGCACTAAGCCTAGGCATAGTACTTCTTCAGGTAGAACCCATTTCTAGGCTTAGGCAGCTTATTTCCATTAAAAACGGTTAATTCATATGCTCCTTTATTCAAGACCTTTGACACAATGTAGGGACCTAACCACATGGACTTGAATTTTCCTACCCCCCAGGGTTCTTTATCATGATCCTAGAGCAAGACAAGCTCCCCTTCAGAGAAAATTCTAGGCTTAACAGCTTTGTCATATTGTTTTTTAACCCTATGTTTCTGAGCTTCGTTTGCCGTCAATGCATCTTTGCGTCGTTCATCTAGATTTTCCAAATGTAGCAAACGTTATTCTAACTCTGTAGTGTCAGGAAGTACATGATGACTATTTTAAGCGATGGAATTTCACATTCAACCAGAGTGACTACATCCACCCTATGGCAGTCTTGACATTAGTTCGGTATGCCCAAAGTGTAGGATATAGCATAATGTGCCAATTTGATTGGGTTGTGTTGATGGTATGCTTGGGAATGGTATTCAAGGTCTTATTGACTGCCTCTACTTGACCATTTTCTTTTGGGTAGAAGGAATATGAGTGATCTTGCTTGAACCCTAGCATAATAGCCAATTCGGTCATCATGCTATTCTGAAAGTGATTGCCATGGTCAGTGACAATCTCCTTTGGAATTCCGAAGCCAGTAATAATCGTTGAAGGTAGTAAGAAAGCTGCAGTTTCATCGTGAACTTTGAAGGTAGGCATTGCCTCTGCCCACTTAGTAAATTAATTGACAATGACAATGATATATTTGTGCCCCCCATCCAGAACTGGGTTGCACGCCACGTAATACACTCCCCACTTGGTGAAGGGGGCCACCAAAATGACGGGAAACAACGGACCGGGATGTGACCGCATTTTCTTGGTGTAGAGATGACAAGGATGACAAATCTTCACAACCTCCACACAATCTTTAAAGATCGTGGGCCAGAAATACTCGGCCCGTAAAATATTCCGGGCCATTACTAACCCAGATAAATGACCCCCGCATGCTCTTCTATGAGAATCATTTGGGAGACGCTCAACCTCCTCGTGGGTGAGGCACTGACGCAAACCAGAATCTACCCCTCTACGGTAAAAAGTATTAGTGATGATAAGGTAGTTTTTCGCATGTATACACAGTTTACATCTCTCTTCCCTCGAGAAGGATGCAAGACACTTCAAATTTTGGAGATAGACAAGTATATCTTTATACCAAGGATCAGAGGTGGAAATTAGAAAGATGTACTCATTTGGGAATGAGTCCTCTTCCACCACTACATTTTATTTCGTAGGAAATTCTGCAATAAGCTCTGCAAAAACTAAAGACTTTTTAGATTTGGCAAACTGAAAATCCAAGTCAAACTCTTGGAGAATGACTATTCATTTATTGATTTTCCCCCCAATTATGCATCAGGACAAAACATATTGAAAAGGATTAACATCCGCCACTACGGTAGTGGTCCTTAGTAGAATGTAGTGACGTAACCTCTGCACAACATAAACAACTGCTAAAGTTGACTACTCGATGTTGGAGTATCGAAGCTTAGGGCCAGTTAATGCACGACTGAGATAATATACAACATGCTCTTGGAGCTTGTCGTCCTCCTAGACTAATACTACCCCAATGGTCGACTCTGATGCAGCCATATACACTATAAAATCCCTAGAGTAATGTGGTGTATAGTAAAGTTTTTTTCAATGCCATGAAATCAAGTTGTGCGGTTTCATCCCATACAAATGGAGTGTCCTATTTTAGTAGGCACATGAAACCCTTAGTAATCTTGGCATAGTTAACAATAAAACATTGAAGGAAATTAGATTTTTCTTGCAAGCTCTGAAGTTACCTAATAGAACGAGGAGGAGGCAGATTTACAATGGACTCTACTTTCAAAGGATCCATCTGAATTCCTTTGTTCCACACGATGAACCCGAGTAACCTCCCTAACTCAACGCAGAAAACACACTTGTGGGGATTCAAACATATTTTATAATGTCTGCATCGGCGAAGGTGATCTGGATGATCGATCCTCTTGCAAGAATGAGTAGGCATATCATTAAGGTACGACTCAACAATATTTTTAATATCGTGGAACGCAAAATTCATTGCCCGTTGAAAGGTAGCCCCTGCATGTTTTAAACCAAAGGCCATTTTCTTGTATGCAAACGTACCCCATGGACAAATAAAAGTTGTTTTGTGTTGGTCTTCTGGCTTGATTTGGATTCGATTG
Organism: Pseudotsuga menziesii; assembly: GCA_001517045.1. Lineage (NCBI taxonomy): Eukaryota > Viridiplantae > Streptophyta > Pinopsida > Pinales > Pinaceae > Pseudotsuga > Pseudotsuga menziesii. The sequence continues at coordinate 166,924 of LPNX011022910.1, read as the reverse complement.
TTTCCGAAAAAACCATCCATAAACGAAAAAACTTCACTACCTGCACAAGCATCAATGATTTGATCTATAAAGGGCATGACGTAATTGTCCTTGGGACATGCCTTATTCAAGTCACACAAGTCGATGCATATGTGTACTGTCCCTTGTTTATTATCAATAGGAACGGGATTGGATACCCATTCCATCAGAGCAATCAGGTAGATAAACCATGCTTTCAACAATTTTTCCACTTCAGCCTTAACGACTGTCGCTTTACGCGGGTTGACAGGTCTAAGATTTTATCGCACCGGTTTAGCATCAAGATAGGTTCAAATTCCATGCTATACAATTGATGGATCAATTCCTGGCATCTCCTCACATGACCAGACAAAGACGTCATGAAATTCTGTAAATAAGGAAGTATATATGGCAATCTCCTCCAGAGAGCAGTTTGCACCGATATGCACATTTTCGATGACATCAGGGTTTACAAAGATGTTGATAGGAATGGTAACATAAATATTTTCCATATTCCCCTTAGAAAATATTCCCTCCTTAGGAAAAGGATTAATTAGTACATCAACATCTTCTTCTAGTCTCACATGGAACTCATGGTTTTCAATTCTACTCAGTTTTGGAAGAAAGTAGGACCTATGGTGAAGATCTTCGCAAATATTATCTCGCCCACCCATGGCTTCTGAAATGGCCTCATCCAAAGGCAAAACCATGTCTAAGCAATCATATGAATATAAATATTTCTCTGCCCAAGCAAGCAGGTAAGCTTCTTCCTACTTCTCTGAGACTATAGAAGGAGTCGCGATAGATCAATAGTGGTGTCTACAATAGCTTGATAAGCCACTTCCACTGTAGATAAGGGCACATGAGGTTCGTAACGGGAAGGGAGGACCCAAGGATAAGTTCTATCGACAACCATCGTGATAGACTTCCCTACACTGGTAGAACCTAGACAATTTATCGATGTTGGGACATCAAATGTACCCATTAACGATGAATACATCCCAACCCCCAAGCTCTCTTTGGTCGGTTTAACTTGATCAACCAAAGATACAATGGATTCATTCGTTTCCAAACGACCCTTCAGAGTGAAATTGAGTTGGTCAACAGTAACCAACTTCTCTTCTTGTGGAAAAACCACCACCCGAAGAACAACTAAGGCAATCACACACATGGCGTAAGTCCAGCTTCGCCCCAAAAGCAAGTTATAGTCCAAAGGAGCATCAATCACCTCAACTTCAATAGACACTGCTTTCCCTACCACCTTAATCTTAAAATATGGTAGGATACCATGTGGGCGGAAATAACTCCCGTTGAAAGCAGTAAGTAAGGTGCTTGATGGAACTAGATTTGGAGAATCCAAAGCCTTCCAGCAAGAAAGAGACATAACACACATGGAATCACCTTCGTCAACAATTGTTCGTCCAATGGTTTTCCCGTCGTGAATGACATCTACTGACAAAGCCACATGATATGGCAGGTGCATCTTAACATATGCAAGATTGAACTTTGCCAACAGGCTCGAGGAATCCATGCCGCCTAAAGCTGCTAAGAGGGCATCCCGCTTAGCAAGACATCTTTGTAACACTTCCAATGCAGACATTGCACAAGGAGTTTGGGCTAAATATTATACCACAGAGTAGTTAGCAACAACCCTAGAATTTGGATTGTGAAATGCCTTTTTAAATACACCTTTCGGTATTTTAGGCATTGGATCAACAGGTTTCTTGATCATGAGAGGATTGGAGGTTTCATCGACAGAATTACCCCTCTTAAGAACCTCCATCTCATAGTTTTTGTTTCTTGTCTAGAGCAAGGCACTAGATCATACCATGTTGATATAGTTCTGGTCAAGGGGAGCATTGGTAGTGCCCCTGGCTACATTAGAAACAAAAGCTACATTCTGTCCTTGGGGAAATGGATCCTTTAGGACAACCTGATGTTGGTTTTTAAGCAACTTCTGAGCTTGATCAATGAGGGGGAATTGATGAGTTAAGTGGTCTCCCTGTCACAACTTACAGGGAAAATTCACATTCTTCTTATCCTTCTTACCCCCATCAGGATTGTTCATGGGTTTTGGCTTGTTTTGATTTCCCTCACCCTTCTTCCCTTTCTTCTTTTTCCCACTGGGTAGCTAATTGCCCTTCTAAGAAGATTGCGTAAAAATGTTTGCATTTTGAGATGAGGGGCAGCCTTTGTTGCCTCTATTGTATATTTCTTCACTGACAAATTGTGGATTTGCTTGGCCAATGAATCTACAATGGGAGAATTAATTGAACCAACCACACCATCGGCATGGGGTTCAGGCTTGGGTTTCTTGGCACTATGGGTGGACCACAGTGCCTCAGGTATGATTTCATATAATATCCCAGATTGAGCATATATAAAATCCATCTGCTAGGCCTTGAGGACGGCCTCTTCTTCAGTGGTCACCAATGAAGTGGATACGTCCTTAGATATATAAGGCAATAGGTTTTAGGAACCACTCTAATAAGAAATTGGGGGGTATGGTGGATTTAATAAGCCTCTTCCATCTTCGCCACTCTTGGATATGATCCGAGATGTGTGTGGCTTTGTCTTGCTGAAAGGTAGACAATAGGTCTGTGTCAGCATCATACCAGACAAGAAGCTGGAAGTGATTGAGGAACACGTTCGCTAAGTCGAAAAAACTATCAAATGCAGTAGAGGGAAATTCAATATACCACTTTGCTGCAACAGTAGTAAAGGTTCTTTAAAAAATCCTCAACCAAACGGTGTCATCGTTCAGTGAGTTCGAAGAGCACCATAAATGGAAAGTGGTGATATGGGCACCTGGATCTTCACCAGCTTTTCCCTCAAAATTGGGAATCTCCGAGGGTAACTTGCTAGGAACAGGCGGCCATGCGACACTATGCCTCATTGGGTCATTCATCAACTTAGTCAAATCTGGCATGTTTAAAGTTGTCATGAATGGAATTTTAGGCCTGATTGGAGCTTGAAAAGCATGAATCTAGGAAGTAGAAGGACCTGCCCCCTAGTTCCCAAACGTAAAGGTGGGGTTGCCCCCAGCCGCCGGTTGTGAAGTAGTTGGATTAATTTCAAACAGATTCCACCCGTGAGCCAGTGGATTACTTGTGTGTAGTGTAGTATAGGTGGTTTGAGCAACTCTAGATGAAACTAGATTCTGAAAAATAGGAGCAGGTACCCTTCGCTAAAAAAAGAAAAGGGAGAGCTCTTGAATGGGATCGAAACTGGTGTTTGGAAACCTTGACCAAAAGCGTTTGTATTTCCAAACTGCATGCCCACATATGCAGGTGTAGGACCTACATAAGGAGTGGATGGGGCAATTTCCCCCCCATTCCATAGGAATCCGTGAGCAAACGGGGAGGACCCACTAGGACCACTCTAAGCAGTATGGATGAAAGAGGGGGAAGCAAAAGGTGCACTGGGAATCCCAGTGACCACCTCACTAGAAGGATCTACTACATGGGAGGAAGACAGTGGTTAGACCACTTGACTGCTTGGTGATAAAGGTGTAGTAGATGCACTTGGTCCAGGAGTTCCAACCGGGGAGGTGGTACTCCTCCAGCCAAAATGGTTGAAGTGGGGGTAGAAATACCTTCTCCAGAGCTAGCCATAACTCTTCTCAAGGAACACTAATGACAGGTGAATCAAAAGAAATAACTTAGACGATCACAGGATCGCTTAAGTCAGTAAGAGGTGGGTTAAAGTTCCTTGCAAACTCGTCAGCCTGCAAGTCTTCGATCTCTACTGCACTTGTATCAATATAATTATTCCTAAGTTCTGGTTCACCTAGAACTTCTCTAACTCTTACCGGTTCAAATGAACCGTCAATATCTAGTCTCCACCTTGGAGGGGGAGGTGGAGGCTCCACTGTATCAAATGGAGGAAGGTTTTGTAGCCTTCTTAACCTATGGAGAGGTTGGTCCTCCACAGCTAAAAATTTGACTCACACACACCTAAAGGAAAATTAAATACAGACAAACCACACAACACTCACTAAAATTTTCCTAAAGCCAAACAGGAATAAGATATGCCTTCCAAAATAAAGCTGATAGATGGTTAATTGACGTCCCTATATATGTTCTTAGGAACAAGTGGAGGAATCACCCAATCACCCTCCCACACTTTCTACCGGGGTTACCTTCCAATATCCTCCAAGGTAAACTGGAGATATCCTACTGGTATTACCTGTGTATGATCCCTAGTGTCAAGAGACTAAAGGTTACCACAACTACATTGAGAGTTTGGCAGAACAGTCGCAAGCCTAATTCGTACGCATGGGCAGGGTAGCAAAGCCTGAAACCCTGTCAACATTGGAACCACATGGGTCCCAAGAGGTGGTATTGACAAGATCCCCAGATGCATAAAAATCCTGATCTACGCTCGAACAAGGAATCAAAGGGTTATCTCCTCAGTCTAGGTCCTCACGACCTCCTGCTTAACTCTTGTGTGAAAGGAGCTTTCCAGAATGCACTCAATATAGAGGAGGATTTACCTATTGAAAATCCAACTACACCTGAAGTCAAATACTTATGGACAATTAAAACTCCCTAGTCCACAAGCCTAGCTTAGACTAGTTTATGTATGAACCTAGAAAAAACAAACTTATTAGTAATTTTTAATTAAATCGTTATTTTTAATTGGCCATTTTTAGTCAGAGGTAGCAGTGTGAAACTTGTATGGTGTTATAGACTCGATTAAAGAAAGCAAAAATGATCTAATAACTAGAAATTCAAAGCAAAATGCAACTACTATGCCAATTTTTCTTTTTCTTTTCTTGTAAAATGAAAGCTAATGAATTTAAACTAAGCATGAGAAACTACAAGACTTAAATTTTTTTTCTTGAAAAATAACGAAAAAGCTCACTAGATGCAACCTAATGCAAAAAGTATAAAATTTTGTCTTTTCTTTTCAAAAAAATTCAAAAATTATAAATGCAACTAAATGCAAACTTTAGTAAATTTGACCAATCCAAACATATAGCAGTGAATGATGTAAAACAGATCGCAAAGCAACACACTTCAACCCAAAAGAAGAAATGGAACAAACCCTAACCTTGGCGAAAACTAACAAACTCAAAAGTTTACTAGATCCACAAAAAGGAGAATGACAAACTCATACTAGAAACAATAGTGCAGAGCATAAAGTATTCAAAGGACTACTGACCCAGAACATAAGCATTCAACCCAAAAAGCAAAGTAGGAAGACCAACAACATTCACAAAATGAAGAATTTCAAACACAAAGAACCCAAGGACTTGAAATATCAAGTAAACTGTGTGATGTACAGACCTATGAGTCACATAATCATGTTAGAAACAAAACCCCCACAAGCATTCAAAAGGCCACTAACAGGGACAAGCAAAACCCTATGAACCTAAAGAAATCTATAGGGAACACACGACTGTTATAAAGAAAATCCGTGTGTGACATGCGACTGTTTAGAATGCAACCCGCGTGTACAAGGTTAAACACACGACTGTCAACAAGACAACCCGCGTGTACTTCTAAATTTTTTTCAAAGAAAAAAGGACTAACAAAGAGGCCCTGAACATGCCAAACTAGAAATCAAATGAAAAAAGCAGATAAATCACACCCATAATAAAAAATAACAAAGACTGGTCAGGGAACCTAAAGAACGAACCCACAACAGGCTGGACTCCCCAGCGGAGTCGCTAGTTCTATTGTTCAAGAAAACACACCCTTATAACCTAGGGTCTCTGGGGTTACCAATTTACTAAGCTAGACTTGCATGCAATAAACCATTTGGAAATTGAAATAGGAATAGGAAGAAAATGGAACAAACCTGGTTTATGATGGTTGATCCAAGATTTTTCTTCTCCTCTTCTAGCTGCTTCCATGGCTTTCTCCAATCACCTGCAAAGAACAAGTTCTTCCTACAAATACCTTATATATATATATATATGAATGGTTAATGAAATACATATTCATAATGAAATAATTAAAATAATTCATGATCCATCATATACAAGAGTGCACCAAATTGGAAGAATAAATTTTCTTTATTAATAAACAAAGAATGGTGAGATTACAACCGAACTTCTAAAACAATGACTCCTATGCAAACCGAGGACACTGAGTTCTGCTGCTTCAAGATGTCTGAATGCATACCACTAGCATAACTTTGCTCTTCTAAAAATGGTTGATTAGCCCCATCCCATGCCTTCTATTTATACATGAGGAAATAGAGAGGTTTCGATGGTTGAGACAATTGAGATAGTTATGATTAGGGACTCAACCGATCTTGAATAGTCATGATTTATATTTTTTAACTTCAAATTAAGGTAGACGCGAGTATTGATATAGGTAAGTCATGTATGACATGCTCCTTGCTTTAACGAAACCCGCGTGTTCAATGTACACACGAGTTGTAATGCAAATACTCGTGTGTGACACACGGGTTGCTGTGCAAATAGTCGCGTGTGCAACCCTAATGTTCAAACAAAAATATATTCAATTGGCCATGAGATAATTATCAACAATCATGCCCATCTATAGTGTTTTGACTACTTTAATCTAGTTTGTCCTTTTTTGTCCCGACATATTGGATGTCAGTACTTGGATGGAGAAGTGCCATTTTAGATGATAACACCCCTCATGAAGTTTATGGTCCCTCCACTATGGACATGTATGAATGGAAACTCTTCTCTCAACTCCACCCTGGAAACAACCTACAACTTGATGATCTTGGCATGCTTGGTCACCATGACTTTGACACTAAACACATATACCTTTACACTTGCAATACCCAGCCATCTCATTCCTTGAATTGAACCGCTCATCGAACCAAGCACATCTACAACCTTTTTCAACTTTTGCTTCTCCTAATTGCTTTTCTCCAACACAACGCACAACCTTTGAAATTATTATGCCCCACTACACACAACACACTACCACAAAACCATTGCAAATGGTCATTAAAGGAATTGCAGGCATAGGAAAATATTACTTGATTGGGTGCTTGCAATCTGCATTTCATTCATTGTCTACAAATAAATCAACCCCCCTTTTCATGCTTGCTGCAACCGCTGTCGCGACATTTAATATAAATGCCCTTACAATACATTCTGGCCTTCGCATACCCATAAATACTATGCTTCCTCTTGAGGGCCAAGCCCTTGCAAGCCTCCAAGAACGACTTCTCCATATACGTTATGTCCTAGTTTTTGAGATGAGCTTCATTGGTCCAAAGCTGTTATCCAACATTGATTCTCGTTTTCGTGAAGCGTTCCCTTCCCATCGAACTTTCCTTTTCGGAGGTTTCTTTATCATCCTCGTAGGTGACCTTGGTCAACTTCCCCCTATCAAAGATATCCCCATGTATGTAGGAGCATCGCATGGAAACATGCTTTGGCGTACATTTGACACATTCATAACCCTCTCGACAGTTTTTCGTCAATAAGGAGACAACCCTTCTCAGATTCAAATTCCAAAATCTTTTCCTCAATATTAGGAATGAAACACCAACTATTATTGACTTGATCCTTCTAATGTCGAGGACATGCTCTTCCCTCTTGTAATTCCAGAACCACAGATTTGAACAATCCACCCATTTGTTCTCAACTAACAATTATGTTGCCTTCCATAACAGACAAATGCTTAAACAACTAAATGTCCCCATAACATCATGTTCAACAAAAGTTAGGAAACAATCGTTGTCGCTTGCACCAAAAGATGAACAACTAGATATGATCGTACTCCTTGTCGTTGGTCAACAAGTTATGCTTACAACAAAGCTTTGGCTCGAGGCAGGTCTTGTTAATGGTGCTCTTGGTCAATTTGTTTCAATCTTGTACAACACCACCACTACTCCACCTATGCTTCCTTTGTTTGTTGTTGTTAACTTTATCAACTACAATGGCCCACCATGTGATTCTTCCAACCCTAACTCCATCTTGATCCTCCCTTGAACAAGAGGTTCTCGTAGACAACTTCCCCCTTTGCATGGCCTGGGGTTTAACAATCCACAAAACACAAGGCAACAATAAACATAACAGACATTGAAAGACAAGGCCTAACCTTTACTACAGTTTCAAGAGTTAGACAGCTCACTGACCTACGCATAATGCAAGCATTTTCTTTTGCTCGACATGCACATATGAAGGATAGTCCTTCTGTTTAACGAATAAAATGAGAGGAAAATTTAATTGCATCCAGATCAACTACACTACATGTCCCCTAACATAGTTGCTTGCATATGCTTACACCCATGCATTGCTTCTCACACCTCTTGTCATTTGCACACAAAAGAAAATAAAAAACACCGCCATTAAAAGAATAAAAAAAAAATCCCTTTACTATCACTTTGCACTTGCTATAAAAATAAAATAAAAATACTATCCTTTTCTGCCTTCTCCCCCCACGAAAAAACCGCTCCCGATGAATATCTTTCAATTTATTTTCCTCCAGCATCTTCACTTTGCTTGGTTTCATCTACTTAATTCTAGCATACCATTTCACTTGCATCATTTTCTTGACTTTGCAATATAATACAAAGAAAAAAAATAAAATAAAATAAAATAAAAAATTGTTCATTACACAAGTTTTCCACTATTTTCCCTTTCATATATGGTTTGAATATGTTAATGCTTATTATACTTGCTATCAGTGCTTTCCTTCCAACATATGATAGTTACTTTCTTATGACACTACAACAATTTTGACATTTAGGGGCAGTTGTATTCTGCCTCCAAAAGTCACTTTTAGAGGCGGTTTTGGATTTGGTGGTGGTCTTTACAAAACCACCCCTAATAGCATCGACGTTAAAACTTTTGACTTTTAGGGGCAGTCCTGGAAGAAATTAAAACCGCCCTGAAAAGTGACTTTTAGGGGTGGTTCTAAACCTCCCCCAAAAGTGAATTTTGGAGGAAATTCTAAACCCCCTCCAAAAGCGACTTTAGCAGCGGTTCTGAACCCCCCGAAAGACGCTTTTGGAGGGGGTTCTAACCCCCCCCCCCCCCCCCAAAAAAAAAAAGGGACTTTTGGGGGCGGTGTTCGCTTCGGCGGTGGTCTCTACAAAACCGCCCCTAATAGCACCGACACCAAAAGTTTTTCCTTTTAGGGGTGGTTTTGGAAGAGATCAAAACCACCCCTAAAAGTGACTTTTAGGGGCGGTTTTGATCCACCCCCAAAAGTGATTTGGGGGCGGTTTTGACTTCCATGACGGTCTTTACAAAACTGCCCCTAATAGCACCGACGCCAATTTTTTTTCCTTTTAGGGGCGGTTTTGATCTGCCCCCAAAAGTGATTTGGGGGTGGTTTTGACTTCGGCCACGGTCTTTACAAAACTACCCCTAATAGTGCCAAAGCCAAAAAATGCCTTTTAGGGGCGGTTTTGGAAGAGGTCAGAACCACTGCTAAAAGTGACTTTTAGGGGCAGTTCTATACCCCCCCAAAAGTAGTTTTGGGGCGGATTTGGCTTTGGAGGTGGTCGTTACAGAATCCCCCCGAATAACACCGACACTAAAAGTTTGGACTTTTAGGGGCGGTCCTAGAAGAGATCAAAACTGCCTCGAAAAGTGACTTTTGGGCCGGTGATAAACCCCCCTAAATAGTCACTTTTAAGGGTGGATATAAACCCCCGTCATAGGTACCTATGAGGGCAGTTAGAAGCTACCCTTAAAAGCCTTTATTATAAAACTGTGGGGGAAGTTTTAAACCCCACTAGTAGGTACCTACGGAGGCAGTTCAAAACCACCCTCGTAGGTACCTACAGAGATGGTTCAAAACCCCCTTTAAAACGCTTTACAAACCTTTGGGGGCGGTTATAAACCCCCTTTGTAGGTACCTACAGAGGCGGTTTGAAATCCCCCCCCCTAAAAATCTTTACAAACCTTTGGGGGCAGTTATGAACCCCCCTCGTAGTGACGTATGAAGTCAGTTTAGAACCCCCCTCATAGCCATAATTTAAAACATAGATATTGCAATATCATTAGGGAACGAAGGAATCAAACCTTTAACCTCCTACTTGTAAAGCAGGCGCTCTACCATTGAGCTAGAACCCTTTAAGAATTGGGGAAAGGGGCAAATATTAACACCAAGATTGCATCATTTGTAATTCTAAGAAAAGACTAATAATCCAAAATTTGTTTATGACTCAAGAGACCTAAGAAAGTAGTCTGAATGGCTCTGACCTTATAATTTGGCTGAACTTGAAAGGTTTCATGTGCAACATTGATTCAATGAAGAAAACAATAATACAAAATTGTTTTGCAGGACAAAATTGGCATTAAAGTTCATACACATACTCTAGAAGTGAATATGTAACTAGAATTTCAATTATTTGTGGATAAGAATGAGCATCTTTTCTAATGGCTGTTTGATGGATCCATGGAATAGTAACATTATCTTAAAATTTATGTCAGTAGATAAATGGGTTCTATAATTATAACATATTTAGACCCAACTCAATTGAGTCTGGTGATATAAAAAGCATTCAACTACACTATGGAGAAATACAAAGATTAAAAATTGCATAGCACGGATAAATCTATAATCTTTTCTAAGATAAAGAACTCATAATAAGGCATTTATAGATATAGAATACCTACAACTGATATAATCGTGAATGAACACCACCATCACTCAAAAGGCCAATGAGATGAAGTGTGCCATTTTTAAAAGCACTCCTTAATGTATTTAAACCCTTCTCCCTCTTAGATTAAGCCAGAGGTAAGAGTAAAATCCACTAATTTTGCTCTGCACCCAAAGTCAAAATCAAAGTTAATATGTTTCCCATTCTAAAAGATGCAACACAAATAAATAGTACAAATATCCTTTCAGTTACCATTTATACAATTATAAAGTACATCTTAAACAAATATCATATGATATCACTCCAAGTTGTAAGGAGGTCAATAAATTAACTATTACACAACCATGATGTCAACAAAATGTTAATGCTTACAAAATCTTAACGCAGGGAAAAATACCCAACGTATAGGGTTCTCGTAAGTCACTCTGAGTGCATAAATGATCCACATGCAAGATTTGCCTTCTTCACTCTAATCCTTGACAGTTTTCATCAGTAATTTTCCAAAAGTAAAAAAACCACAACAAGCAAAAATAAAGTGAGTTGCTTGTTACTTTACTGGAAAATAACAGATATCAGGCATAGTAATTCATAGAGGAAAGTAGAGTCGAATAAGGAATTTGTTCCTTCTTTGAAGGATTTAGAAATGGAGTAAGAGTTTTATTTAATCCAGTTGAGTCATTTAAATGGATAACTTAGCTTGAGCTTACAAAGCTCGTTAGCTCACAGAAGCTTTTATGTAGCTTATTGGACCTTAGTTACCTCGAGGAAGGTTCGATCAAGAGGAACAAGCTCAGAGTTTACACAGTGAGAGAGAGGTCTCTATTTGTAATGATCGATACATTATATTTAGGTTCAAATAAATGACCATTATGAAATAAGATCGTATGTCTGTATTTTTGGGTTAATTGAGTTTATTGATTGAGTTTGGAAGCAACTTCCCATTTGAAACATATCTTGTGACCACGCTGACTGTATGGTTAGTTGAATGAAAAAATTGTCTTGAGTACTGACATTTACAAATAGTAAGTCACTTTTAGCTGTTCACTGTGTGGCAGATCCATGGCATAGGATAGATTGGTTAACAAGTCGATGATGGTGATCAAGAGGTGACTCGATCAACGACTAAAGAGGAATTTCGTCGACTAAATAGCGAGAAAGTTAAAGGAGAATTTGTTGCGAAGTTGGAAACTAATCATTGCAAGGATGAAGAATATCAAAGGTTAAGAATGATCTTGATGCATATCAACACCAGAGAACTATTTTGCTGGGAGAACTAGCGCGATAGAAGAAATTCCTGACTGGCACGATACTTTATAAAATCCACCCTCTCACAATTTAAGTCCAACGTCGATCTAGTTCTGATGGTTGTTAGTCCATTTCGCTGATGAGCTAGCAAGCATGTTAATTGCAAAAGTTGGGTTCGAAATCATTGTGTAATCTAGTTCGCCGACGATAATCTTTGTTTAATATTTGTGTAATCTTTGGGGCACACATGAGCAAGTATTGGGAAGTACGGATGCACATGAGGATCCTAGCTCCGTTCGATATCCAATGGCCCATAAAGCTGTTGTGACAACATTAAATACTTTGTTGCATGCTATATATTTTTTGCCCATGCCTGAGCATGTGGTGGGAAGTACGGTTTCAGGCTCGAAGGGATAGATAAGGGAGATTCGTAGCACATGATAGATTTGGTCTTTAAGGCTCAGAAGATGCCAGTCCAGGATGACAAAGGTCGAGTACAGAACCGTTATGATGGTGAGGTGGTTGCCACCCTTATATTTTGAAGTAGCTCCACCCTCTACTCAACGACCTCTTTTGTGTCTTTTGTGTCAAAAGGGCTCATGACTGTGTTTTCCGCTCTGAAGCGCTGGTGCTTAGTGAAGAGTCTATCTCCACCATGGCTCCCAAATGCCCTCATAGGGGAATCTTGGGGTTGGGGGAAGTGTTGACCGACAATATTGACAAGAGTTGTGTGACTAGAGCCCATATACAAGTGCAGGAGGTTGCTGGTTGCTTCAAAGACTTTGTTCCTCTAGCGACACATAGCAAAATTGAATCAGTTGTAGACTGTTTATGTGACAAAGCTAAGGCCATGCCCCGGGAGGAGTTGTGCTATGAGGTTGAACCTTGGGTCGTAGAATGTGGAAATACAACTGGGAGGGCTGCAGCCTATGATAGATTGCTTATGCTTTATTGGGTTAACATGAACCTGATATCGCACTCTTCGCTTAGCGCTGCTACAAAACGACAAGGGGATGAAGAAACTATGAGAGTTTGGAAGGATCACAACTCTGATTGCCGGCTAATGCACATAAAGATAGACCTCATGGCCACAAATATGGGGATTCAATTATTCCACCCGAGGATGGTGCAGGCTGAGGTCAGAGGGACGAGCATGGATAAGTCAATTGGCATGACTGCCAGGGAGCCCTCTAGGAAGATGAAGCAGACAAAACTCTCCACTCTGGGAGTGTCCGCTTAGGGCCTGGTTTTGATGCCCCTATGTTTATGATCTTGTTATTTCTTGTTCAGTTTACTATTAGTGGTTCCACCTATGATAGGATTTATAGGCCACTTATGTATGTAATATGTATGGGGAACAACATGAACAATTGGGTTATTTTGTTATTTCTTGTTTAGTCGTATGTTAGTGGTTGTTGTAGTGATTTCTGTATGGGCAACTTATGTATGTAATCAAGATGGGGCACGGCATGAACAATCTAGCTGTTTTGTTTAGGGATGGGTGGTTCTATTTTGGGATGAATGTAAAGCTTGTTAGAACTGTGTAGGTGGTTTTTGAATCTCTTATTCGGAATGTAATTAAGTGAGTATGCAGTAATACAATCCTTTTATTTACAAAAAAAATATATATTGGAGAAATTTTGAAATATTGTACAAGTCCTTCAATTTCTCACCTTTCAACAAAAAGGATGGATACAATTCATATATAGTTTGATATTAATGTCTTAAAAGAAAAGGCATTTACCACAAATGGCCACAAACAACTAAAAAGTAGTCAATGGGATTGCTTACATTCTGTAAAATCATTTAATAGTGGTCAGGGCAGCTTCAGGAGACCTATAGGTGATACTCCTAATGCCTAAAAGGAAACCTATAGGTGATACTCCCAAATAATGTTGCAATTGTATTGATAATAAGGATCTATACCTCAAAGTTCAGCTCTGATTCCAATAACGTCAGGTGATCTTGGCGTCCTCTATGCTTTCCACAAATATTTCAGACAAACTAGTTGTTACACCATCAATCGGTTATACTTATGGTTGTAATAAATATGTTGTAATTAAATACTTTCAATATTGTTCATTACATTACCTGCTCGTGGTCAATAGCTATCCCGCAATCAACTTTTTTCCTTCAACAAATGTGCAATAAAATCAATTCATAAAATAGACAAGTACAACTGTACTTATAATGAAGAAATCAACACATTATATTCAATGAAATGACAATAAGATATCTAATTGACAAATTTGTTATGGTGATAACTTACAATTATGCATTAGAGAACAATACAAATTTTATTTTTATATTACTTTTCATTGCAAAGACCTGCATATATCATGTCAAAATGGTATGTTTAAATAAGCGATTGATAGATATGTAAAAAAGGCACAACATATATGAAATTATAAAAAAACGAAATCAAAATACCTGAATGAGCTTCTCTTGGTTTCAAGAATATCTTATTCTCTACTAAACATGGCCAACCACGTGAAGGTTGAAGCTCATATGGCCCCTCCCCCCATCAAATCACTCTCAATTCCCCACACCCAATCTATCTACTGTAAAAATAAATGAAAGTTACATAACAGAATAAAACAGATAAGATCCATGCATAAACAGTAGCAGAACAAAAAAGTATATGCATGAAAGGTAAATCCAAGTAATAATCTAAGATATAAATTTTCACAGATACAACTTAAATGAGAACTGATAAATAAAGCATGCATGCTACTTACTAAACAACATCCAACCATGTGCCTTCACAATCTTACCGAACATAATCCATGCCACCATCACCTATATCTTCATCCTCTTTGCATTTAGTCCCTTCAAAATCTGCAACACTTGATAAATATGCATGCTCCAATTCATATCTATTACAATTTCTTGGTCACTTTGGAGGGCATGTCAAACCTACACACTAGTCATTCTCTACCGGATCTTGTACATACAATACTTGTTTCACTTGTGATGCTAGAATAAATGGCTCATCTTGCACTCTATCCTTACTCAAGCATCTCTTCAGATTCACCATGGTGAAACCAACTTCGTCAAATTTCATTCCATTCTTCTTGTGTACATCTATCCATTCACATTTGAACAACGGATACTACACCAGGCAATAAATCTCAGAGAAAATATGTTGATCTGATGAACCATGCAAAGTTTGAGGGTATGAATGGTGGGCTAAAGGGAGAGGTAATCATTGATAAACATAGCGAGGAATTTGAGCTGGTGGTTCAATTCATGACTGTCGAATCATATCTCCCTGCTATTGGCCATAGCCCCCTGGTTGAACTGTATGTTATCCTAAAGGAGCTATTTGAGATGCCACCCCTACAAATCAACAGTGCAAAGATATGCATAGAGTGATCAATCATCATCCTAGAAGGCCCGCTAGCAGCCGAGTCAACTGTAGTATGTTAAAATATGCACGAAGTTGTTGTTTTCATCAAGCGGACCAGAAATCCCCAGATGTCAAGATTTCCCTTTTTGATTGGTCATGTGCAACACAACGTGCCTTCCCGAAATGTTTTGTGGGCACGGTGCATTTGCCATGTTAGAGTTTGTTTATTAAGATTTAGGACGTACTTTCAAGTTTGATTCCCGCAATGTAACTAATTTTGATGCCTTGTTTCGAGATACGTCTCAGGGGTAAATTGCACTATAAATGTAACCTATATGGAGGAGGAAGGGTTTGACTTTCATTTTTGAAGCCTCTGTGCTTGGATATTAGCTCTATAAATTTTCTTGGAAGTGTTAATGAAAAGTATTTTTTTGAATTTCTGAGATTCATCACAATGTTCATATTCAGTTTATGTTTCATGTTTGTGTCATGTTTGTTTCATGTTTGTGTAAATTCTGCTAAGGGCTGTTGTGACATGTCTTAAGCCTGCTAGGATTGTCGTGACTGGCTGAAAGTGCCTTGAGGACTGTGAAGGATCCTAAGCTTGTGTGTGAAGGTACCATGACCTACTGTGGGTTACTAAGGGTGTTGTGAGGGTATGTAAATTTGTTGGTAGCCCAATTGTATGTTGCTTGACTAGGTCATGATCTATTAGTATGGATGGCAGTCTGTGTGAGGTCTAGTTAGTGGATCACCACCCTTTATTGGACTAGTTATGTAGCTAATGAAACCCCAGAGTTGATGTCTCTCACCCATGTGCTGGCTACCAAGCTAGGAGCAAATCTCATAGAGGTAAAAAAGAATGGAACCTACTCCTGGTTGAGGCCTGATGGAAAAACACAAGTAACCATTGAGTACAAAAATGAGAGTGGTGCATGGTTCCTCTACGGGTTCACACAGCTCTCATCTCCACTCAACATGATGAGATAGTGACCAATGAACAAGCTTTATCTAAACGAAGTGAGAGGGTTCGATTTTTATACAAGGGGGACATGCTTTGAATAGTAGACTGTAATGACCCCCATTAGATCCTGCTGATTTTTTTGGCTTATTTACTTATGTAATTTGGTTAAGTGATTTTGTAAAAACACTTGTCAAAAACACCACTAAGTTGTGACAAATAGTCTTAGCTGGTTTTTGTATTCAATGTATTGCTGGTATGTTGATGCAGGAGTACAGGCTCAAGAGGGTGTAGTCATTCATGACTTCACAAGGTCAAGGCCCAAGGGAACTGTTAAGAGACCTAGGGTCTCGTACATTTGTAATTTGCTTTATTTTGTAAAAGCTGAATAGAATGGATAAGGAATCTACATCCTTTTCCACATGTAATAGTTAGGATTGAGTTAGTTGTGAGTCATAGGGTTAGCAGAGATCAATAAGGAATGTACTCCTTTGTTATAGGATCTGGAAATAGAATCCTCTTATATTTAAATAAGCTCAAGTTATTTTCTTAGCAGCTTAGTTAGCTTATAGAGCTTGTTGGCTCGCAGGAGCTTAGGTTATCCCACAGACCTTAGGATAGGTCATAGACGTTTGAGGATAGTTCAAAGAAGCCTTGAATTAGCTCATAGAGCTTGAGAGGGAGATAAATTCCACATAGCATGAATGAAGGAATGAGAGGTGCACAGAAGAGTAAGCAAGGAGTGAACAAGTTGAATTATGTGTGCGTATTTGAATTTTTGGTTCATTGAATAAAGAACAGAGGATTAGACTCTGCGTGTGGTTTTGATGGATTTCATGTCTTCATATAGCTCTGTATAAGTATGAATTCATCCTGCATTCACTCCATATAACCCTGTATATAAACTCTGTGGCTTTGGATTGCCATAATTTTCAAATTGCAGAGAAGAATTGATCCTGTTAGTGATCAATTAAGTGAAGCTTTGTAGAGGGTTAAACCTTAACCAATCGCTCAAATAAAACAAGATCATAGAGTGGGGATCGATCGTGGGGGAGATCGACGGTTTATAGTGATATCACTGGGGGAAGTTGCAAGCTTTTAAAAGCTTTTCATGTGCGCGATATTCTATGGAATGCACTTAATAAATTTTGGAATCCACCATTGATTTGGTGGGGACACCGATAGAACGATCAGAAAACCATTTCGCTACATGAAAAAAGTAAGTTGTACAAACAATCAGGCTAGCTGCGAAATTGATAGATCAACGATCGAGATTGACAGCTAGGAAGAAGCATTGTGCAGAAACTCTTGTTTCGGAAATGTCAAAATTCGAAAAGCCGACTTCTCTTTCCTTCCTTCCGGAAAGAATTTCGTTGATAAGGGAATGGGCAGAAACCTAGAATTCCGCTGTGGGAAAAAATCAGACAATGCGGAAAGTTGTTTAACACAGAGAGTTTGTTTCAAATATCAAGAGTTTTGAAATCTGTACACAAATCAATGCCATCATATGTGTAATGTTTGGCTTGTATATTATAAGAATAAATTTTTTAGATCTTAGCGCTAAGAGTGAACAATAAATGCAATAGAGATTGCTTTGCATAAATAACAAGGAAAACAAACCCTAAATATCATATTCATATAACTTCAAGTTTACAAGGACTGTAATAGCAGTTGTAAGGTGGACAAGCAAATTTGAAATTACTTTAACTCTAACCTGTAGCTTCCTGGGCGTGCACAATGATTTATGGAAGTTAGCTTTGGTGTCTCGATTTTTCTTTAGTGTCTTCCCTGCCTTGCCAACTCCTTAAACCAACCCAAATCATCTTCTTCTCAGACTCCCTTATTATGCTGCAGTGCCCTCCTTCACTACCCAGAAACGTTATGCATAGTCGTAACAAGAAGGAAGACTACAATGAGATTACCCAACAACGTTGTAGTAAATTCCTATAGGTGTCAATATGGATTGTAGCTCCCTTTTGGCTATAACAACCCTTTTTGGCTATAACAACCCTTTTTGGATGAAGCGTGGGGATCACTGTAGATGTGGAACTGTAAGCGGATAACAGAAAGTAAATCGTCCTCACAAACAAGATTGTGTCCTCTCTAGATGATGTCACAACCCACACAATCCAAACTTAGCCCACAAATGAATAATACGACCTCCATAAGATGAAATCGACCCATTTGTTACTCCTTTTTTTTCAAAAACCTAAAAACCAAAAAATACTAAAAAGAGAATATGCATGAATCTATAGCATCTTATATCTAGATGGGCCTGAAATTTTTTTGTATGTATAACCACGGCATGAACCTATAATCCTAGGTATATTATAATATTATTACTTGTTAGACTCATAGGAAGACCCCCTTGGGCTAAACCTTATTATAGAATATGGTATAGGGATGGCACTAGGGAGTCCTAGTTTCTTATATTCTTATTTTAATTATTGCATAAGCGTTTCTAGCTTCTATTATATTGCTTGTCAAGGATATTTATAACTTACATTGTAGGGAGGCTCTATGGGTTAAATATAAATATCTTTCTAATGTGGAGATATCCCAACCTGTATACTAACTAATATATGTTGTTAGTGTGATAGGAGATCAATATGTTAAAGTTGTCACCACCATTTTAACATATCAATGTATTTCTAGGATGAGTTAGAATTGGCTTCGATCACCTCATTTAATGGCTTAGAAGGCATGGGAAACTTCATTTCCTTTAGAGCTCAAGAAATCTCACTTGGGAATGAGTAAATTAGTTAAAGGTGCAATGCAATGGCCATAAAATTATTAGAGATCACTTGGTTCAATAATTTCATATGCCACCTATCGTTGACTCTCCAATAACCTAATTAAATAGAAATTCCCATGTAGGCATCTGTAAAAACTACTACACTTCCACCACTTAAATGGTTCATTGAACAATGCAATTACATAAGTGAGGTGGAGGCTATAGATTGGCATCGCATGATTAAATGTAACACCGTATATCTCTTCTCATTATTCTAAAATCCTCAATTACCTAATTGATATGTCAATTAAGAAAGTAGATTTGTAAGGCATACCACCATTGAAATGTTAGCTCATATGATTTCCATTAGAAGAGAGATTATAAAACCAAGCAAGAAAAAAACAAGAAATAATTGTTTGAATGCATATGAATATAGATATGTTAGTAAGGCAAGAAACAATAATGAAACATATCATGCTAGTAGTTACAAATAGCAGATAAAAGAGAAAATATCTCGTGTATAATCATAAGAGAGTCTAGTATGGAAATACACTAATTAATTAGTACAATTATCTTATCCTGACTTATTGACATGGGACCTTGAATGATATATAAGTAATTTGATCAAGTAACCAGTAAATCCACCTAGGTATAAATGCAGTAGATACCAACTAGAAATAATACTATGTTTGGTCGATATATATTGTAACCTCAACATCTAACCTCATATGAAAGTCACATCCCTTAGGTGGTGAGCTATAATTGATCACTAGTACTGCACTTGAATCCATTGAAAGAAACTCAATGCCCCCATCCTTCTACAAATAAACCTCACAATCAATGCATTATTATAAGCCATGGTTATTAGAATATTATTTAACTTCATGTCATCCACCGACACAATAGGATAATCTACATGCATGTAGGTCGATTTCATGGTATACCCTCTCAACCTCCTTATTTGTATCAAGTCATTTTCCTTGTGAAATCCATTCATCAAAGGATTGTAATTAGTATGAATATTTGGTTGATCACAACCATTTTCCTTCATATGCTCCAGTAGTGCAAGATAAATGACAACTTGGCCTCCTTTGCAATGTCCATTATGCAAGGTAGTATATGTTACCTCATTTGGTGTCAATCATTTTTAGTTAGGGACAATGGTTAAGGGAATACTTAAGGATATATTAGATGAATTTTTGGATCTATATAACCATATTTTTCTCTGTTCTAGCTACAAGATTGTCATGGTTCAATAATTCATATAACACGTGTTATAGGAATTAGAAACGTGTCCTTTCCATCATTAACACCTACAATACTAGGTATATACCTATAATTTTTTTGATAATTAATATAAATATATGGAGGGTTGACATTGTAGGTTAAAAGCTATACTTATAAGGAGGTGGGGGTCACATCATATTCATATGGTTCATCAAGCAAGTTATCAGATTTTCATTAGGAGAAATATATAAGTTTCAATGGTATAATACCGGTCTAAAAAACATAGGTTAATGTTTCAAATTCCTTTTTATCTTTATAAGAATTGCATATGCAGGTTGGAAGAGGTACTAACAATAAAGTTCTCAACATTTAAAAGGATTGTATAGGTTCTTGTACGTTTTCTCCAGGCAGGACCTTAACCAATGTATTTAATGAATATTTCATGTCAAACTTAATTATGGAGAGCATATTGATTAAATGTAACACTGTATATCTCTTCTCATTATTCTAATATTCCAGGTAATTACCTAATTGATATCCCAATTAAGAAAGTAGATTTGTAAGGCATACCACCATTGAAATTTTAGTTCATATGATCTCCAAGAGAAGAGAGATCATAAATCCAATGAAGAAAAAACAAGCTGAAATAATTGTTTGAATGCATATGATAGATCTCTTAGTAAGGCAAGAGACAATAATGATTCGTACCATGATGCAGCCAGTAGTTACAAATAATAGATAAAGAGAAAATATCTTGTGTATAATCATAAGAGAGTATATGGAAATAGATCACTAATTAATTAGTACAGTTATCTTATCCTTATGGTATTCTTACTTATTGACATGGGACCTTGATGCATTTCTTTGGTTCGCTCCTTCATTCCTTTGGTCCACCTACATGACTTTGAGTACCAGGGTCCTTCCCCTTTTCATTGAAAACAAAACTCGAGTGTTTTTGTTATCTATACAAAAAAAAAACAATAAATTAAATTTTCCAAAAAAAAATTAAAAAACCGAAATTAAAAAAAATGGGACCCCTAAGATAACTTTTCACATTTTATCTCCCGCGAATAGTTTTGCCGAGAAAGGCCAGTATTTTCTTTTTGCACAAGCCAACGTTTACTTGCTTTGATTCTGGTATTCAACACCACGAAAGCTGAAGCTAAGATGTTGGGATATATTCAGGTGAATTGCGTGAGGTGTAACTTAAGTTTCACTGCATTCATGTTTTGCGTTATTGTAGGTATTTTATCAATGCTTTCATGAAAACACCATAAAAACTGGAAAAAAAAACAAGCACTGAAAACATTTTGTGGTTTCTTTATTGACATAAATCAAAATAGTGGTTCCTCTGCTACAAAATTTTAAGTGTAATACGCATTCCGTGCTGCATTTTGTACAAAAAATTATCATATGCTTAGTAAGTCTAATATACATTCCGTGGTTTCTTTATTGACAAAAATCAAAATAGTTGTTCCTATGCTACAAAATTTTAAAAAATATGTAAAAATTTTGGTTTCCTTTAGGGCTGACCATCGATTGTGGTGGCTCTTCCTAGCCGAGTCATGTAAACCTTGTCCTGCTTGCAACCTCTAAGGTTGAGGGGTCTTCACTCCTGGAGACTGAGATATCTTGTTGGCTACTGTACGTGTCTAACCTAAACCTACAACACTCTAACCCTCTCTCTCTCTCACTCAAGTTATGCCATCTGTTCCTTTTAGTAGATTGTCCTTATAGAATATAGTCTTCCCTTTTACTTTTGCAACTTGTTATATATATTAATCGTTTAAACAAATTTCAGTTAGCAATTGAATGATGATAGACTTTATTTGTTTGGTTATGCAGGCTTTGTACAAGTGGAGACATGGATGTAAGTGATTGTTTGTTATTGGTGTATATCATTATTATTATTTAATTTAAATTATTTTTTTAAATAGAAACTAGTAGGTTTTATATTAATAAAACTGTGGCTGAGCCATCCAAGAGGTTACATCTGTGAGTTCTTTGCAAAAAACAAAATTCCCCATCACAACATATGGGAATACTACTTTTATTTAATTTAAATTGTTAGAACATATTACTTTGTAATTTAATAACAATATAATAGGCTATGACTAATCAATACTCTAATCATTTAAAAAAAATAGGCAAAGCAGGTTATGACACAAAATCAAAAAAATATGATTATGAAATTTTCAAAAAGAAAGCGTCAAAATGATGAAATGGGAAAGAAAGGGACATGCATCTCACAAGGTAAATATTTAGAAAAAGAACTATGTATTTCCTTGTATATTTATATAATTCTTATTTTTATTGTATGATGACGTTAGGCATATGTATAATAACATTCTTGGCTACATATACAAAGAAGAGGAAAATACAAACAATAGCAAAGAAGATTACACCTTCTATGCCTTTGAACGACTCTACTAGTCCTAACAAAGAAGCAAATGGCAAAGATACATTTCCTCTTTTCAAGAGGACCAGGAGCAACATGAACAAGGTAAGCCCATTAATTCAAATTTTTCTAGATCTTTATAACTGCAAATCTTATGATTAAGAAATCCATAACACCTTTATGTTCCCTTATTTTATAGAAGATGTTCACAAACAACCATGCCATATGGATGACAATGTAGAAGGGGAAGACCCCTCGACACAAAAAGAGGTGGAGCAACATGAAGAACAAGGTCTATTGGCTTGTAATGTTGACTTATATATGTTATTTTCAATTGATTTCTAGGATACAAGGGAAAAAAACAAGGAAAATAGAGAAAAGGAGAGGGACTTGCACACCTCTGGACGTCGAGGCTATCAACGGGTCGAAGATGATATGGTAAACAATTGTGATGATATTTTATCCGATTTGAGAAATATTAGCATATTGTAGTTTCATTGTAATGTCGAAACTTAACCATACTATTTTACTTGTTGAAACTAGAAAAAATCTATAGCGTCTGATGATACAACTACAAGCATTACTAGGGCAAACTTATGGAAGAAGTGCCATCAAAAGAAGTATGGCACTAAAATCACACCAGATGTAGGAGAAACAATAGTATGTTCTCAACCTTTTAATTTAGATATTGATTAAAATTTCATTTTACATGTTGGAAATGTTTTCTTCTATGATCTGATTTAATTATATGTCAATGTTAGCAAAAAATTGAACAAGCACAAGTAGAAGTTGCATCTCAAGACTTTGCAGCGAGGGATGATGCCCTTGCCAAGGTACTAGGGGTTGATGCAAGAGGACGACGTTGTGGCGTTGGCTTAGGAGTTACGCCAACTAACTTGTTTGGAAAAATTCCACACACGGAGGCGCTAGATGTAAGCCAAGCTACAGTGAAAGAAAAAACAGAGGAAATCACATCTCTGAAAATAGCAATAACTAAACTATTGAAAAAGAGTAGAAGATATGGAGAAAGAACATGTGGTCAACAAAGAAAGTGTTAGTCTCCAATTCTTTACTCTTGTCTGAATATACATATTTTCACAATAATGATCTGACTTCTAATATCTGATTGCTCATATAAACAGTGTCCTAATGTACAAAATGCTCATTCTGAAATCACGCCTGTGGTGGAGGTTAGTTGTTTAATTATTATTACAAATAATACTTTTTTCATCTTTTGAATATACATACATACATACATACATACATACATACATACATACATACATACATACATACATACATACATACATACATACATACATACATACATACATACATACATACATACATACATATATATATATATATATATATATATATATATATATATTACATTTTATTGCCTTGACAGAGTAATACAGGGGAGATAACAACCCCTATGAACGGACTAATACAAACGAAATTAACTTCAATGCATACTCCATCATCCCTAGTAAGTATTAAAAAATTTCGTAATTTAGTTCAATCTTATTTTATTTTATCAATATATTAGAAATCATTGTCTGTTGGGTGTAGAGTCCTGCATTAAAATATGATGAACATTTGGTACAGAAAACACCAATGGTTTCATCAAAACTACAAATTGACAAAATGAAAACACCAATTCAGGTAAGATTTTAATTATTTAATTTAGGATCATCAATGTTTAAATTATTATTTCGATGCACCTTACGTTGTCTCATTTATTTGCAGCGTCAAGATAATGCTAATGAGTTGACACCAACTTCCCAATTGGGGCTGGAAGGAAAGAAATGCTTTCTCAATGCATTAAACTCTAAGAGTTAAAGTTGTAAGGGTGAAAATACATAAGACTGACCCAAATGCAATGGTACACCGTGTCCCTGTTGGAAAAGGCTATTATATTGTGAATCTGACAGAAATTTTAGATCCTCTATTTGAAAATATAGCTCTATCATGTCCCAGTAGTGCATTATGTAATCTAGCATATGCTTTGTTGAGCTTCATTCCTTGGCATAAGGATGACATTGAACTATGTAACTAGTGCTTATAATGTGTGACTAGTGATTTCAATGATGTTGTATCAACTGAGAATAGTTGATTTATTGAATATTTATACTTAGACCAAGACATAGTTTATAATTTTTTTGTATTTCAGGATTAATCTTTACATTTAATTAAAATTTTGGGCATAAGTTGCAATTATATGCCATGGGCACAATTTCTGATTTTATAATACATTAGTATTATATCATCTTCGTTGCATGTGAAATGAGATGTAGTGTTGTTAATATGTGGAATGAGTAGTCTGTCAATCATATTTTCATTAGTTTTTTTTTTTGTAAATTAGTTTATCCTTCTATTTCCTTGTATTGCCAAAAACAAAAATTTACAGAAAAAACCACATGAATATAATATATTTTCCACATTGTAGCAAGAATAGGAAAATGACCAAAATTAAATATTCAAAGGAATAAGCTTGCATCAAGAAACAAATTCATATGCAATGATTAACAATAATAGTAAGCTGATTTCTTAACTCAATTGAGCCCATGACCTTTTATGTTGTACAGAAAAACCAATCTACAAATCATTTTGAATTTGAAAATCAAAACTAAGTTTAAATACAGACTACTCAATTTGCACATTGAAGTCGCCATGTTATTACATTGTTCATTATGTGTTTGATAGTCATGTTTTGCCTATGTTCACAGCTGGCAGGAAGGTTTATGCTCCTTTTGTGTTTGCCTTTCTATCCTGGTAACACTGTTATTTGCACAAACTAGGATAAGACAGCCCCATTTATCAACAATACTAAATCCTTGATGGGCTTGTCATTCTTGTCTACTTCTTCTACCGAGACTAGATCCTTCCTACAGGATATGCCAATGCAACACCTTTTTGGATTTGTCATCACCTTCATTAGAGCTGGTAATTTGCAACAAGAAAAATGATGACAAAGACCTCCGATATGTTCTCCCTTAGTCTGAACAATCGTTTATACTGATCGTTCCTAGCAATGGATACTATGCACCGCGTTAATAGAGTCCATGGCCTTATTTGGAGGCTTCGGTGGGATGTTCTTAGGACCAGGAACTCTAGGCACTGCTTCTGTAGCGATGTTGGATCTTAGAAGGACAATGTTTCCCTTACTAGCATCATAATGTATTTCTAATGTAATGAACATATTTACATTTACCTTACCAACATTAGAAGGTCTTCCTAATGTAGTGAACATCTCTACCCTGATGGTTGGAGCTGCTTTTGTGTGAGGGTCCAGAAATGACTGAATTTCCAAGCAGCACCCAACGGTCAATAAAACACATCGAACAACAGGATTCCATAGCAGAACAGTCATTACAAATCCCATATCATCACCCTCAAGATCCTTAGCAGAACAACATTTAGTCATCCATGTTCTTTACCACTATTCACTCACTCTATATGTTAGGATAGCTCTGATTGTGGCCTTATAACGAGTTGGGCGATTAGTGAATCATTATTAGCAGTCGAGTTCACCACGACTCCGTGAAATCCTCACACACGCTATTATCAAGTACCATGATGACAACACGAATAGTCACATGGGCTCTTGATCCGATTTCTTGCATGGTGATGACAACTACGTCGCCCCTTCTGTGGTTGCATCGTGGTATCAATGGCGGAGGTGACCCCCGACCTCACTTGAAATCAGCTTCGAGTTGCCTTACGGTGTGTGGAATTGACATACGTCACTTCATCAAAGGGCCTCATGATGGTATATTGGTAACTGGTGCTTCAGAGTTTGGAATATGAAGGAATGAGCAATTTCACATTTTGGCATTTCATGTCTTGTTTGCTATGTTGCTTGTATTATGAAAATATTGATGATTGAGGCAAATTTTGTTGAGTTTTAGCTTGTCCAACATTCTCATTGTGTATAACGCACTCCTGTAAAATATGGACACAATTTTTTCAGCTTAAAAAAATGAGCATAATGCAGATTTGTCAACCAAAAAAATGGGTATAACTAAACAGTAATAGCAAGTAATATCAAACTAAGTAAGAACAATAATCCTCTACCTAATTATGAACTCAAGATAATTCATCAGGTGCAGGGGAATGGGCCCTTTCATGCACTCGTTCACTTATATTCCTTGGTTTTCATTCCATAAATTGCATCACTTGTAATGTTGAAACTCTAGTGGAAAATTATAGGTTGATTACAGTCACATTGAGAATTCATCCAATATGAGTTCAATAGACAAATTAATAACATCAAGAAGAAACCTAGAAGAAGAATTTATGGACCTGTCAAACCCGTGGGTTAGGGAAATTAGACCAAGCCTAGGAGAAGATCAAAAGTTGTCAAAGTATGGAATTATTGGTAAAATCTGCCTAACTGGCCTTAGGGAAATTCGCGCCACAACTCATAGGTTGATGATAAAAATATTATGAGAGTGTGAATCTCTAGAGTGTTGTATGGTGCATCCAACCATATCATTAACCTGACCCAAAAGTCTTTCAGGAAGAATATATCAATCTGCCAAAAGTGCCTCTCAACCATAAGTTTGCACTGCTCCAGACAAGTGCTCGCCAAGGAGAGAAAATGAAGCTCGATAAGATGAAAGTGGTCTTGATGGATTCACCTTGTTGGCCTCTACCTATTGGGTATCTCATTTTCCAAGTTTAAAGGAAAAATGAAATCACCTTGGTGACCTAGGGTTTAAAATACAACAAATTAGTGAAAATCGAGAAATTAGCTAAGTATGGGAAAAAGTCCAAGTAGCCTTATGCGGATGCCCACCACAAATGGTTTGTTGAAGAAAATGCCCACAACACATGGGGATATTGTAGTATGTTGTTTTTTCTACTCAACCATGGTGTCAGTTTGTCCAAAGAGACCCTGAAGAAGAATTTATGGACTTGCCACAACTGTGATTTAGGGAAATTAGACCAAGCCTAGGAGAAGATAAAAAATTTTCTAAGTATAGAATTATTGGTAAAATCTGCCTAACTGCCCTTAGGGAAATGCCTGCCACAACTCATAGGATGATGATAAAACTATTACGAGAGTGTGGATCTCTGTAGTGTTTTGTGGTGCATCCAACCATATCATTAGCCTGACCAAAAAGTCTTTTAGAAGAAGATATCAATTTGCCAAAAGTGCCTCTCAGCCATATTTGCACTGCTCCAAAAAAATGCCCGCCAAGGAGAGAGAATGAAGCTCCAGAAGATGAAAGTTGTCTTGATGGATTCACCTTGTTGGCCTCTACCCATTGGGTATCTCACTTGCCAAATTTGAAGGAAAAATGAAATCACCTTGGTGACCTAGGGTTTGAAGAGAAGTGGTTAATTGTTAGACAAAGAGTTTGAGAGACCACTTGGAAATGCCCGAAAGGGGGTGTTCCTTTGATGATAAAATTCATTAGATGATATGGTCCTGTTCATTGTTGAAATGGATATTTAGCCATGCTTTTGTTTTTTCTTATGGTGACCAGATAAGGAAAATATCAACCTGCAAAAATAGAAGAAAAATGTTATTTTGCATACTAAAGACAAAGAAAAATGGCTAAGTGTTTTAAAGGGGATAAGTGATGCCCGCATTAAGGTTGATTCCTGCACTAAGGATGATGCCCGAATGGCATGGCATGGTATAGATGATGATGTGAAATGAATTTGAAATCAGTGTTCAATTATGACATCACTCTGGAGAAATACGACAAATTAGTTAAAATCAGGAAATTGACTAAGTTTAGGAATATTGTTCCAAGTAGCCTTAAGAGGATGCCCACCACAAATGGTTTGTTGAAGAAAATGCCCACACCAAATGAGGATATTGTAGGCTACTGCTTTGTCTACTCAATCATGGTCTCAGTTTGTCCAAAGAGACCCTAAAGAAGAATTTATGGACCTGCCGAAAATGTGGTTTCGGGAAATTAGACCAAGCCTAGGAGAAGATCAAAAATTGTCCAAGTATGGAATTATTGGTAAAATATGCATAACTGGCCTTAGGGAAATGCCTGCCACAACTCATAGGATGATGATAAAAATATTCTGAGAGTGTGTATCTCTAGAGTGTTTTATGGTGCATCCAACCATATAATTAGCCTGACCAAAAAATAATCCAGTAATAAGATATCAATCTGCTAAAAGTGCCTTTGACCCATATTTGTACTGCTCCAGAAAAATGTCTGCCGAGGAGAGAGAAAGAAGCTCCAGAAGATGAAAGTGGTCTTTCTAGATTCACCTAGTTGAACTCTACCCATTGGGAATCTCACTTGCCAAATTTGAAGGAAAAATGAAATCACCTTGGTGACCTAGGGTTTGAAGAGAACTAGTTAAGTGTTAGACAAAGAGTTTGAGAGACCATTTGGAAATGCTCGCAAGGGGGTGTTCCGTTGATGATAAAATTCATCAGATGATATGGTCCTATGCATTGTTGAAATGGATATCTATCCATGCTCTTGGTTTACTTATGATGATCAGATAAGGAAAATATCAACCTACCAAAATAGGAGAAAAATCTTATTTTGTATACTAAAGACAAAGAAAAAATGGCTAAGTGTTGTAAAGGGGCTAAGTGATGCCCGCATCAAGGTTGATTCCCGCACTAAGGATGATGCCCGCATGGCATGGCATGAAATAGATGATGATGTGGCATGAATTTAAAATCATTGTTGCATTATGACAAATTAGTGAAAATCAGGATATTGGCCAAGTATGGGAATATTGGTCCAAGTAGCCTTAAGAGGATGCTCGCCACAAATCGTTTGTTGAAGAAAATGCCCGCACCAAATGGGGATATTGTAGGTTGTTGTTTTGTCTACTCAACCATTGTCTTGGTTTGTCCAAAGAGACCCTGAAGAAGAATTTATGCACCTGGCAAAACTGTGGTTTAGGGAAATTAGACCAAGCCATATTTGCATTGCTCCAGAAAAATGCCCGCTGAGGAGAGAGAAAGAAGCTCCAGGATATGAAAGTGGTCTTGATGGATTCACCTTGTTGGCCTCCACCCATTGGGTATCTAACCCCTACATTTGTCTTTTTTTCCCTTGGCAAGAGACAACTCTGTAGCACATGGAAAACTTTAGGACAACACAAGGCAACTCGAATGCATCACAAAAATAATTTACAAATCAAGCCCTCACCAACCCCACAATAGC
The DNA here is from genome assembly GCA_001517045.1 of Pseudotsuga menziesii. Taxonomy (NCBI): domain Eukaryota; kingdom Viridiplantae; phylum Streptophyta; class Pinopsida; order Pinales; family Pinaceae; genus Pseudotsuga; species Pseudotsuga menziesii. The sequence continues at coordinate 137,296 of LPNX011022910.1, read as the reverse complement.
ATACTGAATCAATAGATGAATCATAGAAATGGAATGATTTTGATTAGTACAAAATATAAAACCTCGGAGCATACTCACCAGTAATCTATCAACAACAAAGTCAATGTACTAACTCATAAGCTTGGAATTCATCCCCACAAGATCACATGGGAGAGAATCACATACAAATTCTCTTTCAATCTCTATAAATCAACTATGAACCAAGATTACAAAGGATACCTTCATGGCTATAATCTGTACTCTATATGATAATTCATATAGGCTTCAAGAACTTTATAGCGATTGATCGGGGTTTTGATAACTTCATCTTCCTTCTTCTGACAACTGTATGAGTTGGTAACATGTTCTATCTAGATACTTTGGATTTTAATGTCAATAGCCTGGAGTTGCTTAAGGCACTCCATTAAGGTTTTCTACATGACGTAATTGGCAGTTCTAATGACCACTTTTGATCATCTTTAACATTAATATAATTTATTTTCCACATTGTATCAAGAATAACAAAAAGACCAAAATTAATATTTAGAGGAATAAGCTTTCATCAAGAAACAAATTCATATGCAATAAATAACAATAATAGTAAGCTGATTTCTTAACTCTATTGAGGCAAGGATAAGTTTATGTATTTGATATGATATAGGGACATTGATGTCATAACCCAATATACCTGAATTTGTGGAAAAAACATTATACAGGAAATCAATTAAAAAAAACTCATTTGCATGCATTCCTAAGATTGCATTCCTTAGTGTGCATTCCTAAGATTACATTCCTCAGCTTGCATTCCTTAGAATGCATTCCTCAACGTGCATTACTAAGCTTGCATTCCTCATCGTGCATACCAAGCTAACCACGACCGACGCAATTGAAATTGGGTCGTCGCGTACTATGGAAACAGATGAAACAGGGGCGTCTTGCACCATGGCAACAAACACAGGGGCCTTCTCTACCAGGGCATCAAGAGAAGCACAGGGTTCCCAGGTTGAACGGTTCATGGTGAAAAAATTCCAAGAGGACGATGATGAATGGAGTGATACAAGCATATGGCCAACTGGTATGTTAAATATCCTTTTAAGAGCGGGAGTGGATATGTTTGTTTTTTGACATTTTAATTTCCAAAATGACAAGATAGATGATGCCATCTATAGTTATGATCATGGGGCTATGGAATTGCATATTTTTGGGAAGAGGGTTCATCTAGACCCTGATTTGGTTTCCAGAGAAACCAAAATTCCATGAAGAGAGGGGGTAATGTTAAACTCATGGAAAACCCCCAAGGAAGAAAAGATTCAGATGGCCAGTAAAATTTGTGGGAAACGGATTGTTGTTACCAGGAATGGTCTAAAAATGGAATATGTTCCTCAAGGAATATACAAAAACCTGATTTAGATTATCCTTAGGACCATTATGAATCACCACAAGTGGAATAATATTTCGAGTGATTGCATGAAGCTGTCCATACACTGGGTTGAAGACATGACCATAGATGTCCCTCATCTATTGGCTAGGAAATTGCACTGTACATTGCAAGATAGTAAAATGAAGAGGGTCAAGTTCAGTTACCCGGGCACACTGCAAAAAATTATTGATTTATGTCGACCCTGCGTTGTAGGGTCAAATTCTATTAGAACATACATTAGGAAGCCTAGAGAACAACAAAAAAATGAGGAATTACCTCAACCATCTTTAAAGAACAATGTACAAGCAGTTTCTATTGTCACTACATCAACAATACATGTGTTAACAACTTCTAACTTGCAGAGTATCAAAGGAAACATGGTGAAGAAAAATGATGGTTATTTAGACTTTGGCTAAATATGACAATGTGAATGTATGATAAAAGGGCGCATAAACGATGAAATTATCTCATAATCCAATGGTATAGAATAATCCAATGGTATAGAACAAGGAGGTAAAAATCGATGGTTTATAATAGATCCGCTCTGTGTAGATGCATGGGAGATAAGGGTATGTAGAGATAATTAACAAGGTGCGAGGATCGACGGTTATGAGACTGGGTCGACAAAATCTACGGTTGATAAGAAGTCCGCTCCATAAAGTTGCGCGTTGTTGAAAACAAAAAGTCCTAGCGGAATGTGTACATGTAAGTTAATCCAACGGCTTAAAAATAAAGTGAAAATTCATCAACGGTCATCATTAGATCCGGAGGATAGAGTTGCACAACGGTTGGAGTAGAAAAGCGGTAGCGAAATTAAAACCGTGATACACGTGGCAGCTTGTGGTACATTCTGCAGAGAAAAATGGTTTAAGCAAAACCACTAAAAGGAGTCTCTGGAATGGACTTCTATATAAAATGAAGTTGACTTATTTGAAGAATCATTTTTTATGCCGGGAGGAATGAAAAGGACCGCCCACCACCCTTTCACAGTCAACTTTAGGTATATGCAATTACAGTCACATGTAAGTTTCGAATACTCGAGCTTTATTCACAGAATTACCATCGTTTTTCTATTATGGATAAAGAGAAAGGGTTAGAAGGTCTTAATCAAATTCTGGATGAAAGAGAAGAATTCTTGGTTGATAGAGATAGGGGTGTATATGACCCATTCCTGTCAGTGGGAAATGTATCGGTTATTAAAGAAAGATTGTGGCAATATAATTCACAAGGAAACGACATTTTGAATGCCTGTAAGTCGTTTCTGTATTATTTCGCCATTGAGCAGACCTTACCTTTCCCTGAATTCGCTGAGTGGTGTGCAAGTAATTACTCGTCTTCTGAAAGAGTCATTGTGAGTCGTTCCACGTCCAGGATATTGTGTAGAATTGATGCAAAAGCTATCCGTGGATTATTGAATTTGCCCGATAATTACCTTGATAGTGGTGAGTCTGGAAATGAGTCTGTTTTGGCTGAAGTGTATAGAAGTTGTAAAACTGAAGTTCGATGTAAATTCTTGTTTAGCATTCTTAATGAAGGTCAGTCATTAGAAGGTCTCTTTTTGCCATATCGTATTCACATCTTCAAGGAGGAGGTTCAATTGGTTGTGTCTTTGGTCTGTCAGGTTTTAGGTCTAGATAATGACTTTCATGTCAGTAAAGTTGTCTTGGGTTTCTTATTAAAAATGAGTTCAATTGGTCTTGGGTTTGAGTCCCAACCGGTCCATGTTTTCAATTTGGATGAATATTTAGCAGAAGCTATCCATATCCAATTGGTCGAGTTCTCAAAAGTCAGATTTTTCAAGAATCAATCATATTTGTTGAACATGTTATTATGTTCGAATGTAACTGAATTGCAATTCTTGAGTGCTATTTGCTGAAGCAAATCAATATATTCGAATTTGTAAATTTCATTATGTCAGAAATGTATAAGTTGCTGTTTGATGAAGTATTGCCCAGAGTGTTGGAAGAAATCAAGAGTATGATGCAATCATCACCTGAAGATAGGATTGGAGATTGGTTCTTGTATAAAGACTTTACAGTTTTGAGAGTATACGGTTTCACTGGAGATATTTACAGGCTGCCTGCTTTCCTTACCCCTAGGATCTTTGCATTAGAATACATGAGACAGAGATTACATGCAGACGATGAACATTTCGGGGCTTTCAAAAAATCCTTCAATATCAAATTCCCCCTTAAAGTTGGTTCCTTCATCTTTAAAAACAAGGGTGCCCTGGTGTTTGTAGAGAAATTATTGGAAAATATGGATTTTCAAAGGGAACAAAGGGTCAATTATGATCCTTATCATATAATTTCTCTAAGAAAACAAGCAAATAAAAATAAACCATTTGATCACCACGTTGTCGAGGGTTTGAAGGAAGTAGCCAATTTGTTTCACTTTGTGGAAATTCCAGGATGCGATGAGAATACAAGCAGTGGATCAGTTACAGTGTCTCAAATGCCAGATAGTTCTAATATTTTAATTAAAAGAAGTTTTTCTGAGATTGAAAATATGGAAATAGATGAAGACAGTTCACATAAGAAGACCAAAACATCTCAAGATGATAAAATTTCAAGTGAAGTAGTTTCGGATGAGTTGAAAATGGTAGCTTTGATTCCCAAGAAGTCAGTGCAGATGAATCAATTTTCTTTTGAAAGTGTAAATAATGCAGAATCAAGTTTAGTTTTTAAATCTAAAGAAGAATTCATGACTAGTTATGTAGAAAAGCAAAGACAGTCCCTAGAAGAAACCAGAAATCTACTCCCATGAGTGAGAAGTATGAATAATCCAAAGACTTCCCTGATTTCCACTCGGGATGTAGAGAGAAATACTTTAAAATTAGCTATGGTAAGTGACAAAAAAGTGGCTGAAATGGAAGTAAGATTGGATAAAATCAGTGTACCGGACAAAATACAGTTGCATAAACAGACAGGAGATATTATTTATTCAGATTTATTGCATGCCATGGTGAAAATTAACAAGTTGCAAGTTTTGGTTGACAAATTAGAGATTTAATTAAAGCACGAAAAAGTTGAGAACAAGGCGAATTCTATTCAAATAAAGAAATTGCAAGAAGATATCATAAGCTCATGGGATGAAACAAGGAACACACAAGCCATCAGAAGACTTTTAGAAGAAAAAGATAATGCCCTCCAGGTACTAAAGAAGAAGTTGAAAATCCCGAGTTCCGAACATGTTCAGTCATCAGAGTTGTTAGCATTGCAGGAGGAGAAGGACAAGATTCATCAGGAAATGATGGAGTACAAAGCCAAAACTGCGAAGTTGCAAGAAGAAAAGAACAAATGGGAAACGGAGCGAAATGAGTTAATAGCACACATTTCACGGTTGAAGAAAGACCAAAATTATGAAAAAGAGATTATGGAAGAACTAATGAGCCAGACTCCTACTGATGAAGATTTTACCATTGTAAATATTGAAAAGCCTTTAAATGATTTTTCTGCTGATGATTTACTAGTACCCATGTCACAAGTCAGCTTGAAGGATGTAGAGATAAGGGAATTAAAAGAATAAAATGAGAAAATCAAAGCCGAGCTGACTAAAATGGCTGAAAACAAGAATAAGATATTACAGGATAAAGGTCAATTACAAAAGAAGCTTAATGAATTAAAAGAGAGGAATACATGAAAGGGTCCTCTCGAGGGAGCTAAACACATAATCCGGGATACATTGTCTGTGGAGATTACTAAGTTCAGACATTACTTGAATTTCATTGATGACCAAAGTACATTGGTTAATTTAGTCAATCAGAGATTAAAACTAGTAAATGAAACCATGGAGAGGACGCCCCTAATTACAGCTCAGAATGCATTGAATTTCTTGAATTCATTAACTTATAAAAAATTACAAAATATAGGAATCAAAGGCAGAGTGGCAATGGTACTGTGGTAAAAAAGGTTCATTCACAAACATCATCTTATGAAGACAGTACAAGATAAGGCTGATGAGATGACCTCGCATATTAATAATTTCAGGCATGCTTTTAAAGAATTGTTTGAAGATGGCCTTCCTTCTTTCTAGGACGAAGAAGGTGACTTCTTTCTCAAGAACATTATCATAGCCTGTTAGTACAAAGCCGTATGGATCACTCTAAGTTTGATGATTTGGTAAAGGGGCTGACGGGAAAGGTCATCGTGGACAAGTTAACAGAAGATTTCGAGATATTGCAGAAATTTCTAATCGTCAGAGGAGGGCTGCCTACTATGTCTTATGAAACCTATATGGATCTAGAAGTGTCTATCCAAGAAATGATTGAGTACGATATCCCAAGCGCAGAACAATGGAGAGCCGTGGAAAGATTTAAAAAAAAATAGCATATTCTTCATCTGTGAAAACAGGTGTTGTGCGCTATGGAGCTGCTTGTTCGAGCCTTGTTGTCACCAAGTCGATTTTAATTAAATGATCTACTATCAAGATCAAAGCAAGTAGTTTATTCCTAGTTATTAGGAATATAGTTACAAAGACTTTGATTAAACAGATTATTCAGTTATTAAATCTTCTTGGGGGAAGAAATCATTTATGTATTTATTTGCATTTACTTGATGTAATGGGGGTTGGAACCCATTTGTTGATCAACGTTTTGAAGACATATAATTTTTGAAATAACAAAGTTGAATGCGTGTGAGTTATCAGAGATTCTTGTGCTATTTACATTACAGTCTGTATTTTCTTTCCTGTGTGATCGTTTTTCCGGTATTACACTCCATTTTGTTTTCCTCGTATCTGAAGCGTAGTATTGAATGGTTGGAATTCATACTTGTTATGCTCTGACTATTGTTTCAGATATTTCATAAATGTTTTTGCTAAAGTTAATATGGAACTCATATTTTGATGCTCTATATTGATGGACTGTTCATTATTTCTTCCTTTCCACCTGAACTCAATGAATGACTGTAATTAAGTGGTTATCTCGCCTTTGATGAAATATCATGCATACGATTTTGTGATACCTTTATGTATATTTGAATCCATTTCCCAATGATTATGTGTATCGTTTCAACCGTCTATATGATTTTCAAGTGTTGATTTTATATCTAGCCTTGTTAAATTTATATTTGAGAGATCCCTCTCTAGAAAGGAAAGCCAGTTTCTTTCTGAAGTGGTTTTTGATGTTACCTTTGGGATTTACCTTTGCAACCTGGGTACATTCTGAGTGTTAACAACATGGACAACCTTTCAAGGACAATATGGAATCTGTGGGAAATGACATGCCGTCACTTTCCCTTGAAGAAGATGTTGTTGTCACAACTTTGGTTGGAATGCATGGAAATGAAAATGCATATCAATGGGAGGAATTGTTAACAATGATATGGATCGTTCACCGACTAGTGATGAAGACCTAATTCATGCCAAATATTCTTTTGATGGTATATTTGTTTTTTATTTATTTGATAAAAATGGTGCATTTAAAAGAACAATCTACCTTGTGGAAGGATTCCTTCATAGCCAACGACAAATTGTGCAGAACAAAAGATGTCCAAATTCTTGATTTGGTACATCGTGTTACAGGTTTAGAGAAAAAAGATTGTTGAAATTGGAAAAAAAATCGCCATAAGGATAAACTTATTAAGGATCAATATTCTAAATTTACCATAGTTCTAGTAGAATCGATTTTTGACCTTGACCGACTGAAAGACATGTATCAGGATCAAAAGAAAAAAGATGAGCAAACTATAGGGAGACTTGAAAATGAGCTGAAAAACAGGCCTGAAGTTTTGAACATGCCACCACTAAATATTGTATTTGGTAAGGAAGCAGAACGTCAGCAAGAATTGAAGCAGAAAGAAACATTTATTGCAGGTTTGAAGTTTGAATTTGAAAAGACATTGAGAGAAATGATCATTAAACAACAAAATGAGACTGCAGAAAATGAAACAAGAGAGGAAAAATTGAATAAAACAATTAAAAACAAAAATGAGTTACTAAAAAAAAGAGAATTGAAAGGATTTGAGCAACTCTCGAGGCTAAAAGAGCCGGAAGAGGAAAAAAATCAACAGTCAAGGGTAAACAGGTCTGCAACCAGAAGAATCATCAGTCAATGGTAAAAAGGTCTACACACCAAAAAAATTAGCAGTCAAAGGTAAACATGTTTGCACACCAGAAGAATCAATAGTCAAGGGTAAACAAGTTTGCACACTAGAGGAATCAACAGTCAAGGGTAAAAAGGCTGTCACACCAAAACTTTTTGGCAGTACAAAACTTGGTAATGTAACTATGGAGAGCTTACTCCAGTTCCAGAAGTCCTTGCTACAAAGAGAGAAGACCTTGAATGGTTGCTTCAACAATCCATGATGTAGAGTTTACATTTGGCTCATCGTATCCAACATTGAAGAAGAAGATAGAGGAGAAGGAGGCCGAAATTAGAGACCTTCACCAAAAACTAAAGGAGAAAGGAAAAGCACTACATTTGGGATGTGATAGTGAGATACAAGATTTGAAATCCCAAATTAAAGCTTTGCAAGAGAAATCTGTGGCAGAAGTAATTTTGTATACTCCATCTAATACAGATTTGAGGGCATAAGAGCTTGAGAAGGAGGTACAGCAGGTCAAGAGAAAATTAAGTGCAGTTCAATCTGAGTTGAAGTGGATGAAGGAAGATGAGCACTCAAAGAAGAAAAATAACAATGTAGAGATGTTGAAGAAATGCCTAGAAGAAAAATATAGATTGCATACAAAAGTGATAAATCTTGTAAACAAAGTGAAAGAGCAAGAAAAACAATTAAAACATATGGCCAATGATGCTTCTGTACAACTGGAGGGTTCTGGAAAAGGCAAGAAAAGCTATAGCAAATTTTCTTATTCTAAAAAGGAGGAATTTCAAAACCTCCCAAGCAGCCTAGAGTTCTAAAATAATATCGTGTACATTTGATGTCTATGTACATACTAATATTGTTGTAATATAAATTGTCAGTATTTCTTGGCAATGCATATATTTTGATATAGTTAATGTGTTTCTAATGTGTAATACGAGTGTAATGTGTAATCCATATGTGCATTTTTCCTATATCTACCAGAGTTTAATGTGGAGCCTATACTCAGAAGTGTGTATGAAACTACAAATGATGAAATATATTCTTCATAATATATTCTACAAATGAATTGACATATGAAATATTCTTGAAATATATTCTACAAATGAATTGAAAGATCATCATTTCATGTGTTATTCAATTAATTACACTATAACATAGACATACCAACAGTTTTGAAACATATTATATATTATTTATGCATGTATATTTCTAATATCAGTTTTATGAACTGTTGGTTATGCTACTTTTTTGGATCTTGCTCTATGGGACTGTCAGTGGACAGATTTCAGAATTATTTTTGGTTTGAAGGTTTCAATTTTAGTACGTCTTTGGTACTGTTTTTGTTATAAATGAACATCGGTGGTATGTGATAGGTGATTTATTTCCTGCTTTTGGAGATATACAGATGACTTACAGGGTCTTTTTTTATGTCTCTTTTGAACCTCTCTGGTTCCTACCTGAATACATAGATATGTGCATCTTCTTTATGTAATTTTGTTCTCGTTAGATGATATAAAATTACGATTTTTTTCCTAGGAAAAAAAAACATAGACATACCAACCTTTTATACAAACTCTTGTACTCATTTCTGTAAATTGTATGATCAACAGTAAAATCCAAGTCATCCAAAACAACAATTGATAGTATTTTCCAATTTTTCATGGCCAGAACTAAAAATGCACACCAATTCCAATTGAAGTACACTCTAGGTATGAAATTTGGAAGTTTGCTTACAAAAACCTAATTAGACTAGTATAGTTTTAATTTTAGACTTAAATTAAACTTCTATTGTAAAATAAGAATGCATCCAACATTTTAAATGAGAACAAAACAACTGTAAATGTTGGTTTCTTGTTCACGGGCATCGTAGTTTCTCTAGTAAATCTTGTATTTATAGAATTTTGGCATGAAAAGGACAACTTAGAAAAGAGGTTGAATTGGATAGCTGTTTGGAAACCAATCTCATGGCTCTACAAGTTTGCATCGTCCATATCTTTTTTATTATAATATAAATCATCATCGTTCCTTACAGAAATAAATGAATGAGAACATAACATATATAATACATTCCCAAGAAAAAAAACAGAGATAATGCACAAATATAACCAGATCGATACTCAAAAAAGTTTTAAAATGGGCCCAAGAGCATTTCTTATTATATTATGCTTTCATTATAGAGCATATGACTAGTTTACAGTTGAATCAGTAACATAAAACAACTCCTTCAATAATAATTGTCCCTACTATCTATTAAATTCTATTTATAGACCTCAAGGGTCGGATTGACCATGTTACAAGTGGATTTCATTAGAGTGAAACTCAAATGTAGATTCACCCACGAGCCAACACATCTTTTGTTGTACTTTCCTGGCTTCAAACGAAGATACCAACTACTGTGGAACGAGGCTAACACGACAATGCAACACAGGGGGGAAAACAAGTCTGAATTGGACATGTTTCAACACCACATGTAGAAAGGGACTGGAAGAATAAGTTGCATTCCAGTTATCAGGATGGGAGATGCGAGTAGAGAAGAATTATAACATGGATACACATTGCGTGAGAGGTATCATAAGAAGAAAAGGGAAATACCGATGAAAGAAGAAAATGATAAGGAAGAGAGAAATGCTGAGACAAAAATGGCTCAGTGAAAAACAACATGCAATACCCATCTGGTATGGTGAAATTAAAAGCTGGAATTGAAGAAATCAATCCTACTATGCCGCTGAGTGGGAATGCTTGGGTTGTTGAAGAGGGACATGGTGTTGTCTCTGTTAATTTTATTGTAACTTCGGAAGATATTCCAAGTAATATTGTATTCCTCCCTAGGGAGATGAGTTTGGTCTTGTCAAAGTCATTAAAAGAAGCAATGTAAATCTCTGAATGTAAGTCGGGTCATTAGTACCCAAGTGTCATTATAATAAATGCTATTTGTGATGTCCAGTTGGACAAGTCGGCCCTGACAGCTAGAGAAGTCAGCCCCACTAAGTAGGAGGTCAAGTCAACAGAATAATATAAATAGGAGGCGCCTCCCTTCATTTGTACTCACTCACTCAAGATATTCTTAGCAAGAGAGAGAAGTAGTAGCGCAAGAAAGAGAAGGAGGAAGTTGTTGTCTGAGTCTTACACTGCACTAGTTGAGTTCTATGTTGAGGAAGTTTTGCGAGGTTTTCTCCCTTGTGGTTTCCCTGAGGAAAATATCCTGTGTTCTTGTGTTCTTGTGTTCTTATGTATTTGTGCATGTTGTTCTTTCAGTGATCTTCTAGTGGCTAATTGTTTAAAGATATCATATAAACAATTTTAAAGAAAAATTGACATGGTATTAGAGCCACCTTGAAAGGAGACACTGCACATCTAGGGTTTGTTGTTCTTAACAAACCTCTCGACATATCAACCTAAAAATTAGGATCCTCCAACTCGCCTCTGAAGGGCGCATATTTCTGTGGTGACAAAACTGAAATCCAATAATTTTCAATTTTGGACGTGTTACTGTTGTCGGGACAAACTAGGGTTTCGGTTTTCCAGGGTTCTCATCATCAATCTCAGAAAAAGGAAGACACAGTCTACCTCACCTTAGGAGGGTGCATCTTTTCCATCATTCAACTCCACCTATGATACCAGCTTGAAAATTAGGGTTTCTACTCCAAACCCTGGAACCTCTGAATCAGGGGTTGTCTTCTGCAAGTAAGTATACTTTTATCTTTTTCCATTTGAGGTTCTTAGTTTCTTAAAGATGACAAATATTACCAAGCTAGATGAAAATATTGAAGGGGCTGAAAAATTTCGAGCATGGAAGTACAAAATCATGGTCATCCTCCAAGAGAATGATCTAGATCAATTTGTGAAAGAGGAAGTGAAAGAACCAGAAGAAGCTAAAGCTAAAGCCAAGCACAAGAAGGATATGATCATAGCTAAGAGAATCATAGTTGATTCAATCAAAGATAACTTGAACCCTTAGGTATCATCCATGGAGACTCCAAAATAAATGTTCAACGCACTATCAAGTCTATTTGAAGGAAGGAACATTAATAGAAAGATGACCTTGAGGAATCAACTCAAAGGTGTAAGAGCTGAGAGGTCAGAAACTAAGAGCTGAGAGGTCAGAAACTATGCAATCTTATTTCACAAGAGTAGCTTAAATCAAGGATCAATTAGAAGCCATCAATGACATGGTTGAAGAAGCAAAGGTTGTAATGACAACCTTGAATGGTCTTCCAAGATATTGGGAATCTTTCATCTGAGGAATCTGTTCAAGAAGAAAGCTAACCAAATTCCAGAAGTTATGGGAAGAATGTGTCCAAGAAGAAGATAAAATAGCATCCAGAGAAGAAAAGCTAAATGGCAATGAGGATCAAGCCTTAAATTCCCATACTAAAGAAAAAATAAAGAGGCATGACCATACTCCTAAGACTCGAGGGTTTAAAAGACCCAAGAGATATTTCTCAAGCTTTGAATGCTTCAATTGTCATAAGTTAGGACACATTGCAATCAACTGTCCCTTGAAAGCAAAAAGACTCAAGAAGATGGAAGGTTTCAAGCACATGCTGTTGAAGACGGTGATCAAGGAGAAGAAGAGGAAACAAAGAAGGATGAAAATTCCAGTGAAGATTTTGTTTTGATCTCTGCCCCAACTGGATCAGTCTCACCAAGAAATGATACCTAGTTGATTGATAGTGGTGCCTCCAAACACATGAATAGTTTCAAGGAGTCACTCTCATGCCTTGAACAAAAGGAATCTCCACACAAAGTAATGCTTGGAGATGATTCCCAATATCCAATTAAAGGGCTAGGAGAAGCATCTTATAAATTGGATTTTGGAAAACCTATGAAGATGAAGGAAGTCCTATATGTCCCAAGACTAAAGAATAGTCTTCTCCCTATTTCAGCTTTGGACAAGAAAGGCTTCAGAGTTGCCTTTATCGATGGAAAAGTCTCATGTGGACCAAAGGCAAAACCATCGATGATGCAGTAGAGATTGGAGTTGAAGAAGGAGGTATCTACAAATTAAAGGGACATACAGATTCTGCATTAACAACCAACACCATCAATCCAAGTAAGCTATGGCACAGAAGGCTTGCTCATGTTCACTACAAGGCTATTCCAATTGTAAGCAAGGTGGTAACTGGTCTATCAAAAATCCAGGTGAAACATGAAGGAGTGTAAAAAGGATGTGCACAAGGGAAGAATACTAAGAATCCCTTTCCAAAAAGTAACAATAAGGAAAAAGGGATCCTAGACATTATTCACTCAGATATTTGTGGACTAATGCAAACCACTTCATTAAGTGGGTACTCTTAATGTGCCTCCTTCATTGATGATTACTATAGAAAGACTTGGATACACTTCTTGAAAAAGAAGGATGAAGTATTTGAGAGATTCAAAGAGTTTAAATCTCTAGTAGAAAACCTTTCAGAAAATAAAATCAAAATTTTGAGGTTAGATAATGGAGGATAATTTACTTCGAATGAGTTCATTGATTTATGCAAAGAGGTTGGAATTAAGAGGGAGCTCACCATTCCCTACAATCCGTAGCAAAATGGTGTGGCAGAAAGGAAGAACAAATCTATCATGGAAGCTGTGAAAGCCATGATCCATGACCAAGATTTCCCAATGTACCAATGGGCAGAAGCAACACGAACAACAGTATATGTTCAGAGTCGAATCTCTCATAGTTCTCTTGGGAACAAAACTCGAGAATAAATGTTCTTCGACGAAAGACCAGAGGTAAGTCATCTTAAGATTTTTGGTTGTCCTATATACTTCAAATTCCCAAGGAGAAAAGATCAAAATTAGATCCTTATGGAAAGAAAGGATTGTTCATAGGATATAGTGAACAATCGAAATCCTATCAGATATATATCCCTGGGTACCGACAAATCGAGCTTAGCAGAGATGTTACATTTGATGAAGATTCGGCCTTCAAGAAATCAAGAAAAGACAAGGAAGATGAAGAGGAGCATGAAACTCCCAAGACTATTGAAAGTCCTAAAGAAGTCAGAGTTGAAGAAGAAGATTCGATACCTGAAGATCATGTTGTAACTAAACCCCAGCTACCTAAATATTTACCAAGTGAATTGATTTCTCGAAAGAGAAAACTTGCCTAGGCTCGTGAAGCAATTGAAGAAGCAAAAAGACTTGGTGCTCCAGAAGGAGCCATATGAGAAAGGAAGAAGCCAAGGACATACCCCGACTACATGGCCTTGATGAGTGATCTAGTTGATAAAGAACCGTCTTGTTTTGAAGAAGCAATAAAACAAATGGAGTGGGCTGATGCAATGGTTGAAGAATACCAATCTATTATGAAGAATGATTTATGGGAAATAGTACCTAGACCAAAGGACAAGTCAGTGGTATCCTCCAAATGGATATTCAAACCTAAGCACTCAGCAGATGGGAGTATAGAAAAATACAAAGCCAGATTTGTAGCCTGAGGATTCTCTCAGAAAGAGGGAATTGATTATGAAGAGACTTTTGCCCCAGTAGCAAGATACACCTCTATAAGGACTGTTATTGTCTTGGCCTCCAACATGAAATGGAAGCTACATCAAATGGATGTAAAGACAACATTCCTAAATGGAATAATTGAAGAAGAAGTCTATATTGAACAACCACAAGGATTCGAGATAAATGATAAGAAGACTCATGTATGTCGACTAAAGAAAACATTGTATGGATTGAAGCAAGCACCCTGAGCATGGTATGGAAGGATTGATGGATTCTTAATGAGCTTAGGCTTTACCAAGAGTAAAGCAGACTATAACCTTTACTAAAAGGTTGATGAAGATGGAGTTTTAATTTTGTTACTCTATGTAGATGATCTATTCTTAACAGGTGAAGACAAGTCAATAATAGAATATAAGAAGAGGCTTGTTGTAGAATTCAAAATGAAGGACCTTGGAATGATGCACTACTTTCTAGGTCTTGAAGTATGGCAACACTCAGATGAGATTTTTCTAAATCAAGGAAAGTATACTGCTGAAATCTTGAAAATATTTGGAATGCTAGATTGCAAAGCTATGACCACTAAAATGACTACTAGTTTGAAGTTATTAAATGATGACACCTCAGAAGTTGTTGATGACACACTATATAGACAGATCATTGGTTCGTTGATTTACCTCACGAATACCAGACCAGATATATGTTTTGCAGTAAACACTTTGAGTCAATACATGGTGAATCCTAAAAAAGTTCATCTAATTGGTGCAAAGCATGTGATGAGGTATCTAAAGGGAACTTTAGATTATGGGCTCAGATATACATCTAGTGGAGAGATCAAGTTGCATGGATATGTAGATTCAGATTGGGGTGGAAGTGCCAAAGATAGAAAGAGTACATCGGGATGTTGTTTCAGTTTGGGATCTGGCATGATCTCTTGGTTCAGTAGAAAGCAGACCAGTATTTCACTTAGCATAGCCGAGGCAGAATATATTGCATCATGTTCAGCCTGCAGTGAAGCAGTATGGCTTCGAAAGATGTTGTCAGGAATATTTGATGCAGAAGTAGATGCCACTGATATCCTTTGTGATAATCAGAGTTGTATCAAGATGATAGAGAATCCCGTATTTCATGATAAGTCAAAACACATTCAGATCAAATATCATTTCATATGGGATATGGTGTAGAAGGGAGCTGTAAAGCTCAAGTATGTTCCCACTAAGGAACAAGTAGCAGATGTGTTGACTAATCCTTTGGCTCGTGTAAAGTTTGAATACTTTCAAGACAAGATTGGTCTGGTCCAAAAGGTCCTCTCTTGAAAGAGGGAATGGCAACATATGTTGGATGCAGTAGTGAGTAGGTCAGTCTAGGGGAGGGTACGTCTAACTAGGTTTGTTTGGACCAAAAGCGTTAGTAATCCAGACTAAAGACTTGTCGATCCTAGGGGGATTAGTATGTCTGACTAGGCTTGTTTGGCCTGAAAGGGTTAGTAAGACAGACAAGGCTTGTTTGGTCCCCAGGGAGATCCATCTGTCTAACTAGGCTTGTTTGGCTCGAAAGAGTTAGTAAGTTAGACAAAATTCCTAGATGGATCTACCAGATAATTCACCATGATGTTGCTTCGAAGAAGATGAAGGGCAAGATGTATCCTCAGTATTACTATACTGTTGATTGGTGCTAACTGCTGAAAAGCTTGTAAGATGTTTCAATAGTACTATGCTGATTGTTGATGACTACTGAGATGATTGATGGTTGTTACAGTATTAATATAATGTTAGTTGATAGATGATTGATGCAGTATTGACTAAAGATGTTGATGATTAATGTCATGCTTGATGATTGTTTGATATGATAATTGTTGTCAATAATTATATTGTTATTAATGAGATGTCTTTTTGCTTCTTGATCAATGATTGATTGAGTCCGTATCAGTAATGATACACTGACGATTATAGTGTTCATATACCAATGATGATGTCGATGTTCCAACATCTCTATGTTAACTATGCATATGATGCTCTAGCATGAGTTATGATTAAGTATTTAGTTCTAACAAGCTGATGATGATTCTTGATTTTGTCAATATCCTTAAACAAATATTGCAGATAATAGAAACAAAGAAGATTCAGTATTCACATACTAATGTGACAGAAGAAGACTCAGTATTCACATACTGATGTTACAAAAGAAGGTCCAAAATTTGATTCAAGTAGAAGACAAATAAAAGATGATCGAAGTTGTACAAAAGACAAAGACTACAAGAAGAAGATCCAGAAGATGGAAAATAGAAGATGTTCGAGAATATACGAAAGATGAAGATTATAAGAAGAAGATTCAGAAGATAGCAAAGACAAATAGAAGATCGTTCAAGAATGTATGAAAGACGAAGATTACAAGAAGAAGATACAGAAGATGGAAAAGACAAATAGAAGATGTTCGAGAAAACAAAGATTACAAAAGAAGATACTAAAGATGAAAATTATAGAAGATGTTCCAGCTGAGATCAATGATGAAGATGTTAGACAAGTGTTCCAAAACTTCCTATGACATATAGAGTCTCACTAGATAGTTGTATAGTTGTAGCAGCAGATGTTGAATACCTTCCTAGTTAAGAGGGATTGTGAATTTTATTGTAACTTCAGAAGATATTCCAAGTAATATTGTATTCCTCCCCGGGGATATGAGTTTGGTCTTGTCAAAGTCATTAAAAGAAGCAATGTAAATCTTCGGATGTAAGTCGGGTCATTAGTACCCAAGTGTCGTTATCATAAATGCTATTTGTGATTTCTAGTTGGAAAAGTCATCCGTAGCAGCTAGAGAAGGTGGCCCCACTAATTAGGAGGTCAAGTCAACAAAAGAATATAAATAGGAGGCGCCTCCCTTCATTTGTACTCACTCACTCAAGTAGTTCTTAGCAAGAGAGAGAAGTAGTAGCGCAAGAAAGAGAAGGAGGAAGCTGTTGTCTGAGTCTTACGTTGCACTGGTTGAGTTCTATGCTAAGGAAGTTTTGCGGGGTTTTCTCCCTTGTGGTTTCCCCGAGGAAAATATCTGTGTTCTTATGCATGTTGTTCTTTCAGTGATCTTCTAGTGGCTAATTGTTTAAACATATCATATAAACAATTTCAAAGAAAAATCAACAGTCTCAGTGTAGGAAAGACTTCACTGAGTGATGGGAAAGGACTACCAAATGAACATAAAAACACTAAGATGGAATGGAACTGGCAATTAAATCCATTGAACCCAGACAAGACTGTCTGCAATTCTTTCCAATTCTACTCATTTCATGCATATTATCAATGAACTCAAATTTGCGCACATCTGTGACCATATTGGACAAAAATTAATGAACATAGAGAATGGTGTCAATACATAGTCTACTGATAATAGTGGCCCTGTTTATCAATCTTTCATAAGAAGCAGCATGATTGATAATTGACTGTAGCTGCTAGGAAGCAATCCATGGGGTCAAGAAAAATTTGGGTATGTGTACTGTGTTGGCCCTTCAAATAATTGAAAGGTGGGAAGAAAAGGTTAATCATGAGGAAATGCTAAGTTCATGTCTAGGTGATGCAATCATTTTCAATGCCGTCAGAATCCGACTCGATTCAAGTTCATCGCATCATAGAATTTGATGGTTTGTAACTTTGTAGAACATTTTTTCCTTGTTAAGTGACGTATTTGACACTCAGTTGAAAGTTCAGAATATGGCAGGGATGTANTTCATCGCATCATAGAATTTGATGGTTTGTAACTTTGTAGAACATTTTTTCCTTGTTAAGTGACGTATTTGACACTCAGTTGAAAGTTCAGAATATGGCAGGTATGTAAAAGTGAAAATTACCCTTTACATGTTTATAAGATTATATGATGTATTTTACACTCAATTACTTCAACACGTGTTTGACATGTTGAGGTATGGCAAAATGAATTTGGAAAAAATACTCTCCTATTTTATTCATTGAATTTGACAACGAAATGAGGCATGTGCGTGCATTTTACTGAAGCAAGTCAACTTTAGATTGCTTTACTCAAATGCACGCCCAACATGAAAAAATTGTGGTTTACAGAAATTAGACATGCAAAAACCTGCAAAAGCTGTGGTTTAGGGAAATTAGACCAAGCCTAGGAGAAGATAAAAAATTGACCAAGTATGGAATTATTGGTAAAATCTGCCTAACCGAACTTAGGGAAATGCCCGCCACAACTCATAGGATGATGATAAAAATATTAGGAGACTATGGATATCTAGAGTGTTGTATGGTGCATCCAACCCTATCATTAGCCTAACCAAAAATTCTTTCAGTAGGAAGATATCAATCTGCCAAAAGTGCCTGCTCCAGAAAAATGCCCGTCGAGGAGAGAGAAAGAAGCTCCAGAAGATGAAAGTGGTCTTGATGGATTCACCTTGTTGGCCTCTACCCATTGGGCATCTCACTTTCCAAGTTTGAAGGAAAATTTAAATCACCTTGGTGATCTAGGGTTTGAATAGAACTGGTTAAGTGTTAGACAAAGAGTTTGAGAGACCACTTGGAAATGCTCACAAGGGGGTGTTCCTTTGATGATAAAATTCATCAGATGATATGGTCCTATTCATTGTTGAAATGGATATCGATCCATGCTCTTGGTTATTTTCTTATGGTGACCAGATAAGGAAAATATCAACTTGCCAAAATAGAATAAAAATCTTATTTTGCATACTAAAGACAGAAAAAATGGTTGTGTTGTAAAGGGGCTAAGTGATGCCCACATTAAGGTTGATGCTCGCACTAAGGTTGATACCCGCATGGCATGGCATGGCATAGATGATGTTCTAGCATGAAATTGCAATCATTGTTGCATTATTGACATCATTCTGGAGAAATACGACAAATTAGTGAAAATCAATAAATTGGCTAAGTATGGGAATATTGGTCCAAGTAGCCTTAAGAGGATGCCCGCCACAAATGGTTTGTAGAAGAAAATGCCCGCACCAAATGGGGATATTGTAGGTTGATGTTTTGTATACTCAACCATGGTCTCAGTTTGTCCAAAGAGGCCCTGAAGAAGAATTTATGGACCTGCCAAAATTGTGGTTTAGGGAAATTTGACCAAGCCTAGGAGAAGATAAAAAATTGTCCAAGTATGCAATTATTGGTAAAATCTTCCTAACTGGCCTTAGGGAAATTCCCACCACAACTCATAGGATGATGATAAAAATATGATGAGAGTGTGGATCTCTAGATTCTTGTATGGTGCATCCAACCATATAATTATTCTGACCAAAAAGTCTTTTAATAAGAAGATTTCAATTTGCCAAAAGTGCCTCTCAGGCATATTTGAACTGCTCTAGAAAAAATTCCCGCTGAGGAGAGAGAAAGAAGCTCTAGAAGATGAAAGTGGTCTTTTTGGATTAACCTTGTTTAACTTTTCCCATTGGGAATCTCACTCACCAAATTTGAAGGAAAAATAAAATAACCTTGGTGACTTAGGGTTTGAAGAGAACTGGTTAAGTGTTAGACAAAAATTTTGAGAGACCACTTGGAAATTCCCGAAAGGGGGTGTTCCTTAATGATAAAATTCATTAGATGATGTGGTCCTGTTCATTGTTGAAATGGATATCTAGCCATGCTTTTTGTTTTTCTTATGGTGACTAGATAAGGAAAATGATCAACCTACCAAAATAGAAGAAAAATGTTATTTTGCTTACTAAAGGCAAAGAAAAAATGGCTTAAGTGTTTTAAAGGGGATAAGTGATGCCCACATTAAGGTTGACGCCCGCACTGAGCATGATGCCTGCGTGGCATGGCATAGATGATGATGCGAAATGAATTTGAAATCATTGTTGAATTATGACATCGTTATGGAGAAATACGACAAATTAGTTAAAATCAGGAAATTGGCTAAGCTTGGGAATATTGGTCCAAGTAGCCTTAAGAGGATGTCCACCACAAATTGTGTATTGGAGAAAATGCCCGCACCACATGGGTATATTGTAGGCTCATGTTTTGTCTACTCAACCATGGTCTCAGTTTGTCCAAAGAGACCCTGAAGAAGAATTTATGGACCTGCGAAAAATGTGGTTTAGGGAAATTAGACCAAGCCTAGGAGAAGACAAAAAATTGTCCAAGTATGGAATTATGGGTAAAATATGCATAACTGGACTTACAGAAATTCCCACCATAGCTCATAGGATGATGATAAAAATATTTTGAGAGTGTTGATCTCTAGAGTGTTGTATGGTGCATCCAACCATATCTAGAAGGTTATAATAAGAGGTTTTTTCAGACAATATAGAAGCATCTTCGCAATAACCCACATGCTAGGAAATGTATATTATCGTTTCAAAATTACAAATTTCATATATAATGAAAAAATTATTCGAAAAGAAAAAACAATTATAACAGAACAATAATATACCAGACATAATTGAATGCAACAAATACATAATTCATATGTATTAAATAGTATAATTCACCATATAGATCACACCTAACGGTGCAAAATTTTATCAATAAATGTAAAATGTTTACAACTCCAAATGTGGTACACCAGTCCTCATCCCTAATCCATACAATTTCAAAAACTATCCAAGATTCCTCCTTTAGACCCCGAGGTAACAATAGAGGACTCTGATTGGTGCAACCTGTATTTACGTTTCCCATAGTTATCAACTAACATCCATTACGCCGAGCTCCAGATATAGACTGATCATCTCCTTCACCATTACGTTGAGCTCCACGTTTTCAGCATAAAAGAACTCTGGAAATTTTGTACATATGGCTTTGAAGTCAAACAACATCTCGAAATATACAGTTAATTTATCAATCATTGTTTTTCCAGACAAGGATTGATGTTGCATGTCATCAAACTATCCGTGATCTAATCTACAACTGATTAACGTGTCATTATATTCTTTCTGATACCACATTCCTCCTTTGTCTTCCCAAAAGAAAGCGAGTCCTCTTCTAAATAAAGGATTAAACAGTTCAATGAATTCCTTGATTTGATGATGCATGACATCAATTTTCGCTTCAACTGTTGCCAAATGATGATATTTATTTACCACTTTCCTTGCCCATGTGATAACCAAAACCCTATCCTGGATATTTTCTTTCTTTATTTCCTCTTCTGTCAAGCTGTTCAAAAACTTGATTGCATTATTAGCTGTGTCAATAGGCTTCTTATTTAACACTTGTTTTACCATCAAGACATTTTTTCTAGCAGCTTGTGTAACAATATCCTTATCAAGAATAAAATCTAAATAAGACATGAGCTTGGCTGCTTCTACTATCAGTACATCCCACATGAGATGTTTTTCTCCCTGTAAGGTTGTCTGTTCTATAACCTGTTTTGTCAATTTGATGTTCTTATCCACCGGTTCCTTACATTTGTATTTCAATTTCTTCCTTTCTAGATCTCTCTTTCCAGCTATGTGCTCCAAATTTTTATTCTATTTCTTCAAACCAGTGATTTCCAACTCTTTAAGACTTACCTGTTACATAGCCTCTACTATGCCCTTCTCACTAGAGCCAGCCACATGAGGAATGATCCTCAATTCTAGCTCCCTTTCTTTCTCCTGCAACTTTCTTTCCATTTCTTCTAACTTTTCCTTCATGGATTTCTTACTTTCTACTACCAAGGCCATGTCTTTTTGCCATTGATTTTATTTATCAACAAACTTCAATAATTTTGCTTGACAATCAATGAGCTGATTATTCAGGTTCTCCTTTTATTTTTCTATCTCAGCTAGTTCAAGACCCTGTATTAGCTGGGTGGTAGGTATGAGAATCTTCTTTTTTAATAACTCAATCTCTTTTTCTTTCTCATCTAGGAACCTTTGGATAGCAACTCCCTTATCAGTTTGGCCTCCAACAACTTAGTTTGCATCTTCTTTATCTAAGGTTGGTGGGCCTTATTTTCCACCTTTTCTTGCCTCAATTGGTTCTCAATTTTACCTTTGAGGGTCTGTAACTTGGATAATTCCAGAGTGATCTTCAGCAAGTGAGTAAACAATATATATCGCGTCTACTTGTGTAGATGAATCATATCAGGTATGGAGATATCATCCAGGTTCATTTTTCCTTCAACAAATATATTCTTGCTTGCCAAGGCCAAGTTCAGAGTGTTTTGGACATAATCCTTGACTGGAACCAAAGACACATCTTGATTAAAAATATTTCTTACTTTAGAATATAATTTCAAAATCTCTTGTGAAGTTATGTCTTTTATGCCTTCGTATTTATCCACTAACTCTGCTTTGTTCTTTGACTAGAAGGAGGAATCGACAGGAGTACTATCTGCAAATGTATACTCTTTTAACTCAATGGAGGGCTTGATATCGTCATTTTCCTTTTACCTTTGTCTACGGCTATATCTAGGACAAGTTGTCCTTCAGTTTCAACCTTCTGCCTTTTGGGAGTTTCAGCAGTGTCCTCCTCATCGATATCCATTGCCTTAGGAAAATCTCTTTTATTCTTTCCTTCTGATTTACTGGCCAATGGAGTAATGATCTCGGTTGTAGCAACCAAATTAGATATATTAGGCAATAAATAGACAACCTCTCCTATACGAGAGCTTGGATATTAATCTAAGACAACAATCTTTGGGGCCTCCTTTGGGTAATTAGACCAGTTAGCAGCTTCTGCAAATCCCACAACCTCTTCGTGTTTATAAGGATTTCTCTTTTGAGCCTTTCTCCTATTTGAGATAACCTGGTGAGGGTCATAGTTGATTGTGGGTTCTGTCTCAAATCCTAACTATCTAGGTAAACCTTCCACCATTGGCAAAGCACCCTTATTCTTGATGGTGAATGGACCTACACCCCAAGGGTATTTGATGTCAGTGGACTTCTTATATTTTAGGAAGTGTTCAATCTCTATGAAGAACTTTTGTCTGATGAACTCCATTGAGAAAACTCTTGGAGTCAGGAAGGTTGGTAACATGTAAGGTGATTGAGTGAAACCATATCATCTGATCATTGTTCCATATTCAAACATGAACCAATCTCTTGTTCTATTTTTCCTGTAGAAGTTTGCAATAGATCCCACATCTCTGGTAGCACCTGGGGCAACTTCTTTTGGAAAATGGAAGCATAAATTTCTATCATGAGGAATTTCACGAACTTGGTATAATCCCTATACATTTCATCTGTTAATACCATTTCTAGTACCTGTAGATTATCCTTGTTGAAAGAAAGAAACATCTTCATTAGATATGACTGGAACTTTAAAGTTTTGCTCTTGTGGAAGTTCATTCACTGAGAATGAATATTCGCAGTTAAGAACTCATCAAATTTAATGCATGACACTTGTAATGACTGACTGGGTTTGTCTGACTCAACATCACAAGTGCTTAAAATGAAGAGAAGACTCATAACGGTTTCAAGGATGTTTTTTATCTGTGACTAGACCCAAAAATTGACATAACATGGTTACTACACACTTGGTTTCTTTGTTAAACAGGGTTGCATCAATTGGGAATGATGGAATGGATGACTCATCTTTCGGCTTGAAACATATCTTAAAAAAAATGCTTTCTCTCAATGGTGGACTCCTTAAAACATCAGAGTATAGACTCTTCACTATAATCTTTAGCCTTAAGGTAAACTCTTCAGGCATGGGCAGGGTTTGCCTAACGACTGAGGAATTAACAAGACGCAGAATGGTGGAGCAGTTGAGGTTCAGTCGAGGTTCATTATGGATCTTTTTGACATAGAATAGTTGTTTACACACCATTGCACAAATTCAGGGAAAACAAGGGTTTTTTCAGTAGCAAAAAGGTGAAACAAGGACTGATAGATGTTATGAAGGTCTGTTCCCTGGTCCATTAGCAATTTCAACTTCTGTTTCACAGCTTCAATGGGTCCATTTAAATGGACAGGGTCAAAAACATCAACATTCCTATCCTCCAACAGTTCTTTTACTTTCTGATACTCTACACCCCGAGTCTCTATATTTTCCATTTGAGCCCTTTCTATAGATTTTAGGGGGGACAAAAATGAACTACCTAGTGTTTTACAATTGGCAGATGGACGCCTTAGGAATTGGCTCCTTCTGTACTGTCTATCGTCTTCTTCTACCGATGCAAGAGAATAAACTAATGTACAGTCTTTTATGATTTTCCATATTCTTAACTCTTTTGCATCTTTGCTGACCGAAAATTTTCTCAGCCTTCCATTTTTTCCCGATCTGTTTTGCGCCTTTGATCTTCTGTGCTATTTTGATTTTTTTATTCTCCCTCAATTATGTCGTTGCCATTAACTTCTATGCAGCTCGAATTCTGAAATTATATCTCAACCATTGATCTCGTCATGGATCCTTTTTAACCATCGATTTCTTGTTTCCTTACTGATTCCATGTTTTGAAATGCACCTTTAGAGTGGGAATCTTCTATTTGTGAAGGGGTTCTAATTCGTAGATCCTTACCAAATTAGATTTGGATCATTCATCTAGTTAACCCTTTATCTGCCTTTTGCAAGCTTCATATTCTTTTTCGCCCTTGCATCTTTGCATCACGAAAAACATTTCATCCATAGATCTAAGGCTACAATGAATCTAGACCATTCAATGTGTGGATCCTATCGGATTTCACAATCCACATCTTTGTTATCCTCCATGCATGTTCCCATCGCGAAATCCTTCACAATATGAGATCTCCGCCTCTTTTTAATCCTCACCGTTCAATGTGGTGGGTCCTACAACATTTCGTGATGCTGAGGCAAACTATCCATCGTGCGAGTTTTGGGGGGGTTTAAAAACCGCCCCTAAAAGTCAAATTCTCAAGACT
>LPNX011022910.1:1526-112614 GCA_001517045.1 Pseudotsuga menziesii | reverse complement strand
ACCCTCCCCAAAAGTCCTTAGAATTATACTTTTGAGGGGGGGTCTTTCTAAAACCCTCCCCAAAAGTCCTTAGAATTAGACTTTTGAGGAGGGGTTTTAAGGATTGCCCCCAACTACCTTAAAAAATTGTTTTTTGTGGGGGGTTAGCAAAACTACCGCAAGACACCTTTAGAGGGGGGTCTTTCTACAACCCGCCCCCAAAAGTCCAAAGAATTATACTTTTAAGGGGGGTTTTTAAGGACCTCCCCCAAATACATTAAAAAACACGTTTAGGGGGTTTAGCAAATCCGCCGCAAGACACCTTTTGTGGGGGGGGTGGGGGGCGGAGGAAGGGTGGTGTTTCTAAACACCCCCCCCAAAAGTCTTGAGAATTAGAATTTTGGGGTGGGGGTTTCAAAAATGCCCCCAACAATTTTGAGAATTGGACTTTTAGGCGGGGGGTTTGTAAGAAACCGCCCCTAAAAGTATTGAGAATTGGACTTTTGCGGGGGGGGGGGTTTAGAAAACGCCCCCAAAAGTCTAGAGAATTGCACTTTTGGGGGGGTTGTTTAAAAACCACCCCCAAAAGCCCAATTTTCGGGACTTTTAAGGGGGGGTTTTTAGAACCACCCCAAAAGACCTAAAACAACTTTTTTTGGGGGGGAGGGGGGGGTGTTTAGCAAAACCGCCCCCCCAAAAGGGTATTTTGTTGTAGTGTGGTTTACTGATTTAGCAATTACATTACAAAAAAAATAGTTTTTTTTATTTCATATATATTATTTGAGCATGTTAAGATTTTAATGCTTTCTCTTTCTCACTTACTAGCTCTTTGACAACAAACATGGATATGCAATACCTCAACATCCTTGTCGACTTCTGCTAACAGATCAAGGAAGAACAAGCATCTCTTCAACAAATAGAAGCACGCTTCCAATCAAATTCAAAGATCTAATTGAGTCAGATCCGCCCAACATTTAAGCATCTCTCATAATTAAGAGCCTTCCTTCAATGCATTATCCATATGCATGAAAGGGACGCCATGTGAAATTCAATTACATCAATCTTAAGACTAAAGCAAATCTTACTGAATATTGAAGACAAATTTACACATGAAATGACATTAACAGTACTGCAATAGGAGGTTGCAGTTGTATATTATCAATAATCAAAGAATGAGATGTGATACAATGTCATACAGCTTGCATGAATGTAAGGAAATTCGAATTCCATAGAGGTCATTCGAATTGGATAGATGAGAGTAGCTTAATTGTCAGTTAGCCACACTGAACACACCATTTAACCACTAATCAAGCCATGATTGACTCTAACTGAGTCCTAATTGAATCAGAGTGCAATAGTGACCGAGTCTAACTGAATAGAACTCAACTGCATGTCAATCAGTAGGTGGGGGCGCATCTCTAACTCAACTCAGCTCCGATGAAGTGAATTGAACTGAAACTAGTCAACATATGCTATTGGAAGCGCCTTAAATCACTCCAGTCAACTCAAATCAGCCCAAAATAGACAATGAGATTAGGAAGGCACCTTTCCAACTCATCTTAACTTATTGTTAGGTGAAACAACATTCAATTAACTAATTGGTGCACTTATGACAAGCAAATCACCCCAGATTTGCCCCCTGATTAAAGGAGGAAGCCTAGTTAGCCTCCCCGATTGAAGGAGAAGGCTTAGTTGGCCTCCCTGATTGAAGGAGGGTGTGGGTGTGTTGATGATGGTGTTAGGAGTGTGCTGGTGTGCTGATCCTGATGTCAATTCGAGTCAATAACTTAGGATAGTGGGTAATTAGGCCAAAATTGACCAAATAGGTGTGTGTGTTGGATAATGACTCTAACACCCCCCCTTATGCTATACTCATGTGGAGGAGTAAAAATAAGGTAACTCTAAAACGACAACAAAGGCCATAGGTCACATTGTACAAAAAGTAACTCTAAAACACTAAAATAAAATGCTAAGTGAGTAAAGAGGAAAAACCCAGTGGGAAACCCCCCCCCCTCAAGCTGAACACTAAAGAAGTAACTTCCTTCACCTTGATGAATTCACCCCCAACAGTGAACGGAGGTAAGTGAAATTTTTCTTAGGAAATTTCTTGGTGAAAATATCTGCAATCTACTCATTTGTATGGCAGTATTGCAAAACAATTGTCCTGTCATGCACCAACTCCTTGATGTAGTGCATGTGAATCTCAACATGTTTCGTCCTTTGTCGCTGAACTGGATCGTTGGAGATCTTGATAGCACTTTGGTTGTCACAGAATATGACTGTGCACAAAGAAATACCCATCTCAAACTTTGAAAGAATGCCTTGCATCCAAACTGCTTGGATGCAAGCATTCAATGCTCCCTTGTACTCGGCCTCTGCTAAAGACAATGCAATGGCAGCTTGCTTTTTGTTGGACCAGCAAATGGGGCCACCACCAAACATAAACACATACCCAAAATTGACTTTCGATCTATGGAATCCCTTGCCCAATCTGAATCTGTAAAACCAACGAACTCTAACTCAGATTTTGCAGCATAGTGAATGTCGTAGGATCTAATGCCCTGAATGTACTAAAGGATCCTCTTAGCTGCCTTCCAATGGAGCTCATGAGGCTGCTGCATATATCTTGATACAACATTCATGGCATAACAAATATTAGGCCTTGAATGTGTCAAGTATAGCAAGCTTCTCATCGGCTGGCGGTAAATAATGCAATCCATGGGTGGAGTGGATTTTCCCTCTTCAAGACTGATTCCTCAGAGGAAAGGAAATGGTGCAGCCTTACAATCAGCCATGTTAAACTTAATTAACAGGTCTAAAACATATTTTTACTAATTTACCATTATCCCACCAAATTCTTGTGTCATCTAAGCCCCGGAAATTGTTTCAGTAGGCCCAAATCACTCATTTTGAAAGCATCATAGAGGTCAGTTTTTATGAAAGCAATCGAAGTAAGTGTGCATCCTGTTATCAAAAGATCATCAACATATAATACTATGATCAGAATATTACCATCATACTTCTGTAAATATACATTAGGATCTGTTATCTCCCAAAATAATTTATTTTCGTATGAAGAATTTAATTCACGCAATGAGGAATATGAATGTCACTAACAGTTTGAAAAGCCTCTGTTGTTGATAAACATTTCACAAAGTTGTAGCTTCGGTGGCTTGGGCGAGGATTAGAACATCTCATTAGCCACCGAAAGATGGAAGATAAATAACAGGTGGAAAACCCCTTCGGTAGTTAGGCGTATTGCTAAACTTTTTACTACCATCGGAACATTTTTTAAACAATGATTGGAGGTGTAGTCCTCTATTACATCAACGTTTTAGAGTTTTATTTCACTACGGCGCTGCCACTGCGGAAAATCATCGGCGATCGGAAGAACTAAAGACTACAGATCGGCAATTTAGTCCACTAAGGAGCCGAAACGGTGGAAGATATACAGACTACGGGTTCCGCCACAATAGAAAATCATCGGCGATTGGAGGAACTAAAGACAACGAATCAGCGAGATAGTCCACTAAGGAGCCGCAACGGCGGGAGGTAGACTAACTAAGGCTTCCGATCAATCAATAGAAAATCATCGACGATCGGAAGGACTAAGGGCTACAGATCGACCAGAATGGCAAGAGGCAGATTGACTGCGGGTTCCAAGACAATACAGACTCATCGACGATCGAAAGAACTAAGGGCTACAGATCAACGAGGTAAAGCTGAGCAGCTCCACAGTGTCAGTGAGGCGATGGATAAGGATTCTGATCCAATCACAAAAATCATTCCGAATAACAGTTACACACATCAACGAATAACAATACTTTCCATCGGCGGCGTAGAGGACTAATGCCTCGATTCCTTTGACAAACTACTCCCGACAATGATAAAACTAGTTCGTTCCACCTCTGAAACTACGGCAATGTTCAGATAAAAGGTTTCGATGCATTATTTATTACAGCTCCCAATCGTCAACGAGCTAGTGATGGAGAGTGTCAATGCGTTGAGACTTGGAGCGCCAATGGGCTAAAGGAAAAAGCTTCTGATCGCTGATGAAGAAGTCATCGCGACGCTAGTGATTTAAGGCACTGACACTGTGGCAGTGTTGAGACTTTGAGCGCCGATGAGCTAAAGGAAAAAGCTTCCGATCTGTGACAAGATAGGAAAATTTGGCGAGATGAACATGAAAGGTTACTTCAGTTAAACACCGAGACACCGACAGTTGGCGGCAATTTCACAGTGAACCAGCAGTGGTGATTATCAGTGACCACTTCAGTTATTAAAAATTCGCTCAGTGAACTAGATCTTCACAATAGATAAACAAATAATTAGCAAGGGTTTGAAGCCCTAATCTGAGAAAACTATCGCTTTCAAGTATTTTTGTGTAAACAAATCGGATTTTCAAGATCTGTGATTTTGGTAGAAGGCTATAAAGCCCATGATTGATTTTATAATAAAGGTTCAAATTCAGGGATTTATAAGCCAACAATGCTTTCAAGCTTCTCATTTTAATTATTCATGATATAAGCTCTTTTGTTGTGATATGTTCAACCATCGTCTCTTTTTTTACTGTATTTATGCCTGAATGTGCATTTAGGTCATTTTCATATTTATTAAGAAGCTGATAGCTGTCATCCTATTGGTTTATTAGTGATATTTAATTTATAAATACCATCCTCATCAGGACTTAGCCATTTATATGCATGTGTTATGTGTGTAAGTCTGCCAGCCTGGTGAGTTCTCCATCCCTGCACCTTATTGTCAAACTTTTGAGCAAATTGCAACTAAAAGCCTTGTAAACGAGTGAGTTTTATGCATGCCTTGAGAGTGGAAACATTACATAGGTCGACTAACTTGACCCATATCAGAAAACCCTAAAGAAAACATTGTAATTTACCAAGCATCCTCGAGCTACAACCTAGAGGAGTTTCCTGGAGTGATAACAGGATCATATTTGCATCTTTGGAAGTTTTGTGAGAGGAGAAAGGCATACATTTTGGCATACTAAGATCTTGGGGCGTTTTTCAACACATATAATGATTTATGCAAGTTACACACCAAGGAAGGATCTAATCTATAGCCTTCTGGTTGCTTCATGTATATCTCCTCATTCAGGTCTCCATGAATAAAATCACTCTTGACATCCATGTGATGCACCTTCTAGTGCTTGGATGTGGCGATGACCAAAACTAGTCTTGTGGAATCCATCTTTGCCACCGGTGCAAAGATCTAATGATAGTCCACTCCTTGGACTTGAGAGAACCCTTTTGAAACTAGTAATGCTTTTTATTTGTAGGTTGTGGCATCTGCAACAACCTTGTTCTGATACACCCACTTGCATTGAACTAATTTCCTCCCGGGTGGAAGGCAAACTAGCTCCCAAGATGCATTTTTTCAAAGAGAATTGAACTCTTCATACATAGCAGCTTGCCATCTCGGATCATTTTGAGCATGGTATTAGGACTTAGGATATGAACCAATCATTAAATAATAGGTATTAGACAACAATGAATCATGACAATAGAGAGCAATACCCGCTCTTTGAAAATCATACCAGGTTCTTCTTGGATCAGTGGGATTTCCAATGTTTGTTTCGGTGGAAGAGAGTGTCTTTTTGGCCCAAGATGAGTGGACACATGAGAATACGATTTTGAACTTGATATATGTTTCTCACTGATGTCATACATCATATCTTCAATATCAGAGCCTTCACTCCCAATTTCATCATCCAAATGATCAGCAGAACATGAGGGAATTTCAACAATTTTCTCCTTTACTAGTTCTACCTATTGGAGAGGTTCTTCAAATCAGACACTTCTCTCAATGAATATCTATTTGGTTCTAATATTTAGAAGATTGAATCCCTTAGATTATTCTATATATCCAATGAACAAACATTCAATACTTGGTGGTTGCAAATATTTCCTCTTGTCAAGTGGAATTCGAGCCCATGCAGTGGACCCAAAAACCTTGAAATTTGACACATCCGACTTATGTCCAAACTAGGATTCAAAAGGAGTTTTTCCTTTCAAGAAGAGTGAGGGACTCTATTCTAAATGTGAGCAAAAACATTCATGGCCTTATCCCATAGGTTTGTACCCAAACCTTTGGCTTCCAGCATGCAGGTAGTCATCTCTTTAAGGGCTCTGTTTCTCCTTTCTGCTACATTGTTTTGCTGGGGTGTGTAGGGAATGGAGTGCTAGATTTGGATCCCACTGTCAGCACATATTTGCAGAAATTCAGACTTGATATAATCTCCTCCATTATCATATTTGAGAGACTTTAGCTTCCTCCCAAAGGCATTCTCAACCAATGCTTTGAACTCAATGAATCTTTCCAAAACTTCATATTTTTTCTTTAGAAAGAAAACCCAAGTTTATCTAGAGAAGTCATCAATGAAGGTGATTACATACCGTGGACCACTCATGGATGTTGTAAGCATGGTTTCACTGATATGAGAATGAATCAGCCCCAAAATACTTTTTGCACGGCTTGCCTTTCCTCGATCAAACTTATGATCAAGGTGTTTGCCGACTATGCAACCTTTGCAAATTCCATTGGAAGTTTTGATGACTGGGAGGCCTTCAACCATGGAATTTTTCTGAATTTGCTGCAATTATTTGAATTTGAAATGACCAAATCTCTCATGCCATATCCTACTGACCTCAATCCCATGAGTCAGAAGAGCGGTGGGCTTTGCATTCACCACAAACTTGGAAAACTCATAGGCCTTAGCATGGTGGTTTGCTATGCCTGTTGCAACGAGCTTCCTAGATGCAATCTCTATGATTTCAACATCATTCAGGATGGAAGTAACTCTCTTGGGCATTCTTGTGTGTGTCACTTGATATGCACTCAAGAGATTAGAGGCCAAGGAGGGTACATATAGAACATCAAAAAAGCTGCTATGTTCAAGTTTTACAGTACCTTTTCCTTAGAAATGATCTAAGAATCATCTCCCATGTGGATGGGAATGATTTTGTCAGTTTCTAGGGATGAGAAGGATTCTTTGCTTTCCATCATGTGGTTCGAAGCACCGGATTCTATCAGGAATCTTTAGGCTTTGAAGTGCTTGCCATGAGGGCATGTCCTCTTTCTGGCTGGATGTCCCAATCTTGATTATCTCTCTTTCGAACACTCTCTAGAAGATTGATATTGTTCCTCTCAAGGAGAAGAGTCATCTCATCAAGATTTTTATTCACGCATGCATGTTCAAGGTGAAATCCCTTCCCGCAATATGAACACTTGACTTTTTATTTGCCTTGGTTTCCTTTGTTCTTGTGCTTCTTTGAGTCGGAAGGCTTTTCTTGCTGTTGGTTCTTCTCCTTTGGATTCAGAGCATCAAACTTAGCATTTTGATTCCTTTTCTTTCCTTTACCCTTCGTATCTTTG
Source organism: Pseudotsuga menziesii (assembly GCA_001517045.1). Classification (NCBI taxonomy): domain Eukaryota; kingdom Viridiplantae; phylum Streptophyta; class Pinopsida; order Pinales; family Pinaceae; genus Pseudotsuga; species Pseudotsuga menziesii. The sequence goes on along the minus strand of LPNX011022910.1, from coordinate 105,243 downwards.
GGCCCCAAAGAAAATAGTGCTTGATCTTTGGAGGATTTGATGATCCCCATTTGCACAAGCTTGTCATGCTCGTTTGTGAGGGACTCAATGAAGGCATTGAGAGAAGGCATCTTCCAATTTAGGGTTGTTAGCTTCCCGGTATGGAATGTGGAAACAAATACTGAGTAATTTGATCCAGGTTTGGAAAGAATGGAGAGAATGAGTTGATCATCCTCTTTCTCCACATCACACTGCTTCAGCTAGAGTACTATATGCTTGAATTTGGTGAAGAATTCATTGAGAGTTTCAAAATTGTTTGGGTGAAGAGAAATCAACCCATTCTCTAGCCGATAAATCCTCATGTCATCTTGCTTATCAAATATATCAACAAGTTTATCCCAAATTTCTTTCAAACTCTTCAAACCAGTGACATGGAAATGAAGATCTTTGGAAATTGACAAGCACATAAACCCAAAAGCTTCATCCATCTTGTTCTAGTATCTAGCTTTTTCTACAACATGGTTTGGCTCCACCTCTGTGTCCATTGTGACACTATAGAGTTCCTTGGAACTCAATTGGATCTCCATGTATCCCTTCCATTGGTAGTAATTTAAAGGAGTAAGAAGATCCATAGAAGAAGCAACCATTTTTCTGTTGTAGCGAATGCAGTAGATGTCTTCCAAACAGAACTTGCAAAATCACAAAAAGGGCACTGTAAGGTCAAACAACCTGCACTTTTCAGGTTTTCACCAGACCCAGCTTAGTTGATCAAGAAAACTTGAAACAACAATTCCTTTGCTTAGGAGTTATGTGGTAAACCTTTGGCTTCTGGTGCAATGCTGGAATTTTTGAGCTTTTTGCTCAAATTGCATGCTAGATCTGTAAAAAAATCTTGTTTTGAAGAAGAGATTCGTCCCGCCGTGGCTTTGATACCATGTGAAATTTAGTCACAACAATCTTAAGACTAAAGCAAATCTTACAGAAGATTCAAGACAAATTTACACATGAAATGACATTAACAGTACTGCAATAGGAGGTTACAGTTGTAGATTATCAATAATCAAAGAATGAGATGTGATACAATGTCATACAACTTGCATGAATGCAAGGCAATTCGAATTCCATAGAGGTCATTCAAATTGGATAGATGAGAGTAGCTCAACTATTCGTTAGCCACTCTAAAGACAATGGTTAACCACTAATCAAGCCATGATTGACTATAACTGAGTCCTAACTGAATCAGAGTGCAATAATGACCGAGTCTAACTGAATAGAACTCAACTCATGTCAATCAGTAGGTGGGGGTGCATCTCTAATTCAAGTCAGCTCCGATGAAGTGAACTGAACTGAAGCTAGTCAACATAAGTTGTTGGAGGTGCCTTAAATCACTACAGTCAACTCAAATCAGCCAAAATAGACAATGAGATTAGGAAGGCACCTTTCCAACTCAACCTAATTGATTGTTAGGTGAAAAAACATTTAGTTAACTAATTGGTGCACTTATGGTAAGCAAATCACCCTAGATTTGCTCCCTGATTGAAGGAGGAAGCCTAGTTAGCCTCCCCAATTAAAGGAGAAGGCTTAGTTGACCTCCCTGATTGAAGGAGGGTGTGGGTGTGCTGATGTCAATTCGAGTCAATAACTTAGGATAGTGGGTAATTAGGCCAAAATTGACCAAATAGGTGTGTGGGTTGGATAATGACTCCAACACACCATGCGCAATATGCGCAAAGACTTGCTATCCCGTCTCCCTCATCTTGCTCAATACATAAACCTAACATGGTGTTGTCATTGCCATGAGTCCTCTTGCATTTATGACTAAATCCACCTGCTTGCTTGCAGTTTCCTTTTTCCTCTCCTTACAACCCACAAACCCTTCTTTTTTGGTTCCCACACGTTCTTCACTTGTCATTTGTATCCTTCACTTGTACCTACTACCTTATCTTGAACCTATGCTTTAATTCAATCAATGTATTAGGCTTTTTCACACATGCAATGCACAACCATTGCACTTATTACATGCTTCCACTACTACCACAATACATGTACACTTATTATATTTTCCCTTCTTTTTTCATGTAATGCACCTCTCTAAAGGAGATACTATATCAAATAAACAACTCTTATAAAAAATACAATGCAACACACTCTAGGTACATAGAAACAATTAACAATAAACTCAATTCTTAAGTTATATTGTAAATTTATTCCAGGTGTATATTTATGTTGTACTTCTTGTCTTTACACATCTCTCTATTTTTTCCCATGGTGTCTATATACTTGGTTTCAAAGTAAATATGTTGTCCATTTCTTTACTTCTACTACAATGATATTGTTTGTACATTCAATTAGTTTCAAATATTCTCCATATTCAATTCGTTTCAAATACTCTCCACAAGAGAGCATATGGTCTGTAAAAAAATAGTTGTTGCAACATCTTGTTAGTCGTTGTGTTTCCATTTATTACTACAACTGCTTCATCTGTACTTATCATCTTCTGTTGTCACCAATGAAATCTTAATGTTTTTGCATGCAAAGCATCCAACTCCAAACTAAACGGTACTCTCCTACCTACTATTCCTTTCCGTACTATTTGTCCATTTTATACAAAAAATAGTAATAATATTGATTCTACCCTCTTACATTACATTTATTGCAGCTCAAGTTCAAAATTGTAACACAAAAAAAATGTTGAGCGTAACAACTATGCTTCCCTTTCCAGCCATTCATGAAGGCCTATATATAAGTACACATATTTTTCCATTTCTTTTGCCTCTTGTTACAAGATTCTATATCCTTTTTCATTTTCTTTATTATGCAAATTAGTTTATCCTCTATAATATATAACAAACTTTAAAACTTGCTTTCCTATTTTGCATTGCCTTTTTTAAGTGACGTGGGTGCATGCTGCAACTCCTTTCACTTCAAGGCTTACATGGTAAGATACACGGGTTGATTCACAATCTTATTTTATAAGCATTTCTTGTACATCACCCTTTCTTATTAGAATTACATATGGGATACATCACCCTTTTCATTATATGTACATATGCTCATCAAATTCAATACATTTGAACTTCATGTTATTATCTTGGAATTAACTTGGACTGATGGTTGTCCTGGTTTTTATGCTAGTCCACTCAGGTGGAGTACACCTTGTTTCCTAATGCTTCCAGGATGCCATTCAAAGAACTGTAGCATATTGTAAAGAGCTCTATTTTGTAGGTCATGTATAAAATCCCAAATTGCGGGTTGGTTTGTCTTTGTCTTATTAGCTACTTTTTGGCCTTGATAATTCCTTTTTTTTCAAGTTGTTTTTTGCATGGTATCTTTATCTTTTGTTTAACTACTGTGTAGCCTCTCTTACTGGCAACAACAACAATCATAGCTCATCTCACAACCGAACAAGTTTCACATGAGATCATTGCTTTGGAACTTATTGTTTTGTTGCCCATTCCTGTAGACAAGAGTGTCAAGGTATGGTATCATTATTTTTTTTCACGCTCAAGGGATGTTATGTCCTTTGACATTTACTCAAGATTAAAGCCGAGTTTCTTCTCTATAACATATGTCAATATTTAAAATAACGTTTCTTCTTTGTAGGTTGCCACTCAATTTGTTAAGGAATGTGGCTCCATGCTTCAAAACCTTTTACCTCAAGCCCTTCATGGTAAGATAAGATGATAGCAAACCTTTCCCCTTTGCCTTAGTCCTATTATTTCAGATATCTGAATATTTTGATCATCAGGTCAATACCACGCCAGGAATGCTTCATGAGGGATAAATTGACAAACAATTGTAGTTCCGAATTGAAGGAATTTTTGCAATTTGTAGAGGTAGCTTCCATGTATAATATGATGTGCATTCCTATTTGTGTTGTAATCATTGTTTTATATGGTATGTGCATCAAAATTTAGTATTGTTTTCTGGAAATTTCTAGGGTTGTCCAGCTATTCATCTGGAACTCGATCTTGTCAAGCAAGAACATCATTTTACCCATGAATTTTCCCTAGAAGATAAGCTTGACCAAAGAGTTGGCCTTGGTATATTTCCTTCTGGTTTCTTCATTAACAACCTCTCTTATTTTCAAAATTTCATACTTTAAATGCCTTTGTGTTTTCAATATGCAATATAGAATTTGCTTATGATATGGTACTTGGATTTCACTTGTTTGAAGGAGTTTATTTAGCCATTGGCATGCATTCCTCATGAGGGAGAAATCGATAAACAATTACAGTTTCTGTTTGAAGGACTTTTTTCAATTTGGAAAGCTAACTTCCAGGTATACTACCATGTGGATTCCTTTTTGTGTTATAGTTGCTGATTTGTATGATTTTTATGGTATCTGCATGAATCTTTACTAGTGTTTTTTGATATTTTCAAGGGTATCCATCTATTCGTTCGGAACTAGATCTTGGCAAGCAAGAAGATCAATTTACCCATTAATTTCCCCTATAAAATGAGCTTGATCAAGAAGTTTCCCTTGGTATATTTCCTTCTCATTTCTTCATTAACAATGTCTCTTATTTTAAAATTTGTGTACTTTATATGCCTTTGGGTTTTGAATATGCAATTTTGAATTTGCTTATGATATAGTATATTTATTTATATGTTATGGTGACTTGGATTTCACATGTGTGAAGGAGTTTATTTATCCATTTACGGGCATTCTTGATGAAGGACAAATTGAGAACATGCTTACGTATAAGCTATTTCCATATTTTCCTTAAAAAATACATTCTTAGAGATAAATCTTCAGACACACCAAAAGGTAACAATGATTCAGTTCAGGAGTCAGATGATGAAGAAGATGAAGCGCATGAACATGAGGAACGGTTACACATATAACCTGGGTATGAAACTTACCCAAACTTGCTACATTTAAGACGTTCAATTTACTTGACAATAATATTAAGTGTTGCCTTTTAGGAAGCCAATCATGATCTACTGAAAATCAAACTTGAACCCGCTCAAGATGTAATTATCATTTATCTCTGCATGTCATAGTGGTTATTTCCCTTTCATTCATCTTTTTTCCTACAACAATGAGCTTAACCTTTTATAATGCCTTACTTAAATGGCGACAATTGAGATTCTAATTTGAAAAAGTTGCAATATTGCATTTGGAATGGTTGATTATATTGTTAGAATGTTGTAGTCAAGAGACAACATACCTCAATTACTATGCTCTCTTGCAAATAGATTATGTATGATATCCTAGCTAGACTTCGTCCTTCTCCAAAAGCTCATACAACTACATAAGATATTATTTTCCATTCATCTAAGTGTCACAATAGATTACATAGAAATTGTTCAATAAAACAGACCCCACTATAATGTTTTCAACACTACATAAATGCCAACAATAGTTTGGAAACAAGACTTCATAGGATCAAGACCTTTGGAAAGATTTGCACTCTCATATGAAGAGATCCATAATCAATAGACTGATTTGATGTGTTCAACTACTTGTCCATCCTTTGACTCCAACACTGACCAAACTCCAACCTCAAGTTGTACACCTTCTTTGGAAAGGGTATACATGAGAAAACAAAATGTAATTAAACTAATTTACCTGCCAATATTTAACTTCCTTGGTTCACATCAGAGGAGGGAATTATACAAGGATTTGAACCACAAAACTTGATGTATTCAGTTCTGTGCCACATTGAATGTTGATGCCCTAACATGATTGTTATCAATTTCATCAAAACTCAACTTATAGGTTTGCTGACATCTTCCCTGAAAAATATAATTACTTTTGGTGACAAGTTCCTATTATTGCAAGGATTCATTATTTTAGAATGGATTCCAAGGCTTCTTTTCTCCAATAAACACACCCGCGTTGTTGCTTACTTCACAAAATAGCGTAGACTTTATCAAACTTCACATCTACCTTTATCAAAAGATTGTAGCATTAATTTAGGAAGTTATAGTTTTTTAACATTGGTGTTCTTGGTATGTTGTGCAATTAAAATGTCAATTAAATCATTTACAATCCCATAACTTTTTATTGATATGCCATAATCTGCAACTATTGCCAATTTGAAGGTAACATTTTTCTTCGTCGATTACTTAGAAGTTGGATTCTTTTTCCTAGAGGATTTATATTTTTGTTGTTTACCTGAAGAGTTTGGATGCTTTCTTCATTTGCATCCATGGAACCAAATTATATTAGCAAAGAGAGGAATGTTGTGTTTTATTTGTCCAACCACCCTACAAACATTCCGATAAGTGACCGACTTAATTGGTTTTTTTTCCCACATTTTCGTACATTGTCCAAAACAAAGGGCAGTGATGGAGGCAGCTATGAATCTTCTTGGAGATGGATTGCAATTATGTGTTCTTCTTTAAGGAAACAATGTTTTTGATGAGAGTTATACTATAGACCAATTAGGGATAGCACATGGTGGGAAGATGGATTGTGTGGGATTTATGTTAGAACCAAATCCAATGCCAACTTCTCAGGCATTTGTTGAGGATCCACTTTTTGTGCTCTCGTGTGCTGTGACACAACCTTCCCCAAGGTAAAAGTTATTAATTTTATTATATTGAAGTTACATGGAACTTTTGCATGCCCATTTTGAGAGATTTAGCTGATTTCAAAAGGGCCTTTGGGCATTAGCAACAATCCTAAGCTACTATTATTATACTAGAGTTATTAAGTCTTTTGTGGATATCAATTTGCAGGTACCCAACAAGGTCTACGTTAGGGAAAACAACTGCTGCTGAAGGTAATAAAAGTGTTATCAAAAGTCGATATAACAAGATAAATGAGATTGCATGTGCATAAGTGGCAGTTCAAACATGTGTCATTCTTTTAGGTAACTTTTGTGTTTGGTGATTTGTTCACAAAATTGAGTGAAATTTAACCATTGATTTCAATCTCAACCTAATTTTATGTTGTTTGTCCAGCTGGTAGAACACAGGCTGAAATGAACCAGTGTGCAAAAAGTGAATATGAAGAAATAAATGATTTGCCATACATGCAAGCTGGGTCCAATCCAGGGGCCCTTATTGTGCATCCAATTGTAGGACCTGAAACTGCACAGGGATTGGCCTTGGTACCCTTAAACCATAAGCTGAATCCGAAGACCATTTAGTGTTGTTGAGGTAGAGGCTCTTGTACATGTAGTGGAAAAGCTTGGAACTGGCAGGGANATTGGCCTTGGTACCCTTAAACCATAAGCTGAATCCGAAGACCATTTAGTGTTGTTGAGGTAGAGGCTCTTGTACATGTAGTGGAAAAGCTTGGAACTGGCAGGTATGTTTCTCTACATGCACTATATAGAAGAAAAAATATCAATGCCTATGGAGTCCAACTATATATATGTATGTATTTTCCTTGGCTCGTGCATCTCTTTTCACTCTTTGAAGGTGGCATGATGTTAAGATGCATGCATTTGAACAAGAAAAGCACCATACCTATATTGATTTGAAGGTATAGTCATTTGTCTACCTTTGAAGTCCTCAAATATTAGGTTTATCGGGTTAAGTGTCAATGTTGTATGTGCTTAAGATCATGTCCAAACCACCACAATGCTATTCTAAACTTCTTATGGGTGACAAGTGGACCTGAATTCAACACTTCCTTTTTGGTCCACATATAGAATGTTATTTGAATTTAGCAGTATGTTGTTCAACGCCTTTTGATGGACTGCATGACATTACCATGATTTGCTCTTCACAAATTACTGTAAACTCATTTTTAAGGTGACCCTTATTTCCCTCTTCGTTTCCTCGCCTTAGGTAGATAGTCCATGTGTTTTGCAGATATTTATTTTCGTCAATCTCTTGATTCCCTAACATGATTGTTATCAATTTCATCAAAACTCAACTTATAGGTTTGCTGACATCTTCCCTGAAAAATATAATTACACGCTGTGATAGGTTCTTGCATACATCCAAGCTACTTGTATACCAATATGTTTTTGCCTTTCATTACATGCCATTATTGTGATCAATAAATAATGATTTTAGTTACAATCCCATCTTTGACCTCATCATAACCTGTGGGATTCTACAACGTGCTCCATCAGATTATGTAACATCGATTACTAACTACACTTATTCCTCAATGCAATCTTATAAACTGAAATTCTTAAATTAAGTCGTTACATTCTCATCCATTAATTTATAGAATCCATTTAATGTCAGCTCCAAGTTGATCCTTCAATGCTCTTTAGATTTGATCATGTATCTAAATTTCATTATACTTTGTCAATTTTCGAAGGGTTTGAATGTGATGGTGATGTTGTTCATAGTCTAAAGTTCATTGTAATTTGGTTTTATAGGTTTGATTTGAATGTTTATTCATGGTTTAATTGTTTGGTTTTACCCACAAGTAATGCTAGCTACTCCAAGGAGTTTACTTGTGCAACCTATTCATAATTGTTGTTGCCACTCGAATTTTCTCCAGCAATTAAAACTCAAACAACTCATTAACATGCCAAACAGATACACACAACCCTCTGCATGGATTCATGTTGAACAATCCTCAATTTTGGTTTTTCCTCTGTATCAACAATCATACTAGCCAAAGTTGGAATTCAAAGAATTGATGCACATCATGACATGTATGGGTGGTGATATGGCATACTTTACTATCACTTAATAACTAATATAGGTAAAAATCGACAAGGTCTAATAAAAACTGGCAAACCCAAGCTATCAATAAATGTAATTTGCTAAATTAAATTTAGTTTCTGAACTATAAAGAATATATGTTACTTCATTGTACTTGCCTTTATATGCATACATTTATTCCAGTTCAGTTGTAGCTGTTTGTTTTTTATTCAATTTGCGGGAGCATGCTTATGCATTCATTACTTCATTGTACTTGCCTTTATATGCATATGTTTATTCCAGTTCAACTGTAGCATTTTGTTTTTTATTCAGTTTGCGGGAGCATGTTTATGCATTCATTATTTCTTTGTACTTGCCTTTATATGCATATGTTTATTCCAATTCAGTTGTAGCATTTTTTTTATTCAGTTTGCGGGAGCATGTTTATGCATTCAGTAACACGCCTATATTGAGCTTGTATCTACATAGATCTATCTTTACAATTGGGTTTATGTTAACTAATTTTTTCAATGTGAGAGTACTTACAAACTATGCTCACGCATTTCGTATTACGTTTCTTCTCAAATCTGATAGGATTTCTTTCTCTACATATATAAAAGAAAAACTGCAACTCCGTTCAGGTTAATATGTTAATCTAATTAAAGAACATGATTGTTATATTCACATTTGAAATGTCTTTTGTCAAGTGTGTTTTATCTGATCATTACATGTTTCTTTTGCAGTTGCTCCAATCAACTATGCACATCTATCTGCAAATCAGATGCAACAATTTCTCAAAGCAGAGAATTAAAAAACAACTTTACACTCTAAAAAAAGGGAAAGGGTCATTGCCATTTCGGAGGGCAAGGATACAATGCTCATTTTGCAACACCATATATTTTACAACTGTCCCAATATGTTTGCAACACCATGTTTGAATACATGATTTTTTATCAAACATGTTTTTCCTTCTTTATAGTTATAACAACACATTGGAGTCTTCTCTTGATGAGATAAATTTCTGTGATTGCATCACATGTTCGTTGTAAAGCCCATGCCAAACTATAATGTGATGTTAATTGAAAATCCATATTTACTTTTTTGTAAAAGTGTTAAGTTCAGTAAACTTGTTATCTATTGTCTGTTGGACTATTCTCTATCTTTTGATAAATTGAAGTGTTCCATTTTGTCATGGTATTAATTGCAGTGTTGCACTACCTCATTTTAATCTTACATTTTCTAGCTTCTTTTACCCTCTAACAACCACCTTATCGACGTATTATTGCACCTTCTTAGAGCAATTGTTAGTTTTAATAACTAGGTGGTGAATCATTACCATGAAGTTGCCTATGACTTTCAATTGTTGAATTTGACTAACCTCGGCTTGCTTGACCTATACTTACTTGAATCCCTGCCAAAGAGCTGAAGCCTCCAATTGCTTGCTTGTTAATTGCAGCGTTGCACTACCTCATTTTAACCTTACATTTTCTAACTTCTTTTACCCTCTAACAACCACCTTTTTTTTCTCTAGACAAAAAAAAAGCGTTCCTTGCTATTCTATTGAATCAAAGGAACTTGGTACATCATAAAAAATACAACAGTCCAAAACATATGGAGCCAGTACCAACCAGCAGTACATCAAGAAGGATATCTCTCCTAGATAGCCTAACTACTAGAGCCAGGGCATCATATACATAATAGGGGACCTCTCATAAAATGCACAGTAGGCCACTCAGTCAAGTATGTCCTTACAGAAAATAATAAGAACCCAGAAAGAATATCCAAGACTGGGCTTGAATCACTCAAAAGCTAGAGACATAACTAATCAGCTTAACCAAAACTTTCACAAATAAAGAGTCAAGAGACAAGAGTCTAAGAACCAGAGCAGTGCTCTGAAAAAAGCTGGAGTGAAACCTCCCCAAAAACTTCATCCTCACATGTTTCAGTGAGGGAAAGATGGCCTGCAGCCATAATAAGCCCTTCCTTAGATAGTGTGTATGCCCTCTTATTATGTTCCATAAAGACATGACTGAAATCCACAAAGGTGAACAAAGATATGAGTTTCTTGATGTTTATGCACCAGGCCTCTGCGTTCACCATAGCAAGTGTGGATTCATTCCTTTCCCAATTTATAATCATAGAGGAATCGCCAAAGATATGTAGGTATAGCAACCCAATATCTTTGGCCATGTATAATGACGCCCATAGCGCCAATAGCTCGGCTCTAGTATTAGTCCTGCGCCCACAGCCTAATTTAATAGAGAGAGAATGCTGCTCTTTTAACCAAATACAAACACCTACTCCTCCAATAGAATCTGCCGCAACTTCATCAAAAAACACCATAGGATTTTTTTGTGTGTGGAGGGACACCAATGAGCCTAACTTTGGACCTATTTGCTTGAGGCACATGATGTGAAGCAACATATGACAGAGTCTAGAGATAATAGGTTCCTTATCTTCAAAAATATAGTTATTCCTGCACTTCCAAAGATTCCAAATAAAAAAGAGAGGCAGAAACAGAAGCTTCCCACCCTTTGAAACACAGGTGGACGGGTTTTCTAAAAGAGATGAGTCAAAACAAAGTAAATGGACATCAAACATACTTCCTAAGTTGTGAATTCCCTTCTTCACAAAGGAGCAACTGACAAAGATGTGGTCAACAGTTTCAACTTCCTTTTTGTAGAGACAACATCTGTTAGGGCCGACCCAACCCCTCTTGTGCAGGTTATCCCAAGTATTGATTTTCCTATTAACAACCAACCTAATGAAGCACTTCAATTTTTGAGATATATTGAATCCCCAAACTCTCGGGAGAAAACCATCTTTTATCAGAGGAAGATGCTCAGACACTATGAGCTCGTAAGCTTTTTTGGCCGAGACCATTCTAGACTTTTTATCAAACATCCAGAGCAAGGAATCCTCCTGATTTCCAATCTTTATGCCACCATCTGAAAGGCCATTGAAAAAGGATGACCATTGGTCGGTACAAACACCTCCCAAGCTGAGGTCTATCTCCAAATACCAACAATTTAAACCATTAGTGTGACCTTCCAAGTCTTGAGCCTGAGCCAGGTTTGAAATCCCCTAGTCAGTCACATATTCCCGAAGGTCCTTTAGTAAATGATATGAAGAGTCAAGACTAGCAATCGGATCAACTCCCAGGCGGATTTTCAAACCATTTCCAACCTTCCATCCAAGCTGACAAGTGATCCATGACAAAATCCTTATAAAACCATTCCAGAAGTATGAAGTTATAATGAAATTTCAAGATCTGATCCAATCCTCCAAAGGTTTATTTTTGATGTACTTAAATGTTATAATCCGGCTCGAAATTCCATTTCCCTTAAGTAGCGGCCACATATTCTTTAGTCTAAGCAAGATCCCAAACCATTCCAAGTTCTTTATATCCCATCCACCACATTCAATAAGGGCTGAAATCTCTTCCCAACTAGCCGGATGATATTTCTGATGCCCATCAGTGCTCCCCCACAAGAAAGAAAAGATAGCTTTCCTCAGCAGATTCAAAATAGATTTAGGACATCTGGCCAGGGCAAACCAATACACCGCAAGTCTAGTGAGAACTGATTTAATAAGAACAACTCTGCCTCCTAGAGATAGTAGCTGGTATGTCCAGTTTTTAATCTTATTTTCAAACATTTCCACCATCCATCTCTAGTCTGAAGATCGATACCCCAAGGGTTTAAGGCGATATCCCAAGTACTTGAAACCAGTTTGGATAGGTGCCGTACTGTAGGGAAGAAGCTTAGCAATCTGGCTTTGAATACCTTCATCAACATCCTGATAAATAAAGGAAGTATTTTCTATGCTGACCACCATACCAGTAGCTGAGCAAAAAAGGTCAAGTGCATCTTTAAATGCTTTCCATTCATTGACAGTAGCAATACCAAATAAAAGGACATCATCAACAAATAACAAGTGAGTAATGGACAGATCATGAGAGTATTGAAATCCTTTGATAAGACCTTTTTGTTGAGCATCCAAATAATCCTGATGAGACTTTCAATAATCAGGATGAATAGTAAGGGGGACAAGGGACAACCTTGACGAATTCCTCTTATGGTAGGGAAAAAATCAGATGGTGTTCCATTGACCAAGACTGCAAAACAATCATTAATTACATAACCCAAAATCCAATTCACACCAATTAGTGGTATACCAATCTAGAGAAGCATAAGTCTCAGGAAAGTCCAATTAACCCCATCGAAAGCTTTGACCAGGTCAAGTTTTAAAACCATGACATTTGAATTATTGGTTTTAATAGAGTGCAAAATTTCCTGGGTTATGCCAACAGGTTCAGTAATTTGCCTATCCTTCAAAAACCCAAATTGTTGAGATGATATAGTTCTGTTCAGTAAATGCTTCAGACAAAGTGCAGCAATCTTGGATATGACCTTGTAAACAAGGTTGCATAACAATATAGGGCAAAAATCAACATGGGTAGAAGGCTTTTCACACTTAGGAATCAGAGTCAAGAAGGTTGAATTTAGTGAGCTAGGAACTTTCCCTCCAGTTCTAGCTTGTTTAGCAACCAAGACTAGTTCCTCCCCAATGAGATCGAAAAAAGCCAAGAAGAATTCAGCCTGCCATCCATCCGGGCCAGGGGTTTTATCTTTCTTGAAGCCCTTGAGAACAAATTCCACTTCTTGAATAGTTATAGGCTCTAGGAATCAGTCTACATCCTCTTTTTTAGTTAGAGTGGGGAAAAGACTAATCACCTTTAGTTGATTAGAAATATTTGTAGACCCATCATCCTGAAATAGATCATTGAAATGTTGTTTCCCCAACTGTTTTAGAGGTGCATCCTCTGAGACCACGTTACCAGACTTATCATTTAGGGATCAGATAGCATTGGAATTTCTTCTAGCAGATGCATAGGAGTGAAGAAACTTAGTATTTGCATCGCTTTTTTTATTATTATCTAGAGCACTCTGCTCTTTAGTATCAACGAGGTAATCTCATGAGCCCAATATTTACCTTTCCTCTCTTGTAGGGTTTTAAGCCTATCTGGATTTTCTGCAATCAGTAGACTGGAGTCCTTCTGTAAAATGTCAGAGATCTCTTCATTTAAATTTAAAATCAATTGTTTCCTTTCACCTTTTTTCTTCCTTTCCAAACTTTTCACTGTACTCTTGAGTCTGCCCAGTTTAAGAGAGAAAGAGTCCAAATGAGTAAGAGGACCTGAGGTCAAGGGAGCCATCCAAGATGTAGTAACATAAGTCATCTTCCAAGATCCAGGCTCTATTAAATTTGAAAGGATAACACTGGGTAGTAAGTCTCGGGCCCCATTCTAGGCAGATAGGGAAATGATCAGAGACATCTGAAGGAGTATCCCAAGATCTATAGCAGGTCAGGCTGGGGAGGAGATAGTCAGATAATAAGAATCGATCAAGTCTTTTGCTAATGCCTGCATCCCCATGCCGTCCATTCCTCCAGATAGGGCCAGGATAGTTCAATGAGAGATCAATCAGATTGTTATTGGAAATAAGCTGGGTGAAGTACAAAGCCAAGGGGTCAGACCTTGCATGAGTACCCCAGACTTTAGACGAGGAGATAGTGAAATTAAGATCACCAGCCAGTAGTAAATTGGGTAAGGAGAACAATCCACTTGCCAAAATGTTATCCCAAAAAACAGTTCTCTGGGCATAAGGCCCATAGCAATTTATAATGGTAAGGATTTCATAAATCCCCCTAATGCTATCCCCGAGCAGAATGCCAACAATTGAGGAATAGGCCTTGCAGTGAACCAGGAGAGGCTTCCACCCTGCAAGGAGTCCACCAAAAAGTCCCGTAGCATCCAGAGCATAGAACTCCCACCTAGGTTTTAATTTTGAAAACAGAAGGAGTGACTAAGAATAAGTACACATAGTTTCTTGAAGTAAAATCATGTCCGGATTTAGATCGGAGAACAGAGAGCCTAGGGCTTTTTGTTTGGAAAGCACTCCAAAACCCCAATTATTCATGGATAAAATTTTCATGGGGAACCTGACCCTTCAGGCCTGCTTGCTCTAAGTACCTGTGATGTGGATGACGAAGTATGAGACTGTTTGCCTGCATTCTTTAACCTCAAAGTGATAGGTGTATAGTTTCCCAAATTGTCCGAGTCCACAGAGGAAGGCTTCTTAGCCTTACGAATGGTCACATTTTTGAAGCGGATGGATTCTAGGGGGAGCGTGGAGGGAGAGATAGGGGACTTGTCTGAGAAGATCGAGAGGGAGTTCAGGAGGGAGGGATCCAAGAACGCAGGCTCTTCTCTGGGACTAGAGGGTAAGGTGTTCACATGTGAACCAGATGTGCTAGGTGAGAGAGAGGTATGGGAAGCAGAGGGAGTTGGGAGTGAGGGATAATGTTCTGGGGTAAAGGTGGGAGGCCCTTCCTATGGTAGGTCATCGGAAGATGGGTGGGGCTCCAAGACAGAATGCTCCAAAGGCACAACAAAAGTCACAGGGCGGGAGTAACGAGCACATACTTCAATGTCTTCAATATACATGGGCTCACCTTTGGATAGTCCTTCATAAGGTGTTGCTGAGGAGGAAACATAAATATCATCGGGAGAGCTGACTAAGGGTTATAAAGGGGGTGGATTGTCATCAGGTGAGGGAGAGATTGGACTAGGAGTAGGCACAAAACCCCTCTTAGTCGGATGACCCTTGAGGAGAAGAGCACAAGAATTGCGTAGATGCCCAGTCTCATGGCAGTAATTACACCTGAAGGGCATGTTCAGGTAATCAAGCCTCTAAGTAATAACATGATCACTGCATACAATCTCGATCTCATGCAGTAAACCCTTAGAAATATCAAGCTCAACCGGGACCTTTGTTGTCCGCCTGTCAAATAACAAGAGAAAGTCTTTTTCGAGGGAAACAAAGCACCCCATCATGTTTGCCAAGCCAGTGAGAATATCCTTATTCCACAGAGGGAAGGGTAAAGCAGGAAGGAGAACCCACAAATGCCGAATAACGACTCTTTTCGTAAGCGGATCGAAGCCAGAATGCCAGCGGTTCAAGAAAAGAGAACCCTTCTAGATAGTCCACATAGCACCTAAGATGCGGGTGGCATCGGACTCTTCGATAAATACAAATACCAACCAGTTATTTGCTAAAAGACTGACAGTGGGGACATAGTGTATAACATGTTTCCAATGAATGGTTGCCCATTCGACCCATTCATCCTTTGTCAAGGAGCAATACTCCTGTCTTCCAATAAGGGCACGACGACAAAGGGTATCAACCTTGTCCATGTAAACATCGTGACCCAAAACAAACCGACGGTTTTGGTCAAGAGCCTTAAGTGATTTTCCTTCCAGTGGGAACGCCCAAGGTTTTGTGAACGACCCCTCAAAAGGCCCCCACTAATCACCAAAGAGACACTAGGGTTTCCCGTGGTCGATATGAGGATTCCCAGTAAGTTACGGTTATATCACAGAACCCTCGGGAGAGTAGCAGTGCCTACAGACAATGAGAAACTCCACCTAAAACACAAAACAAGGCAGAGCACTAAGAACCAAAGGACCAAACCCTAGGTATTAGCTGAAAAACAAGGTCAACAAAGGCGAAAACCTCATGGGCTGCCAGTCAAGAACAGTCAAGGCTCAGACAAGAGGCAAACGCTGACAATCAGGGTAATCGACAGATACCCAACTGATAGAAAATAAGCAAACATAAGGCTAATTCCCACTTTTCTGAACATGGTTGGTACTGACCCTCAGATATCGAGGGTGAACTCCATGTGGTGTGGCCAGTATAAGCCCATAAACCCTTAGAAAAATCATTTACACCAAGCCCCTGACCTAGAGCAAAAATAAATTAACAGAGAAAACAAAAGGTACCTATTCCTGTTCGCATAATCATGTCGAGTGCCTCTGACCGCTCAGGTCAACCAAAGCGACATCACCCATAAAATCCGAAGCCATGCAGGAGAATGATACCACACAAAGTCGCCGCTAATAGTCCGTTGAAATCGCGCAATCAACCCGCCGAAGTGAGAGGACAGGCACCGCGCAATTACCAGGTCCAAACAACGTGCATGGCCAAGAACTATTTCACTTTCTTGGAGCAATTGCTAGTTTTAAGAACTAGGTGGCTAATCATTACCATGAAGTCACCTATCACTTTGAATTGTTGAATTTGTCTAACCTCAGCTTACTTGACCTATACTTACTTGAATCCGTGTCAAAGAACCAAAGCCTCCACTTGCTTGCTAGTTAATGTTCCCAAAGCTCAAGAGTACTTTCAATTTTTCTTCAAGGTCTAAGCTACACATTTTTTTATTGTTGTTATGGATTCCAATTCTTTTTTTCATTTTATTTATTTATAAATATAGTAGGAAAACTATAAAGTATTGTCCGCATCATTTTAATTAAAATGAACATTTGTTACTATACCCACCCAAGTTCAATTCTTATAAGTGACATGATGATCTTGTAAGCCCCTATGTAATACTTGATATGCTATTCTAAAACCCTTTTGTAATAATGTGTTGATGATGTAAGATGTCATACCTTAATTCATGTTTGAATATACATATGTATTGATATTTTCCGTAGAATAGCTCTCTAAGAAACGGTGAAGCACATTTTTAACGTATGGGCACATGAAACGCGGTAAGTTGGATCACGTGGTGTGTTAATTGATAGTAGATGGCTATACGAGCTTTGAGCGCCTTCTACATGGGACCCTGAATGAAGGTCTCGAGGACCGTGGCTTGATCTATCGCACTCGTTAAAACCCTAACCCTATGAGGTCATTTTGCATGACAAATGCCAACGGCAGGCAAGTCGGTCTTTGGTTTTGTGAAATAAGCCGTGTTGGTTTTCCTGTGCAATTATTGCTTGATTTTCTTATCGTTCTTGCTTTAATGGCGATCTCCTCTCCTCTGTTTTTCCTGGAATTGTTTACAGTGTCCTAATTATCGGCGGGACGCTTTGGTAGCGCGCTTGCTATAAATATGGACACAGAACAAAAGCCATGGAGATATCAAGGTGGGTGCCAGCACTAAATCTTGTACCCATGAATAATCTCCATACGAACAGAAGATTAAAATGGCGATCTGCTGTTTCCTGTGCATTTTGCTTCCTGTTGATTTTCTTGGTTATCTTAATTGCCTAAATTTTTGTTCAGGTTTTTAGTTTTTAGCGCTTGCGTAGGTATTTTTTCCTTTTTGTCTGGAGCCTTTTTTTTAAAATGGAGTAGAGTTTCTGGCGTCAAATGTCCTAATTCTTGGCAGGGCGCATTGGGAGCGTGCTTGCTGTAAATATGGACAGATATTAAGAGCCCTCTCTCCTTCCAGAGAGGGGGGCCTTGGTGACTTTTAGGTGGGCACATGTTTAGCCATCTCGTGCCCATAAAGGATCTCCATACATTTCTCTTACTCTGTAATGCAAGATTAATGTAGACATAATAGCCCATCTGTTGAATTGTGGATAGTATATAAGACTGGTATAGAGGGTTTATTGTTATTGTTATTATATAAGACTGGTATAGAGGGTTTATTGCTATTGTTAGTATATAAGATTGGTATAGAGGGTTTATTCCTATTGTTTTCAGGATCTAAATTTGTTTTTATTTTTAAAAATTAAAGGTTTTGTCGTGAAATTGTTTTTACAATAGTGTCAAACATTATTTCAAATGCCTCAAAGTTTTATAATGTAATTTTCGATCTGCATCCCTAACCAATCTATTTACTCCAGTAAAATAGGCCAAAGACTGTCCAGAGGAACTAAATAGTAATAGAAATATGGGAACATAACAGTCTTCAGCAAAGAAAAACAGAGAAATATGGATATCACTCGGATCAGATCAATCTAAGCCAGCTGAAAATAGGGAAAGTTTGGAATTGGCTAATTTGAGTGTCCTGGTAGGCTATGCTTACAGGAACCGAACCCCGAGGGACATGTTTCTGTGTGAAACAAGTTCTGAAGCCGAAATTACAGCAGAAACCCCTTTCATTTATTGGATTGATGGGAAACATGGTTTTTGAGAAACATCCAGAAAATTGGCTGGTCGTTGGCCTACTACGGGGTTTGAGGTGACTTTTAGGCGTTACAAGTTTAGCAAACTTGTGCCCTTAATGGATTTGTACAGTTTTTCATAATCTGTAATGCAACATTAATGCATTTAAATGACACAATAAATGACACAATAGTCACTTCATTTTTTAAAAGTTGACGAGAGTTTTAGGATATTGATGTTCTAATTCTTGGCAGGGTGCAATGTGAGAGTAATGCTCTAAAGATGATAGATAATGAGAGTCTCGCTCCCTCTAGAGTGGTCCCCTGGTGTCTTTTGGCATGTTTTCAGCCATTTTGTGCGCATAAAGAATCTCCACACATTTTTGGTGCTCTGTAATGCAAAATTATAATATCCGAAACACTTGATGTTTGTGGTGGCCACAAATATTCTCCACATTTTTCTACTGTGTATTGCTAAATTCAGGAAATTTTCATATTCCGTAATACAATATTAATGATATCTACAACGTTTCGTTTCACTTTGGCATGCTAGAAGCGTATCTTTTCGTTTCACTTTGGCATGGTAGAATTGTATTTTTTTCTTTATGTGAAAGAAAGTGATATAATTTTTTTTATCTTTTTTATCAGTAGAAAAAATACCGAATCTTGTTATTCTATTAAATGAATCAAAGATCATCTTATACAAGCGATCAAGTGATCATTCCACATGTATTCTCAGACAATGAGGAGTTCTTCTCAATCTGTGGCGGTTCCCTGTCATCAAAACATGATTGGCAAAGCACAAGCCTGATTATTTTACAGGCTTTATCATCACTCCTGTATAAACAGGTCAGATATATATCATTTTCCAGAAAGGATCAGAAAACAGCATGGTTTGTGAGCATACAGTTTGCTGGTCAGTTCTACGTGATACTGATCCCAACTCAAAACATAAAAAATAGTGTGCTTAAAGAAAAAGTGCACAGCACATCTAAAATAATCGAAAATTACCATGATCAATAGAAATATCATTCATGACTTCTTTGAAAGTCCCATAACCAGAGTCTAAGAGAAGAGCTTCTTTTGAGAGACTGTCAGCAATCTGATTATGCTCACGAAAGATGTGTTTCATGATCATTCCCGGAGAAGATTGAAGAAGTTCTCTAATCTCATCACTCCAGTGACTCAGATGATGAAGGTTCAGAGTGCTCTTACCCATGGCCCATGAAATGATGACAAGTGAATTGCCATAAATGGTGAGTGGTACCCCATGATCTTCGATACCGTGAGAAGGGCCCATAATGCTCTATTCAGATTTGGTATTTGTGCAACTTCCACATCCTAAGGAGAAATGCACACTATGAGTGCTGTTAATATGAAGGACAAACCCTG
This sequence comes from Pseudotsuga menziesii, assembly GCA_001517045.1. Classification (NCBI taxonomy): domain Eukaryota; kingdom Viridiplantae; phylum Streptophyta; class Pinopsida; order Pinales; family Pinaceae; genus Pseudotsuga; species Pseudotsuga menziesii. Next base: position 85,340 of record LPNX011022910.1, on the reverse strand, counting down.
CCCCTCCAATGTTCTTGGCGGCTGCACCATCGAAATACCCACAGGGAAGTTGTCTCCTTGGTGGATCGCCAATAACTCTGAGCTTTAATATCTTTTCAAGCACTGGAAAGGTAAACCTGTTCCGATGGTTCCATATCACCCAGAAAGTAAATAGTGGCAGGTAAAGATGGCAGTAATTCATGGTATGAACATGGAACCATGTTTCCAGATATTGACTCACTGAAATACCCAAATCAGAAGTATGATGGGATCGTGGACACTTCAGAAGTATGATATAATTTTCCCTTTCTAAGTCATGGACACTTCCCTGCATTTTGTGATCTGGTTTAAACTTTTGCTTTTAGGGGTTGTTATTCTATTTTTTTGTGCTAGTCAGTGCATTTTGTGAGTAATACCTGCCTGACGCATTCTAGGGGCTGTTATTATATTTCTTTTTGTCTATTCAGGACTTCGAGTGAGACAGTAACGATCTGATGGGGAAGACGCAGTAATGATTTCTTAGGGACACGGGACCATGCCCGGAATTTCAAATATATTGTACTTGTCAAACTTTGACGGTTTCTTATTTTTGCAACTTGTCGCTTTACGGTTTTAACAAAATTTATGAGCCTGGAATTTCAAATATATTGTACCTGTCAAACACGACGGTTTCTTATTTTTGCAACTTTTCACTTTATGGTTTTAAAAAATATGTGTTGAATGTTTTATATTTCATATATCAATTATTTAATTTTTATATATCATTTTCAATATTACAATTTTTTTTAGTTTTCTCTAAATTTCTTATACAATTTTAAAAAATATTAAAAACAAACTACCGTCATTAAATATAAGCCTTCACACCAAAATAACTGAAACTTTTATCATAAAAAATTATAAATATACTATTGTAACTTGCATCCTGAAGTACTGAACATGATCGTAAACTGCCAAGGAGAATGAATTAAACAAGGTTGCATGGAAACTAATGGATGTATTTATTTAATCTGTCTAAATTTATTTTTATAGACAATCTTTATTTTAAAATGCTTCAGCTTTAATTTCAGTGAAATATCAACTTTTTATTCGATTTCTTTTCAATGAAATATCAACTTTTTATTCGATTTCTTTTCAAAGTGAAAGAGAGAGCTTTGACCACCTCTAATCAAACTATAAAAAGGTTGTTTTCGACCACCTCTAATCAAACTATAAAAAGGTTGTTTTCGACCACCTCTAATCTAATCAAATTATAAAAAAGTTGTTTTTGACCACCTCTAATCAAATTATAAAAAAGTTGTTTTTGAGTACCTCTAAACAAATTATAAAAAAGTTGCTTTTTTCATTGACAATATTGTGCATGGAAATTAATGGATGCATTTATTTAATCAGTCTGAATTAACTTATTTTTATATAGACATTCTCTATTTTAAAATTTTTAGCTATAATTTCTGTGAAATATCAACTTTTTATTCAATTTCTTTTCAAAGTGAAAGAGAGAGCTTTGACCACTTCTAATCAAATTATAAAAAAGTTTTTTTTATCTATAGACAATACTGTTTACTGTTTGCATAGAAAATTTTGAAATATGCAATTAAACATATTAAAATTTGTGATTGTGTTTACAATCATTGCAAAACAGAACTCTAAGCTAAGATGACATTAGTGGAGATTAAAATTTGTGATTGTGTCTACAAAACCTACACAATCATTACAATATAGAACTAGCTAAGATGACATTAATGGAGATTAAAATTTATGATTGTGTCTACAAAACCTTAACCTATGATGCTATTAATAAAGATAGACCAGAAAAGCTATTTCATTTTCTTCCAGGTCAGACCAGAAAATTTTCTGTGGTCAAAACAAAAAAGCTATTTCATTTTCTTCGAAATCAAATGGATATGTCCTTTGGCATTTTCATTTTCCTTGAGGTCAGAACAGAAGCTATTTTATTTTCCTCGAAATCAAATGGATCTGTAGCTTCCAGCCAAGAGATAGGAAATGAGTCTATTTTAAGCTAGTTCAACTTTATATTACGCTTTTCTTTAACAATATCATGCCTTTGACTTATTGGCAATTATAGTTGTTTTTATTGAAGTACCCCCTTCTTTAATAATGCTTTGACCTACTGGCAATTATAGTTGTTTTTATTGAATAGGAAAGGACATATATGGGTTTTAATAATATGGGTTAAGGTAGTATGTATATGGGTTAGGTAAATTCGGATAGTGTTTTTTTGCAAGAGTCTAGATAACAATCACAATGTAGTATCCAAATCTCCAATTTTTTTGTATTAATCTAAAACGTTTGAAGTGTAGTGAGGAGTTTAGCTAATAGTCACAATGTAATATCTGAATTTCTGATTTGTTTTGTTTTTTGTTTTTATTTTCCCAACAAGCAACCTAAAAAGTTTAAAGGGTAGTGAGAGATACGGATAGAGATCAAACTGATGTATATTTATCCCTAACCTTTTCTATGGATTTATGGTTATAGGCACAGATCCTACTTAAAACTCCAAAATGACATATTTATATTACATATATGATAAGCTTATTTTACAGGGGGCTAAGATATGGCATATGGATTTATGGTTATAGACACAAAGATCCTAATTAAAACTCTAAAATAACATATTTATATTAAATATACAATAGAACTCCAAAATGAAATATTTATCTATGGCACAAACAATGCTCTACTGGAGTTTAGGCTATGGCATAACTAGCTTATGGGAAGCACTATACCTCTTTTAAAAATTAATCTGTAACTAATAAAATCCTTTTTGTTACAGCAAGAAACCTTCAATGATTGCCTTTTATTTATGCAACTTACAACTCACTTCCACTTCAGTCCTCGAAGACCATGGTTTAATTGAAAACAAGTCAAACTCCCAATTCAGTAACTATAATAACAACCATGCTGCATTTAAACAAACTTTGAATTCATAATTTGTAATTGTTTACTCAAATTACCTATATTCACTACTTGAAACCCAAAGTTGGAATTGAGCAATTACCCACTGCACAATGCCTACCCAATTCCCACTACACAATGCCTCTCACCCAATTCCCACTACATAATGCCTACCCAAGTCCACACTCCACTCCAGGCCCAAGCTGGATTTGATCAACAAAACACTGCACAATGTCTACCCAGCCCACCATCCAAACATTGGTTCCCAATCTCCTAGAACAACAAGTAGCAGAGAGTTTAGAAATTGGAAATCTATAGTGTACCTTGCAATGAACACGGTCTACACGAGTAGTGAATGTTGCCATCAGTCTAGAATCAGCCATTTGCACTGTAACCCGCCAGAGCCATTGAGTTGCCTCGATGTACCCTGTAATCTAATCTATTAATTGTTATCAAAATCCGGTGCTATCCAAATCCAATTAACAAATGCATACATGGTATGAGCAATTATGACGGGTTATTGAAATACTTAATCGTCATATCTCTGTTTTACACGCTAAATCGTGTAAAATTTGAAACTACTACGTATCAAATATGTCTTGGATGAAAAAATATGTGTCCCAAAAACCATCAAATTCCAGGCCTGCACGGGACATTTAAGCATAGTAATGGTCCGGACATGGAGCATTTATTGAGACAGACTAATGATTGAGAGGCTGAGTGAGACACAATAATGGCTAGCAAGTCTTATTGATTGTTTTTAATGTTGAATTAAGGTTTATGGATGATAGCAATTGTAAGTTTCATTGATAATGTGGACTATATATATACACTATATTTATAAAATAACAAACCCCAAACACGGGCCCTAACCTTATATGTATTAAAGGTTAGTATATATATATATATATTAAAGGGTTGTGGTTGGTATATACAGTGTCTTTTTTGGGACTGTTTTAAGATGGAGGATTTACTAAAAGTTGTTAGTTAAATATTTTTTTTTGTTAGTTTTTTTTTTCAAGTAGAAAAAACCGTACTTGTAATTCATAGAGAATCAAAGGTAACAAATTTCATTGCCTAGAATTAACATAGTAATCATTCAAAGTATACAAGTCTAAAGTATGCCATAGCAGCTGGCTTTAAACAAAAAACAGAGGTTACTACAATCATCCCAGCATGGCATATCATAGATAGAGTACATTACTACTGCTAAAAGACGACCACATTAAAGATTGTAATGGACATCTTGTGCTAGAGCGCCTACATTTATCTTCAAATTGTCTACATATTCCACAAAATAAAGTACTCCCTTCGAAACATTAAAGGCTTCCCAACCACATAATTATGTTCCCTATAAATGTGCTTGCTATTGTAAAAGTGAAACGTTTCCAATAAGGTTGTGATTCGACTGCATCATTCAAGTGCAAGCACACCAATGCTTGATTTATGGGTCGCCCAGCTCACTATAGTCATAGAATCACCAAAGAAATCCATAATAAACAAGCCCATCCTATGAGCAATATAAGAGCGCTCCCATAATGCCAACAATTCAGCACGAGTGTTGGTATGTTTACCGCATCCCATCTTAACATGAAAACAATGAGAAACTCCAATGCACAAATATATACCAGCTCCACAAGAACCAATGGTTGATGCACCATCAAAGAAACCCACCGGGTAATTTAAAATAGGTGGGTCACCATCAATCCTCAAACATGATTCAAGAACCGGAAAATCTTTCAACAAAATATTGATGGAAATACAGACATGAGTGGTTTGTGGTTTAATATCATCAAAGATCACCTTGTTTCTTATTTTCCATAGTGACCAACCAAAAAAACCCGGTAGATAAAGAAACCCATAGTCCCTTGTACACCAATGCAAAAGAATGAAAAAACTTAGTATTGTCTTCCCCTTCCCGTAACCAAGTAGCTCAGTGTTTTAGCCTCTAAGCTGCTACCTCCTCGATAATAACGCATGCTTTCGATTATCCAATAAAGTAAGAGATTCATGATCCTCCTGTGAGACAACCCTTGCATTAGCCTGGAGGAAGATCATCTGAATTCTCTGCTCAATCACATCAAGATCCCCAACATCCCGTAATTTCCTGTATTTTTCCCACATCGAGACCACATATTTCAATCGTTTGAGCTCAGTGCTCAATCTGTACATAGCATCAGAACCAACCTCAACACAAATAGTAGGTATAGTAGATTTGCATGATTTCAAAATTGGACTAAAATATGAGCTGTCGACTTTGAGGCTTCCTGATCGGGAGGATACACTTCCTTATCACTCATACTTCAATTTTATGCTCCCATTTGCACAGGCAAAAGATTTATTAATCTTGCTATTGCATAATGTTTATTCAATATTTTAGTGAAAATAACAATTAAAATACATAAATGCATAGTGAAGCTGTGATATTGCTACACTTTGGTGATTATGAACTACCTAACTTTATTGTCAAACCTGATAATAGATTCAAACAAGACAAATATTTTAAGTGATTTTATGGAAAATAAAAGGTATGCTCGGTAATTCATCAAATGCTTTGCACGATTGTTGAGTAAATCCCAAGCGATACTCTTTTCCACATATGGAACATGAAAATTTGGCGTTTATTCCTTTGTAATAGTTATTAATTTCAACATAAGTCGCACTATCAAAATAACAGGTTCTTCCCAAATTGAGCCCATCCATCTTTGTCATCACCTTTCTTGAGCTCACAAACACAACTGCATGCAATAACCTGATAATTACATAAACACAACCACATGATGATATATTCCCAAACCACAATGATACATCTCCGAACCACAATGATATATCCACACAAAATACACTACACTTGAAAAAATCCAATCTTGCTTCAATTCACAAACCCAACAAAATGGAAAAATCTAATGACATATATACAATGACAAGATGTAATCACAACTCAAAATGATCTGTACAAATCACACAAGATACATTCACACATGAATGATATATAATAGACGGTAATTTTATGGTGGGATTTATTGTTATTAGGGAATACCACTATCAATGATGATGGTTTAACGTCCATTGAGACCGACTTTGGTTTATTAGACCTTACGAAGGATAATACTTGGTTTACTTTAAAATCTTGCTCCTGTATTCCCTAATGTTATTAGGGAATACCACTATCAATGATGATGATTAACGTCCATTGAGACCGACTTTGGTCTATTAGACCTTACGAAGGATAATACTTGGTTTACTTTAAAATCTTGCTCCTGTGTTAAAAAAGCTTGCCAAGAATATTTTCAAGCGCATTATAGTTTTGGAAAGTTAAGAGGTTATAAAGGTTTGTATTGTAGCAAATACTATGAAACTTAAATCTAATGTGGGTGTAAGCAAGGCACTCTAAGAGAAAGTGATTTTCATCCTCGATGGCAAACCCTTTCCGCCCATGGAGTTTTAGGAATAGACCAACGCCCTGTTTCGCTATGAAGTTCATGAGATTTTGCTCTAATCTTGGCTATATTAATTTTCTTTCGTGAGTTAGTTTTTTTTTTTTTTCCAAATAAAAAATTCGTAAATATTTTATTCACATTCAGCAGATGGCCCTCAAGGTCCATTATACAAAAAACCAACCATGAACTTGATATTACATACAGATAATTGCCTCATGAAGAGCACAATATACCATTATCATGTCCAAAAACTGACCCAACTGTAAAGTTGTCATTACATACAAAAAAAAAGCCTCATAAAGAGCATAATGTTTACCATTACTTTTCAGCAGAAAGGAAATCAAAGAACACGCTTGTATTAACAGCCATGTAGCAAAAAAATAAGTCTAATCATAGCAGACTTTTTTCATCATTCTTGATCAATCAGGTCAGATCAACTGTGAATCAAAGGTACTTACAGAGAGATAATTCTGATCTTCCAAGTTAGGATTAATGACCTCCTTATAGTATCTTAATTTCCTCTTAATGCTAAATTTTCTTCCCACCAGAATTTCTCTTTAAACTTATAAGTAATAATATTTTTGACATTGTCAATGTTTTGCAAAATGTCGTTTTCATTAATGCCCCAATGGTTTAACCAAGCCAAGCTATCTTTACACCAGCATTGCTTGAGGCATAGTTGTTTTTGACTTGAGTTTAAAGAAATTTTAGGAAGTCTCTTGTTTCCCATGTTATTTATCTTATGCTTGTACATCAAGTACCTAGTCATAGCAATGCCCTTGATGGGGGAAAGACTCACTTCTATGAGGAGAATATGATAAGGTGTATTGCTTTTAATTTTGAATTTATAAGTTATAAACCGCTTCTGGAATTGCTCAATCATCCTCCAAGATTCTCTAGAAATGTTGCACCCCCATACTTCACAACCATACAAGTACAAGGATGACAAGAGTATCAAAGAGGGAACTTCTTTTTATCCCACATGTCTAGATTGGCTGATTTGCAGTTATTTTCAAGACCAAAATAAGCTTTCCACCCTCAATTAATCATTTTCTCAATGCTATAGTTCCAATTGAGTTTGTGATGAATATCAATTATGAGATACTTGTAAGATGTCACTTCCTCTAGATTTATATTTTTATAAATAAAATTTGCATAGGTGTCCTTCTTAGATTTTATAATCATGATTTTTGTCTTGTCGGTGTTAACAGTCATACCCATGTTAGAGAAAAAATCTTTAAGAATTCTTAATTGCTTATCGAGATCAAAAGAACACCTTGCCATAAGAACAATATCACCAACATAAAATAGGAGGATGATAACTATCCCAACTAAGATTGTACTAGCACAACCTGCTTCTTCTAAACACTTTTCTAGCTTATCAATGTAATTGCCAAAAAGGGTAGGGGAGAGGGGGCAACCTTGTTTAATTCCAATATTACAATTTATATCTGTTGTCCACCCATCATTATTCTTAAACTTGACAATGACATTTTCTTATAACCTGATCACGACAACTCTCAACTCAAAAGGAGCCGTAAGCTCATCTAGTTTATTCCACAGGTTATTTCTAGGCACTGTATCAAAAGCTTTTCTAAAACCCACAAAGCAAAAAAATATGCCAGACTTATTATTACGACATTCCTCTGCAATGACCCTAAGTGTAAGGAGGTGGTCCGTGGTTGAATGATTCCTTCTAAAACATGTTTGGCCTTTATCTTGCTTACCTTCCATTTCTAGCCATTCATTGATCTTCTTTTCTAAGATTATACCATATAATTAAGCTAAGAGAGGGCTAATCATAATAGTATGATAATTAGAGGGGTCATTTTTATCACCACTTTTGAAAATAAGAATAATGAGGCTTTGAGTCCAAGGTGTAGAAACTCCTTGCTTGACCGCTAGAGTAAAGAGTTTGTGAATGTGTGGGATGAGAACAAACCCTCCAATTTTTAAGATTTCCGTTTGATAGCCTTCAATGTCTTTGGCTTTTCCATTTGCTAGATACTTAACCCCAAAATCTATGTCTAATCATGAAATATAAGAATACCAATGTACCCAACCCAAAATTATCGGCAAATCTATTGCAGACAACACATTAATATATGTATTTTCATGTGTGACACAAATCTTTTATGGAAGAATAAAAAAAGAAATATTATAAAGGAATATGATAATTAGTAATAAACTTTCAACGAGAAAGGTAAGATGACTTCACAAGATAGGAATTAAATGCAAGTATAGTTCTACATGTAACTCCAACAGTGACTTCAGTGATAATTAGTAATAAACTTTCAACGAGAAAGATAAGATGACTTAGCAAGATAGAAATTAAATGCAAGTAAAGTTCTACGTGTAACTCCAAGAGTGACTTCACTTTTAATTAATTTGTTGAGTAATATTTACATATACTTTTATATGTATAAAACTGCTTTTCTTTCATATGTATAAGACTGTTTTTCGTAGTTGAGATCATTTTAGGAGTAGGGGTTGAGTTTTCTAGTTGAATAATCATTGAGGTGTTTGTTTTCCTGGACAATGAAATGGTTTTCAAAATTTGAGCTATTAGTCGCTCACTATAATGATCCAAACATTTCTTTTTTCTTTTGCTAATTATGGATCCAATTGATATTATATCCATGATATCTTTGTGGATAATTATATTTTCTTTATAAATGTAAATGATATTTAAAATATATCTATATTAATTTTAAATTTTTATAAAATTAAAATAGAATTAAAATAAATTATTTAAACTAATTTCAATATATTATTTTTCAAAGTTAAACTTAATTTTATTTTTTTGTTTTAACTAAAATGAATATTTTTTTTATTGAAAAAAATTGGTTGGGTCTATTTCCAGATATACAATTTCTTGTTTCTGAAACTTCTCATTTCTAGATTATCGAATATGATGCATCAAACTAGGTCCTTCATTCAAACTTAGCATTTCTGGAGGTAGTTGACATCCCTGATTTGCTTTGAAGTCTGACATCTTATTTAATTCTCAAAGAATGTGATAAGAAGTTACAAAGACACAGTCTAACAAGATGAAATGCAGCCTTTGCATAGTCACGTTCAAGCTTAGAGTGTTGAACTTTGTAGCATAATTTAAAACTTTTATTATAATTTATGAATCTCCAAATATTTGAAGGTTATTATGTCCAACTTCCTTTGTTAGTTGACAGGCTTTTCGAAGAGCAAATATTTCTGCTTGATTATTAATAAATTGTCCTAATCCCCAGTTGAAGCTGATTTCTAATCTTCCTCCCGGGTAGTTAATCAATCCCCCTGCCCCAACTTTCCCTGGATTTCCTTTTGACGCTCCATCAAAGAAGATTGAGACTTTATTTTTTCTTTGCCACCATTCTGAAAATTCTTTTTCCGGAAATCTCACCTACCAAAATAATTTCTTGCAAACCAAATTTTCCACCATAAAAATTTTGGAATGGCTTGCCAAATTTTCCTCCATTCATGACTGATTGAGAAAAATCCTGGGTACCTTGACATCCAGTTTGCAAATAGACTTACAAGTTCAATATTTGAAGGAGCTAAAACCGACAACCCACTCAATATATGCGCCCAAGCCTTCTAAGTAAAAACACATCCAACAAAAACATGGTCTGAAGTCTCCGTGGCTTGATAACAAAGACAACATCTAAATGGTCCAAAAAATCCTCTTCTTGATAGGTTTTCACTTGTTAGAGCTTTCTGTTGCATTAATATCCAAGTAAAAAAATTGACTTTTGGAATACTTGGAAAATTCCAGACTGCTTTCCAAAAAGGAGCGTTTTGGATTGGAACCGGATTTGCCTGAAGTGCCTAGAAACCTTGTGTTGTTGTATAATTCCCTGATTTTCCCCATCCCCACGCGTCCTTGCACGTTGAGTTAATTGGAGCCAGCCATTTTTTTGAGTGATAAGCTGGGAATGTCCACGTTCTGGTAGAGTTGGGAATGTCAACGCTGCCCAATTTCTGTTTTTGTCCCAAGATGAAATATCAGACAATCTTAAAAATCATTTGTTGACAAGCCAAAGCTTGAGCTCTGAAAGGGATAAACATTGTTTAATGGAGCGTTGCCATTGATTTTGTCATCCCACAGTAATTTTTTCTTACCATTTCCTCGTATGCGATAAAGTTGTTTTTGAAAGAATTCTAATCCTCTTTTGCATAAATTCCAAGTTATAGAACCTTTCGGGGTATTTGTTATCTGTAAATTTCTTAGAGTTCCTCCTTTAAGATATTTTTTCCAAAATATTTGACTAACCAGGTGTCTTCTATTAGAGAAGATCTCCCACTACAATTTGCCTCCCATAACAAGATTAGTGAATCTCGAGTCTCTGATTTGTAATCCACCTTCTAGAATAGGTCTTGTAACAATATCCCATTTAACCAAATGCATTCTACTCTAATGTCGTTTTCTGCCTCTCCAGAGGAAATCTCTGATCAACTTGGATATCTGATCCATAATTTCTTTTGGATCCAGTAGAAGAGAGGATTGGTAAATTGGGAGAGCTGATAGAATTGTCTTAATCATTATAAACTTCCTTGCCTTTGTGAGCCATTGACCACCCCACGAGGCAATCTTTGTTTTTATCTTGCTAATTATTTCCAACCAGAGAGAAGGATTGTTTTGGCCTAGGGTTAATGGAAGACCCAAATATTTAATCTTGTCCCATGTGTCATATCCAGCAAAGTATAAAATTTGTGATATGTTTACAATTGTTGAGTGATCTGTGTTCTAGCCATACACTGCGCTGTGTTGATAAGATCCCCTGAAATAAGACATAAACTTTGCATAATTTATTTAAAAACTCTTGTCATCCTTAGCGAAACCTCTCCCAAAAGAAATGTATCATCCGCAAAGATAGCATGGTTTATAGAGTCTACCCCACTTACCGACTTGATGCCCAAAATAATCCCATAATCCTTTCCTGCAGTTAACTTTTTGCTCAAAGTATCAACCATCAAGATATACAAGAATGGCGAGAGCGGACAGCCCTGTCGAAGACCCCTAGTTGCTTGAAAGAAATTTGTTGGTCTGCAACTTACTAATGGTTCTATCCATGGTTTATCCATACAAGCTTTTATCAAATTTATAAATGCAAAGCTGAATCCAAATGAATGAAGAACTTTGTAAAGAAATGATATCTTTATCCTATGAAAAGCATTTTCCATATCAAGTTTTATTAGCATGTCGAGTCTCCTTTCTTTGAAATCTAGAATGCATGGCTTCCTGAACTTGAATCACATTGTCCAAAATGTGTCTCCCTTTTACAAACCCACCTTGAAGAGGTGAGATCAATTTCCCTAGCAGAGGTTTGAGCCAATTAGCTAAGAGTTTAGAGAATATTTTATAAGATGCATTGCAAAGTGAAATACGTCTGAATCGATTGAAAGTAGTTGGATTGACTTCTTTAGGAATTAATGCAAGGAAGGTGGAGTTGGTAAACCCACCAACTTTGGCTTTTAACTGAAATGATTTGATAATCTTGAGTAAATATTTTTTGATTACTGTCCAACAAACTCTATAAAAATTAAAAGAGAATTCGTCTAGGCCTGGGGCTTTATCTGGTTCCATAGACCATATAACATCAATGATCTCTTCCTTCGTAAAAGGCTTCATTATCTCTCCATTTTCCTCCTCGCTCACCAAACAAGGAATATTGGATAAAAATTCCGAGGTTAAATCTGAATGAATTGAGCCATCCTCTCTAAATACGCACCGCAAATGTGCTTCAACAACCTGTTTTATTTGAGAAATGGCTTTAAAAGTTTCACTAGTCAAAGAGGATATTTCTGAAATATGATTAAGGGAGAGTCTGGATATATACTGTTTGTGGAAAAATGAGGTATCGCAATCTCCCGATTTCAACCATATGCTGCGAGACTTCAATCTCTAATATTCTTCTTCCTTCCTAAACGCTCAAAAGGAGTTAAACTATGCTTTTTGCTCTTTTTCCAGCATAGCAGAGGTAATTTATTTTTTCTCAATTTCCAATTGAATCTCCTCCAATTTTTCCAGAGCCTCTTTTCTATCAGTGTTGTGTTTTTAAGAGAATTTTTGACCCATTCCTTTAACGTCTATTTAGTATTTTTTTAGTTTTCTCTCCCACACATAATTCGTAGATCCTATGACTGGGATACTCCATGCCTTGGTAATTGTGTTCAAAAAACCATCTCGGTCTATCCAAAGAGGACTGAATCAAAAGGGTATGGGGCCGAGATCTTCTTCATCATCAAGCTGTAGCAATATTGGTTTATGATCCTAAGAAAGTTTGGGCAAGATACTGGAGGAGATAATCTTTTTTTCCATAAAAAAAAGCTTTGAACCAAGAATCGATCCAACCTTGCTGAGATATTTGTTGCTCCTATTCAATTATTATTCCAGGTGTATTTGCCTTTTTTTGGTTTAAAGTCTAACATATCCCATAATAAAATGAGATTCTCCACCGATTTATGCATGGTTTCCCTCCTGCAGGCTCCTCGTTTTTTTGCTTTTGGAGCCAGTGTAATGTTTAGATCACTAGCCACAATGATATGTGAGAGAGCTTTTGCAGCAATAAAATATGGCAAAGAATTCCAACATTTTTTTTTCTCTTGAAAATTTACAGGTACATATAGATTAAAAATAACCTGAGAGATCTTACTTGGAGTATGTCAGAGCTTAGTATATATCCAATGTTGTGTTTCAAATGAGTTTTCCATTGAGAACAATTCCTCTGTCCACAGGGTTGCAAGTCCACCAGATGAACCTTGTGTACTCACAGCCTTCCATGCATTCTTTTTCCAATTTTTTTTGCTTAAGGAAAGAAGAGTGTCCTCTTTTATTTTTGTCTCTTGGAGCAGAATAACATCAGGAGAAGCCATTCTTATAAGGTCTTTAACAACTTCAACTTTCGAAGGATTTTCTAGCCCCCTACAATTCCAAGAGACAATGTTCATTATTTATTATTGACAGAAGGAAGAGGGCCTCCTTTTATAGGTCTAACCTGAGTATTCCTACCAATTGACATCTCTATTGTAGCTTGACTTCCTTACATCTTTCGATGTTTGGCTTCTTCTTCTCAAACCTTCTTAAGAGATTTACACCATTTTTTTGAAGACCTCTCAAGGGATTCTTCTTCAAATGAACCAGAGTTATCCATAGGTTTATTTTTTGCCATTTCTGCATATGTGGGGGAGGATCCATCAACAGGAGTACCAAGATCCAGCTCAGCTGATTCTTTATTTTCTTCTCTTATCTGGTCTTGAGATTGTTGAACTTTTCCCTCTTCAAGCACTAGGAGCACTTGTTCTTCTGGATTGCTCAACACTTCAAAATTGTTTTGTGATGTTATGTCCTTCATAGCTATTCCAATTTCATTCTGCTTCTGTCCGGTGGGATTACTACCCGGCCCCATTTCTCTTCTTTTTCCCTTTGATTTATTTCCCTGCTTTGTTGTACTTGTTTTTTGAACTTGTATCCATTGTTCTCCCTTCTCTTTGACAACTTCTTCTGCAGCTTTCTTCTTACATGATCCGGTGAAATGGCCGTAGCCATGACAATGTCTGCACTTAAAGGCAGTAGCTCATAATCAAGCTCTTGCACATGTGACCAATCTGCTACTGTCAAATTAATCGCTTAAGGAAGCTCTACCTCCAAATCAACTTCAACACACATTCTGGCACAAGAACATTGTTCTCTTCTTTCAGCGCTATCTATATACTTCCCCAATTTGTTCCTAATAGCTTCTAAAGACTCCAAATTCCAGCAATGAAGAGGGAGATGCGGCAGCCTAACCCATGCAAGAACAACATAAGGAACATCTTGACTCTGATCAAAGTTCGATGTCCATTTGTTCAGGTAAAGCCCTTGAGGGCCCATGAAATATGGTCCGTTTCTAAATATTAAATCTTTGTCTTCTGAATTTTCAAATAGAAAAACATAATATCATTTACCTATCAGATTACTGTGTATGCCTTTCGAGATAAGGGGCTTCCAATTCCGCTAAATCCACCCATCGATTGCCTTGGGGGATGGCCAGAGACTAGTAAATTGGCCAATAAGACCCTGATCTGCAATATTCATGGTTGTTCGACAAGGCTGTTAAGCAAGTAAATCCATCGAAGGAATGTTGTCTAATTTCTTGACAAATTTCTGTTGATTCCAACTGAGCTTTCTCTTGCTGCTTGATGCTACCAATCTCCTAAAAACAGTGAGTTCAGGGGGAGGGGAGGAGCCCCCTCTTGCGACCATGGCAAAAACACTCAAAATGCTGCTAATAAAACGAAACCCTACAAAAATTTCTTGTTGATCTTTATGTGGATGAGCCGAGCTTCACCAAACCAGGAAAAGGTTCAAAAATATTCTTGGAGGGAACTCAAGCCCCATTAATAAACTTTAACTTTAATTGAGAGTAATTAAATTTATTTAAAAATAAAAAATTCTCAACAAAATAATATTTGCAAAATTTAAACTTCACATAAAATTGAATTCAGTTCATGACCTTGTGATTATAATAATGTGCAAAATTTTGAAGGGTCAATGTTATGATTATTGCACCCAAAGAAGCAAGGTGCTCTCCAACCCAGTATGGAGAAGATCCTGTCACGTTATGCTAGCCGACAAAAAAAAAATATAAATTACATATCGACTTAAATAAAATATAAAAATAAAAAATAAACTAGCATAGATCTATTTTAAACCCAAATCTATCAAGTACCGAGAGGAATCCAAATAGTATAAAAATGTACACCTCAACAAATTGGATCCCTCTCAATGCTTGATAAATCCACATTTAAAATGGATATATGTTAGTTGTATTTTGAACAAAGCTTAAAAGTTTAAAATATAATTTCCTATAATAAAATCAAAATTGACTATGGTACGCAACGATCTTTTGATTGTCTATGCTCTGCAACGATCTCCAAGGAGCCTAAATTTCATAGCTGCCATCACCATACAAAATACTAATTGTGAAATGCCTTGATAACAACCGCCCAAAGAAATAATGAACTAAGCAAAAATGAAGCTTGGTTGAAAACCTGTTTAGGAGGCTGCATTGTTATTGAGCATTGTTGGAATTTGGTTTTTATTCTACAGGTCAAATTATTATTTTTTGATGTTTTGGCATTTTATATTGCTTGTCATGCCTAAAATTTTACCTTTCAACACTAAGGGTTTGTTAAAAATTTTACTCTTCAATAATTTTTTTTTAATTTTCTTTTTAAATAATATCTTTTTAACATTTTTATATTAAAATAAAAAATGATCATTCAGGTTGTTACTATTCATTTTATATACTATTTATGTACTAAATTAATATTAAATAAAATTTACTCCATGTCTTTTTCAATACAGTTCATCCTTTCTGTATGTAGACTCTGACTCCTCAAGACACCGCCCGATTTTGATTGCCATTCAAGGAGATTCTCTGTCGGTTTAGCATTCTATTTTCCCATGGCTGGGGATTGATTTTTAATTTTTTTTAACCCCAGAAAAGAAATCCCAAGCACCATTTTGGATCCAACGAGTGAAAGGAGAGAGTCAAGAGCTCTTAAGTATGGAAACATTTTTGTTTAGTAGCTGGGTAGTTTGATCCCATTACCACATAGATGAGGTACAAATTAAATGCACACATAGATGGCGTACAAATTAAATACAGTCCTTAAAATAACAACAATTTTAAATTTTCATCAATGAACACTTATCCAAAAAATTAAAGATTTGGAATTACCTACAATTGGGTTATAGATCTATAAGATTATGGTGTATCTCATACCATCACACAACATTCTTTTTACTAAGCTTTCACACTATTTAAAAAATATAATTTATTTAGGTTCTTATAATTGAATTTTTATAGAGAAAAAATATGACCAGTAATTCTACAAATTTTATATAATAATAAGATAACAGTATTAATATTGTAATTTTATATAATAAATAAGATAACAGTATTAATATTGCTGATAGTAATTTATAATGAGTTTTAGTAGTAATAGTAATAATTTAATAATGTTTTAAAAAAATTATTATCTTTTAAAAATATATTTAAATGATAAATTTTCCTTCATGAAAAACGGTTTACAAAAAAATTTAACCCTATTTAACGGTCAAAATGCCCTTGACGATCATTTTGCCCGTCAAATTCCATCACTGATATTGAGTCATATATAATTCTTTTTATCTTCTAGCTTTTGTTGCATTATGACATATGGAGAAACCGCGGATGAGTTTTTTTTAAAGAAATATGGCACAATTTTAAGAGTAATTCAATTTTATTTTATAATAAAATTGTAAATTTATAAGTTTAAAATTAAATTTTATAATAAAATTGCAAATTTATAAGTTTAAAATTAAATGTGAAATTATTTTGTTATTTTTTTTTTCAAGAAGAAAAAATCTGTCCTTGTTATTCCATAAGAAATCAAAGGGCATTAGTACATTGTTCTTAATATCGATGCACATGGACATGCTGCCCACCGGAGTTCCCAGCCAGGGGGAAAGGCACAACATAACCAGAATAACCCATCAGAAAACTGTCTCATCATAAAATGGAGACTGCCCACTCGATCACATCAATCGAGAGCCAATGAAACTCTGAACAACATTCTAAAGAGAGCACTCTGCCCAACATATAAAAAAACATCTGCATGGAAGGGGAAGAAGCCCTTCAGCAAACTCTGAAAACATCATAGAATCAATAAAATCACAATAAGAGGTAACACCTCTGAACAAGCTCAATAGAGCTGAAAATAATCTTGAGAGACTAGAAGATTTTCAATATATTCCATCAAACATCCTTTTCCTTGAGAGAAAGAGGGTGCCTTTTTAGAAAGGCGGTTAGCTGTCTTGTTGTGCTCTCGATAGATGTGAGTGAAAGACAGATCCTGGAAGCTAGTAGCTAGATTTTTAGTCTCCCTACACCAATGAACAAGTTCAGGCGGGGAGAGAGCAGCCGATCCCTTAGCCCAGTTGATGACTACTTGAGAATCACCGTACACCTGAGCTAGGGGGATCCCCATCATATGGGAAGTGCGCAAGAGTGCCCATAGACTGAGCAACTCCTCTTTGGTATTAGTGCCATGTCCGACCCCCAACATAAACTCCAAAAAGTGGGTGTCATTGAGAAAGATGCAGAAACCAACACCAGCAATCATATTTTTAAATGCACCGTCAAAGAAACCACAGGGAAAAAACTTATCTGGAGGATTCCCAATATGTCTTCTCCGTTGTTTTTTAGTGATAGTCCCAAGTTGGGGAGCTTGGACAGTCAAAAAAATTTGTTGGATGATGCCATAAATATTTCGTTTTTTACCTTCAAATACAGCCAAATCACAAGCCTTCCATATAATCCACATCATATTGAAGAGAATCAGGAAAAGAGGAGAGATTCTAGGAATCTTGTCGTGCCAATCTTTGAAAATAACAGCTATAGATGCCCCAGAAAAACAAACAGAAAGGTTGTAATGCTCCCTGATATATTCAGCTGCTGATTTCCATACCAAGCAATAAGAGAAAAGGTGCTCCACCGTTTCCTCATTTTTACAGCAAAGTGGACAGATACCTGGACCTGAAAAACCCCTTTTCTGGAGGTTCTCCCAAGTGAGAATTTTGTTGTGAAGGGTAAGCCAAATGAAACAAGAGATTTTTTGAGGGAGGGATTTCATCCATAAATAAATACCATCAATCGCAGAGGACGAGCAAGAGGAGGAACGGGCAATACAATCATATGCATCCTTGGCAGTTATAGTATCCCTGTTTTTCTTATAAATCCAAGACATTTTATCAGGTCTGCTTGAAAGACGAATGCTATCTCCATAAAGACCACAGATATAAGCATTCCAAGAAGATACGAAGGAGCCACCGAGATCCAAATCCTCAGCAGAGAACCAGTATTGCTCCGCATTTATCAAAGAGTTATGGGCCTATGATAATTTGCAGATATTTAAATCTTCCAGATACAATCTCAATTCTTCCGGAAGAGAAAAAGAAGAGTGCGAGCCCACTATTGGATCAATCCCTAATAATATACTTTCACCATTACCAACCTGCCACGCCATATGCATACCCATCCATGGAATAACCTGCAGAAATCCTCTCCAAATAAGAGAGACATTGCGAGAGCTAAAGGATTTTTTCCTGAGCCAATCAGCAACCGGCAAACATTTCATATATTTAGATTGGAGGACCTGGAACCATAATCCTTTAGAATGAATGCCTCTCCAAAACATGTTAAGACGCAGAGCTTGATTGAACCACGAGAGGTTTTTAATACCCCAGCCCCCCAATTCTTTGGGCCAAGAGAGATCATTCCAATTTGCCAAATGGAACTTGAATGAAATATCAGATGATCCCCACAAGAAGTTGAACATAATACTTCTGAGTTTCTGAAGAATAGATACTGGGAGAGGAGCCAAACCCATCCAGTAGACCGGTATACTTGTCAGAACAGCATTGACAAGGACCAATCTCCCACCAAGAGACAGATTTTTATAAGTCCAGTGATTTATTTTCTTTTCAAATCTTTGAAGTAGCCAAAACCAATCGGTCACTTTGTAGCTCAGCGGATTCAAAAAATAGCCCAGATAAGTTAATCCAGACTGAAGCAGATGCATTTGATAAGGAAGAGCATCCCTAAAAGCATTAATGCTGTCACCATTGAAATTGTGGTAGAGGAAGCATGGTTTATCAATATTGATCTTCATACCTGAGGCTTTACAGAAGGAATCAAGGAGAACCTCAAAAGCCAGCCAGTCCTGAAAAGTCCTAGAGCTCAGGAGAATAACATCATCTACAAAGAGGAGATGGGAAAGAGTCAGAGAGGGCGAGAGTTTAATGCCCCAAATGAGGCCATTAGATCTAGCATCCTTAATGAGCAAGCTGAGACCCTCAATGACCAAAATAAAGATAAGAGGGGACAAAGGACAGCCTTGCCGAATACCGCGAGAAGCAGTGAAGAAGTTTGAAGGAGTCCCATTAACCAAGACTGCAAAGTTGGCAGTAGAAATACAACCCATTATCCAATTGACAGTGAGAAGGGGAACACCAATTTGAATTAAGATAAATCTGACAAAGGTCCAATCAACACGATCGAAAGCCTTTGTGAGATCCAGTTTAAGAACAAATGCACAGATATTCTTGGTTTTGACAGAGTGGAGGACTTCCTGGATAATGCCTATGGGCTCAGAAATTTGACGATCTTTTAGGAATCCAAATTGCTCTTGAGAGATACCCTGATCAAGAAAAGGATTAAGCCTACCAGCAATGATTTTTTCAATGAGCTTGTAGAGAATATTACACAAAGAAATGGGTCTAAAGTCGGCAAAGGTACGAGGCTTATCCTTTTTTGGAATCAAAGCAAGGAAGGTAGAGTTCAGGGAGGAGGGAATATGACCAGTGATCCTAGTCGAATCCACCAACTGACATAGGATGGGGCCTAAAAGATGAAAAAAGTGTAAGTAAAATTCCACCGGCCACCCATCTGGGCCCGGGCTACGGTTTTTTTTGAAGGAATTAAGAGAGAGTTCAATCTCTTTCAGTGTGACCTGAGAGGTAAGGCACAATGAGTGATCTAGGGGAATCATCCTGGGAAAGAGAGAGATCACTTTGAGTTGGTGGTCAAGACAAGTAAGCCCTTCATCCGAAAAAATGTTCTTAAAGAAATATTTTCCAAGATCCTTTAAAGGGCCCTCTTCATCAATAATATTACCTTCCTCATCTTCCAGCGACCAAATCATATTTTGGGTCCTCCGGCCTGAAGCCACCATATGAAAAAATTTAGTGTTAGAGTCACCCTGTAAGGCCCACTTAGTTCTACTCTTAAGTTGCCAGGTGAGCAATAAGTGGTCTAAAATCCTCTGTCTTTCAGCACTAAGGTGAGATAAATGAGCCATTTGTTCCTTAGTAAGTAGACCATTAGCAAGAATAGATTCAATGGCCCGTTCCAGATTGAAAGAGTCCAACTCTAAACTAGCAGATTTAGACTTAAACCAGATCTTAGAATCATGCTTCAGAGTACGTAAAGTCCGGCAAAGATCCTCAATACTTGTAAAATTATCAGCCTCAGAGTAGAGTGACCACCATCTAAGAAACCAATCAGTGAACTCAGGATTCTCCAACCAAGAATGGTTAAACTTAAAGGGGTAATTGTAGGGACCTTTAGTAGAGTTCCATTCAAAGAGGATAGGAAAATGGTCTGAAATGTTGGAGCATTTAATCCAGGTTCTGTAGGTCCCTAATAAGGGAAACAGTTCTTTGGAGATAAGAAAATGGTCAAGGCGCTTACAGATGCCTTCCTCACTCGAACGACCATTGCGCCATGTAGGGCCAATCGTAGGAGGTGCTACATCCACAAGGCCAGCAGCATCGAAAAGGGCTATAAAGTGATCAGATAGATGATCCAAAGAGGCCTTACATCCCCAAATCTCTGAAGGATGGAGAGTGAGATTAAGATCTCCCGCCAGCACGAGATGTGGGAGGTTTAAAAGACCACCACGCGGAGCCCTATCCCAGAAAAAAATCCTATCCTTGTAGGGGCCATAAACGTTCAATATATGGAAAGGGTTGGAAAGACCACGGATAGTGGGTTGGAGTAAGATACCAGCACAGGTGTGAAATTCCTTACACTTCACCTTTAACGGATTCCATGCAGAGAGAAGGCCACCAGATAAACCCCGGGCACTGATAGCACAAAATTCCAGGTGGGGAGTAACTTGGAGAAAGCCAATAGAGCCGGAACATCGCTGCACATAGTTTCCTGAAGTAAGATAAAGTCAGGATTTAGGGAGTTAAAGAGAGCACGGAGACTGAGCGTTTTGGGCCTGCCTCCAAGTCCACGAATATTAAGAAAAAGGATAAGCATTAAGACAAATCCTGTGGGGGAGGACTCGCTCTAAGACCTCGAGGAGAATTAACCCTGACAACATCCTTTAAACGTTCAGAGAGAGGAATGTACGGAGGAGAGACTGGAGAAAGGTCATTTCGTAGAACCCTTTTCCCTTTAGGCTTCCTAACTGTGACATTGGCAAACCTGATAGAATTGAGATGGAGAATGGAAGGATAGGATGGGGAGGAGGCTGTGAAAATGGAGAGGGACTTCGTGAGAGAGGGTGAGGAGAAAGAGGGTGAGGAGATGGGGCTAGGGTGAGAGGGAGCTGGGATAGGAAGAGGAGCCTGTGAGAAGGAAGAGGGAGAATGAAGGCCTGAGGGAGGGGTGTAGGAAGTGAGAGGAGGAAATTCCAACAGAGAGTCGAGAGCCAAAGAACCCAAAGGGAGGCCCTGTTCAGGAGCAGTCGAGGGGGGAGATGCAACCACCAAAGGATCAGGAGCCTGCAAACCTGAAGGATATCTCATGTCGTGTACAGCCACAGACGACGGAAGGGAGGCAGGGGAGCCAGACAGTTCGTCAGACTGAGCCATCATGGAATCAAGAGGTGGGGTTACCTTATCAATAGTACAGGTAGTCAAGGGAGCAGAATCTTTTTTATGTGACATAATCAAACTGTCGACTGCCTCTAAAAAAGAATCAGGGATGATATCATTAATAGGAGCAGAAATTTTTAACATACCTGTTGGAGAAGAAAGATTCTCCAGATGGCCGATAGATGGAGTGGGAGATCGAAACTTACTAGAGCCTGATAAGCATTCATCTGCCATCCTCTGCGGGCATGATTTCCTTAAGTGGCCAACCGCACGTCAGCAGCTACAGCGAAAGGGAATATGCAGATAGTCAAGCCTTTGAATCAAAAGGCGCTCGTTACACAATATTTCGACTTCCGCAGGCAATCCACGAGATATATCCATCTCAACGAGAATCTTTGCTATCCGCTTATCATATGTATGCAATAAATCCTCATCCACTGAGACAAATCTCCCTATGGTGTTCCCAATCCCTTCCAGGATGGATTTACTCCACAGAGGAAATGGGAGTTGTGGCATGAGAACCCATAAATGCCTTTTAGTGATTTTCTCCCTCAATGGATCAAAATGAGTGTGCCATCGACCTAAAACCAAGGATCCTTTCCCAACACGCCATAAACCTTCCAAAACCCTGTTACAGTGCTCTGGATCGAGAAAGACAAAAACAACCCATCCTCTAGATAAAAGGCTAATAGTCGGGATGTAGTTAAACAAAGGTTCCCAGTTCTCCAGTGCCCAAGAAATCCAGCACGATTTATCCATTTTGCAGTACTCCAAACGACCAACCAGTGCTCGCGAGCATAGGGTCGAAACACGATAAAAAAAGACATCATGCCCCAGAACATAGCGAAACCGCTCCTCTGTGGCCTTGATACATTTAGATTTACGTTTCCTACGAAAGCGTGACTTGTCGACACAATCAGCCATCCAAGTAAATCACAAAGTCAACCACCAGGGCCAAAAAGAAATACCCAGAAACCCCCCCCAAAGGAAAGCCCCACGGCAAAAACCCCAGACAATCCCAACAGCAATAAAAAAAGGGGAAAAAACAGATTCCAATGATGAATAGACCCCGGGAAAAAGATGTCAACGACAGCAGAGAAGGGGCGTAATCATAGCTCAAGGTGAGCACCACTAATACCTTAGATAAGATACCCAGGTCAACCCGAGACAGGAGAAAAGACCCGCGATAAAACCGCAGAAGGACCCCGACAGCAGAAGATGAGGGGAAAATCAGAATCCCAAAGACTCAAAAACCCCTGGACATGAAATGTCAACGACATCAGAAAAGGGGCATAATCATAGCCCGAGGTGTGCACCACGAACACCTTAGGTGAGAAAACCCAAGTCAACCCTAAACCCAGAAAATCCGGAACGGAGGAAAAAACATGCAAAGGTGGCGAAAACAGAAAGAAATACGACGTCAAAAAGAGGCCGCGGCAGAAGCGATAGTCCTTCCCACTTTTTTATTAACGCTTGGTTGGTACTAGTCCCCCATTGAAGGGGAGGGACTCCAAGCCAGGCCGCAAAACCCCATACCCACCAACCTATGCAAAATCCAATCAGGATACAAGACAGAGTGAAGGAAACCCTCAAGAAAAAATACAAGAACAGACCCAGAGACGGCCGCAGCCAAATCTGGCTGGACAGGGAAATACGGCGCCAAGAGAAACTCCACAAGGAAATGTCAGCACAAGGGAGATCCAGAGAAAAACACCCATGAGCCTCAAACAACAGAGTGTGCTCTACGACAAGCTGAGAGAGGGAGACTGAAGGCGCCAAGGTGTTGCAGGGAACGCAGAGTCGAAACCCTCAGACGCCATTTCGCCACTCCTCCAGAGTCTTAGGACCCTAGAAACCCATCTAATCAATCCATCACACACACCCTAACAGTTATGTTTGCGACTCTACCGATTTTCGACGTCCAAGCATAACCGAAATTATTTTGTTATTAGTGAGAATTCATAAACCTTGAACGTTGTTATCTTTATAATGATAAATGGATCAAGGAAATATTCAATCAGTTTTAGGTTGTTTCATTTTATTTTTATTTTTAAATTTTTAATTAATTTTTTAATATTTTTATATTAAAATTATATTCTTTAATAATTAAATATAAAATTTATATATTATTTTTAATTATTATTATTATTTATATATAATTTATAATTAAAAGTTTGTGGATTTTTTTATGAACATAGATTTTATTAAATTTGAAGGTTTAGTAATTTATTATCTATTAGTAGTTCATGGAATTGAAATTTAAATGGATAATTATTGTATTTTTTCATATAATTAATAAAATTTATATTAATTATATATTGGTTAACTAGAAGGTTTGACTCAGAAAAAATTGTTAACACCCAGCATAATTGTCTCAATAAATTTGATATACACAAATATTAGTTTAATACCAAGCACTAAATTTATTTCGATCCAGCTAAAATTCAGATATTCACATCTCATTATTTGTCTCGGTTAGTTAAGGAAGCTTCCTTAGTTAAGGAAGTTGTAGAGATTAAAAATATCCTTAAAACTTTCATTAACCATCCTCTTTATTATTAATTTACACCAATAGTTTTCCAAAAAAATTCTTCATCTAATATGTTTTTGTCTTTTTACATTTTAATCTTACTCCAAATTTTTTTGAACAGTCCAAAACTTCTATACTAAAACTCTCTCCTAAACTTTTTATTATTGTTAATCTTTATTTTATTTGGCCTTTATATTCATCCTTTTTTATTATTTAATTAAAAATGTTTCATTGTTTAATTTTTAATTTTTATTTACTTTTACTTTTATATTTATTTTTTATTATTTATTTTTTTCTTTATTATTCGTCAACTTCTTTTTTATATTTTTATTAAAATCATTGCTCAATCTAACTTTAAAAACTCTTTTTTAGTCATTCTTATTTTAATTATTACTATTAAACATTTACCAATTTTATTTTTTTTCTCAATTTTATATTTTTTTTATAATAAATATTCTCCCTTTATTTATTTATTTTTTAACCGGTATTTCTCCTCCAACTCTATTTATCACCATTTTTAACTTTTTTTTCACAACAACTTCAACCTTTATCTTGAAGATAGATGGAGTGTTCACTTAAAAAATATATATAATGTTTAATCTCTAACACAATGCATATCCAAAAGATCAAACATAATAGTGTTTAAACTCACACAGTGCATATACAAAAGATCAAACATAATTTATTTTATGAGTTAATGATGTTATAAAAAAAGGTTATATAATTCAGAATTAAGGGGTTTTATGATTGTGTTTTTCCATGTCATGATGTATTGAAGTGGATATCAAAATACACATATTTTACATTATTTTTAGGTTAAATAAAATATTTTGGTTGGATGTATACTATGTTTGTTTCAATATTCTATATATATATATATATTTTGTGAATGGTAATTAGTGTTGCATTTATCTTCCCTTTTGTTTAGGATGAGATAGAAGTTGAAACATTGAATCGACTAAATGCTAGATCATTTGTAATCGATCAAGGGTATCGCTTGTGACCTGCAACCTGCGACAAGCAATAGATGCAGTATGAGACAATGGAGCTTGTGTATGTGAAGTAAGTCTGACCTAAATTAGTATAAACACCAAAATATGAGTTTATCACGCCAGATAAGTATTTCGGGTTTTCAGGATGCAGTGCCCTGATTCTCTGCTTCCCATGGAAGGATGGTCACATATTATCGTTGCACCCCTGGAATAAGCTAGTCGGAAGTTGTGTCGCTCTCTATTTTTTTTAATTTAGGGTTTTTTAGGGTTTGGCATCGAAGTAGCCCGCGTGGCACAAACTCCCCATGCAGATTCCATCTGCTAAACACTGGAAGTGGGTCGTTGATTGTTACAACCTGCCGGCCTGCTGGATGTCTAGGAACATGGGCCGAAAATATAGAACTGACGGGAAGAGTGCCAACGAGGGAATGAAAGTGAACCCCCCTCCATGGAATTCGGGTTCTGTAAACCCGATATCAACAGCTTTAGGGGAAGGTATTAACAACCACACTAATTCGATCATCTTGGAAAGATCCACAAGCTAACATGTCGCAGGCGGTTGACCCTTGGCCCGAATGTGGACAAGCCACATGATTTTTGGTAGGACCCCCAGGTTTGGATGACATCTTTAAGAAGAAATGTGCCAAACAAAAGAGCAGTCCACTCAACCTAGCCCTAGGGGAAGATGTGCAAATGGAGAATGTCATCCCTCTCTTGGAATTAGCGTTGGTTGGACGTTTTGGTGGCCATGGGATTTATATGGAAAACTTTAGGACTTGGGCTAAGAACCTTTGGCTCCCTTTACTCGGTTATATCCTAGAATGTTATGCATTGACTAAAGGGTAGTTTTCCATTATTCTCCATGACATAGTGGATTCCAAGTTTGTTTTCGATGGGAATTGGATGATGCGTAGCTCATCCATCATTATTATCAGGTAGTGTCTATCGTTCAACGTCGGGGAAACCAAACTTTCTCGACAACCTATTTGGGTCAAGCTCCCTGACCTGCCACTTGAGTTGTGGTAAGGGGACATATTTGAACTTATTGGCTCTTCCATAGGTACGTTTTTAAAAGTCGACTTCTCGTTTAAGGTTTCAGGGAAGATGACGACAGTCAAGATCCTTGTTGAAATAGACATCTGTGACGAATTATGGGATGAAATGACCATTTCCATGGGTTCCCATTACCGCAAGAAAACTATGGATTACATTGGAATCTTGTTCAAATGTAACATATGCCATACTTACGACATGTGGTCAAAGATTGCAGCCTTCCTTTCTTCATAAAGTTTTGGCATAACCCTAAAGATTACACTACTCATGTTTTGTAGACTTGCCGAAAATTGGGGACTCTTCGGGTGCAACTATCTTGTCACCAGTTTTGGATAGCCCTCCTTTGTTATTTGACAACTACGCCTCAGTTGTTCTATTAGAGTCCGGAGTTGCAGAAGAGGTAAAAAATCTGGTCTTTGGCACTCTGTAGTTTCACTCAAGCGACAGATCTTTTGGCACTGCTAGGTCACAAGGTATGTCTGTATCCTACTCGGATTCTATTGATGTTAAAAATGGCAAGTCTAACGAAAATCAAGGTTTCATGTCACAAATGACCATGATAAACTCTCACACAATGGACATGTTTCCACCCTTGTCTCTTCTGGAAAAAGAACCACTTTCTATTGAACCCTGTATATATGTTCTCTCCCCGGATTCGGTGACCCTGAATTGCACGAGGTTTGGGGGGTCACCTATGATTGGTTTAGGGTTTATTTTTCTACGGGATCCCTATTTTCTCCCACTGCAAATCCTGGAGCACATATACCTTCTGGGATCATCCTTTTTTACTATATTTCCCTCAACCCTATTCAATATAACTAAGGTGGGGTCACTAAGCAACCATAGTCTTATTCCGTAGCTGGAAACCCTAACCTGCATCTCCTCCCCTGCTTCCCCTCCCTCACCTGGTCCTACCACTAACCTTTCTCAACCTTCCTTTCCTACACCATCTAGGTTTGTGAAATCCCCCCCACTGCCTAACTCACCTTCCCCAGGGAATCCCTCTATTGTTTAAGTTTACACCCTTCCAGTCCTGGATCATAACGCTTCTCCCTTATCATACTATAATGATGGCCTAGATGAAGGCTCTCTAGAGTGTCCTAAATGGATTATTCCCTATGAAGACACCCCCATGTACCTTCTCAGGTATCGCTTCTCCACGAAGGACTCCACACCAAGGGGTTTATGAAAGGAGCTGACTAACCCTACTTCACCTAGACTCAGAAGTCGCCTCTCGGTAATGGATAAGGCTAGACAACAATGTTTTAGGGACATCTCTGTCGGCATACAACACGCTATTACAGGGGAAATTAGAGCACAAGACCGCAAGACACATGGTTTTTAATGCTTATCCTCTCCATGAATTATAGAGGGTAGGGGAAACCCTCGAAGAAACTAGCCCTCAAACGACTGGTCTTTCTGCACCATCTTGTCACCTTGATGTTACATGAATCCCTATCCTCAAGAGACTCTGTTATCTCTGAGCTGATAATTCTCCTTCTAGGATGGGAATTTTTTTGCATTGATGTTAAAATATCTTATATGTACTAACTCTTGGTATGTTACTGCAAAACTTGGTACAGTCCTCTTCTCGCAAGAACTAGGGAAATCCCTTACCTTGCTGAATACTTATGGTCCTAATACTAGAAGACCAGAGTACTAGTACATATTACTAAGTTTTGGTTTCCACAGAGCAGAAAGGTTCATCTTGGGTGGTGATATAAAATTCTCACTCGAGGAAGCTAAAACCTGGGGCCCTAATGCCATTAAAGACACTTTAACAAATTGTTTTGATAGGAAACTCGACGAGGAAGGCCTTTTTGATATTCCAACAATTGAACTCAAGCCCACTTGGATCAACAAGAGAGTTGGGGATGATAGCGTTGCTAAAAGGCTTAACAGATTCCTCATCAACGAAAGTGATTTTATGCTAGCCCCTTGTATTCAATAATGGATCGATGAGGGAGATTTTTCTTATCATCAGCCAGTTTTCATGGAATTCAAACATTTTCCTGTTAAACTATCTATGCCCTTCAAATTCAATTTTGAATGGATTCAACACGATTCATACATGCAATTGATCCGGAATACATGGTTTCATATGTACCTAGAAGTCCCTCCTGAGTAGTGGTGCAGTTTGCGCACAATCTCAAAATAGTCAAAAATGAATCTCGGATTAGGGCATTTGATCACCATAGAGATATGGAAGCGGAACTTACACTCATCGAAAATAATATGGACTCTTTCTCTAGCACACACCCCCATGGATCATCCCAATCAGAAACATAAGGCATTTTATATGGGTCTGGAGTGTAAAATGAAGAAGATTATTATCGAAAAGGAACTCTCCATCAGGCTTAAGAGAATAGCCATATGGCTCTAACATGGATATGGAAATACCAAATATTTTCACAATTTCTATAGGAGTAGGCTCACTAATAATACCATATGGCAGCTGGACAAAGGGGACGGTAAGATGGATACATGATTTGAAGAACTAGTTGCGGTCATCACCGACCATTTTTCGACGATATTCAAAGAGGACTCTGGGACCTCTCTCAGGGATATGGTGGACATAGTGGCTTTATTCCATAATTCTATCTCGAAGGAGAAAAATGAATCCTTGCAAGACCAATTAAGTATGGGGGAACTAAAGGTTTCCATCCACTTTATGAAAGTTGACAAAAGTCTAGGGACAGATGGACTCCCTATAGAATTTTACAATGGTTTTATGGACATCCTTGAAGGTGATCACTTAGCGGTAGCTGATGAATCCAGGGTCCAGGGTAGGATTCACGGCCCTTTCAACAATACCTTTATCTCCCTCATCTCGAATAAGGATAGAGCTTAAGCTCTAGATGATTTTTGTCTTGTATCTCTCTGCAACACCGTATACAAGATCATAGCTAAGGTTATTGCCAATAGAGTCAAAGGATTCCTGTCGAAGCTCATTAGGGTTGAACAATTTTCTTTTCTTGTGCATATACACATACATGAACCTATCGATGTAGCTCAATAGATACTTCATTATGCCAAACTCAGGAAATCGTTGATGGCATTCTTCAAAGTTTACTTATCTAAAGCCTATGACCGTGTCAAATGGTCCCTTGTCAGATTAATCCTCATAGCAATTGGATTTTAAATGTTTATGGTTAATTGGATCCTTGCCTCCATCTAGTCTGTTTCTTTTTCAGTTCTTATCAACGTCTAAACAACAAATTTTTTCAGACCTGGTCGTGGCCTCTGTTAAGGATGTCCAACTGCTCCCCTCATTTTCATATTATTGATGGATGGACTAAGCCGCATGATATCCAATGGCGCTTCAACTAGAGATTTCAAGGGTTTAAAATTCGATGATCCCGTTTATGTCTCCCACCTTCTTTTTGTTGAAGATATGATGTTTTTCACAAATGGCTCTCGTAGGGAGGCACTTTCATTCAAATCTACATTAAAGATCTTTTGTACAACCACATGCATGGTTTACAACAATTCAAAATTTTTGATGTCTTTTATGAACCTAGATCATGTGGAGGTAGTTTGGCATAATGGAAAATTTGATTACACTTCTGTCAATGTCGCTTTGTGTCTCAAATATTTAGGCTTTCTCATCAAACCAAACGACTATACATGTAAATATTGGGCTTGGATGATGATGTGTATTGAAAATAGGCTCAAACTCTGGTGCAAATGATCCACCCAATAGTTGGCATGTTGTCAACTTCGACAAGTTCAGCATCGACTTCAACAAGTCCGAGCCTCGACACAACCTCGACAGGTTTTGCATATCGACATGCAACGCCAACTTCAACATCTCGACGTGACTATGAGAAAATGTCTCTCTGTCTTCCAATCGTTTGCGACAATTGAACTTCTGAACGATTATAACTTATTTGTAATTGAACGTAACAGGTAGTCACCCAAGCGTCTCAACTTCCTATATAAGCATGTGCACTATTGTAATATAAAAAGTTAATAAATTGATCAATCAATCAGAAAGAGAGCATTGTGCATCATATAGTAGTATAGCAAAAATTGGTTTGAATTCTTGCATATTGTCTGTGTGCATACGTTTTGTCCATGTAATGTTCTCCTACTTTTCTTGTTCTTTATATGTTTCCTCCATAACAATGTTCAATTCATTCAATAAAACTGTTGTCCTCAGAGTGCACCTGGGCACGACCAGAATCATGGTGTAAGAGCTGATTCAAAGCTAAGTTGCGTAAACACTTCCATCGAAGTTACCTAGCTTATGTCTGTTCAAACACGCTCGCAAACTCAACAACATAAGCAAACACTACCTCCGGCTTCAAAGAAGACGGCTGAAGAAACAGACAATAGACATGTAACTAACGGGACAGGGAAACTCATAGAAAAAGCACTGGCTCGCCATCGAACTGAAATGTTCGCCCAGTTCAACGAGATTCTCATGCAATTCACTTGGACATACAAACAATCCTCGATGAGACCTCACTCCGATAAAATCAACCCCTTCAAAGTGAAAATGAATATAGACATACCGAATCTTGAAGGAAAGATTGGCGCAAAATCCGTTGACATTTGGGTACAACAATTGGAATTTTACTACTCCATGAATCAACTCTCTGAAGAGGAAATTATTACCATTGCATCCTTAAAGATGTCAACCTCTATACACTGTAAGTGGGAGAATCTATCGAAAAATATGGAATGAAAAGAATACCCCATAGACACATGGGATAAATTTGGCGCCACTACAACAAAAACTAGATTTAACGTCTCTTTTTGCATCCTTTTTTGCGTCTATACCATCTTTCAATGTATTTTTCTTCAATTTTTGGACAAAACAACGCAATTACATGGGTTGGTGCTATTTTAGGCCTTTTTTGCGTCCTTTCTCTAAATCTAGAACAAATTGCGGTGTAATTTACACCGAGTTTTGCACCTGGTTATGCGCCAGGTTTTGCATCAGGTTTTGCGACAGGTTTTGAGCCTAGTTTTACACCTAATTTTGCGCCTAGTTTGTACATCTACTCTTGTTGCGCCCCCTTTTACGCCCATGTTTACTCAACTTTTACGCCCTTTTTTTCATCCACTTTTGCATCATTTTTTACATCCACTTCTGCTTCTTTTTTTGCATCCCTTTGTGTGCCAAGTTTTGCATTAAAGTTTACATCCTGTTTTCAGTCTAGTTTTGCATCTTGTTTTGTTTTAGCCATTTTTGCATCCATTTTTTCGTCCACTTTTGCACCCACATTTTCATCTCTTTTTGCATCCTATTTTGCATCCATGTTTAGGTATTTTTTTGCATCTACTATTGCATCCACTTTTGTCGCATCCCAATTCACACCCATTTTTGCGCTTACTTTTACACTCACTTTTGCTTCAACTTTTGCATCCACATTTGCATCTTTTTTTGCATCCAATTTTACATCAGTTATTGCATCCCTTTATGCATCCATTTTTACATCGAGTTTTGCGTTGGGTGTTACGACTACTTTTGCATCTACTTTTGTTGTATCCACTTTCGCATCCAATTTTGTATCCAATTTTACATCCATGGTTGTATCCACTTTTGCGCCACTTTTTTCATCATGTTTTGCTTCCATGATTGCATCATTTTTTGCATCCACTTTTGCATCCATTTTTGTTGCACCCCATTATGCGCCCACTTTTGCACCTACTTTTGTGGCATCCATGTTTGCATCCTTTTTCGCATCCAAGTTTTTATTCACTTTTGCATCTAGTTTTACACCCAGATGTTGAAGATGAAAATGAGGATAATGATTATGATATTGAGGATGGTTATGATGATGATGATAATGTTGTTGATAATGAGGAGAACGATGACAAAGACGATGACGATGATGACGATTATGATGATGATGATGATGAGGATAATGGCAATGACGAAATAACCGATGATTATGATGGCAATGAAATGAATGATGATGATGGTGATGATGACAATGACAATGATGACGAATACAATGAGAATGATGATGTTGATCATCTTAAAAAATAAGTTGTTATTTGTCATGCATAAATCGTGTGTGTCCTCCATGTCCCTTTTCCACTAATCACATATTTTGGGTAGATGTTATTTCTTATTCCAAAGGTAAGATGAATAACTAATGAAAATGCCAATAATCATGATGATGATGATATCAAGGGCAATGACGATGATGATGATATGGATGATGATTATGCCGATGATGATGACTATTGTGATAATCATGATGACAATGACAAAGATGACGACGATGATCATCATCAAAAACATCATCATTGTCATTATCATCTAGTTCATCATAGTCATCATTTAAAGCATATGGGGTATGTTTACCAATTAAAGCATGCATAACAAGTGAGATTATTCCAAAACACCCCACCAAAGTACAAAATTCAAACCACAAGGGAAACATAATAATGAAATTGTTTCCATTTTCTTTCTCCCAACAAAACATGCTTCATTTTAGGGAATTATGTTAAAATACATACATTCATAGTCCATCCATACTATACTTGGAAGAAACATAAATATAATACTTAATAGAATTTATAAAATAGGTAAATATTTTATAAACACCCTTATGATATATAAACTTCTTTCACCTTAATAATGGTAAAATATGGAAATATAATAATAATATATAATTAATATAAATATGTTACTATAGTTCATATGTTAAAAAGATTTAATATAAATAAATATATATAAATCATATGTTATGTGATTTAAAATAATTAAATATATACACATATTATTTACTTATACATTATACAATTTAAAATATAGATTAAAACCTATGAAGTTTCATAGGGAGGAGAAGCAAAACATAATTCCATAAATTTAGGCATTTGTGAGAAAAAACTAGTTTTTTGCTAATACACAGTTACGGTTCGTTACGAAGAACATTTTGTATATATTCTTCATGTTTGGCAATGTACGGGGGGTTCAAAGTTTGAGAAAAAGAAACAATATTTGTAGTGAAATGTTTGTCTGAGATTAATAAAACTATCAATGTAGAAGTACAAAGTTTTTCAAAGAAGAGATTCATGTGCCAATATTTCTCGGTCTGTGTTTTCCTTTGTAAATGTTTTCTTTCTAAGTTTTCCATTTATATATGTTGTCTACAGTATTTGAATGAAAATATATGATTCACAATTCATCCTCTGATAGGAAGCTTTGATTTAATCCATATTCAAATGTTTTCACCCATTCCTCTAAAGTTAACACAAAATTCATTCTAGCTAATGCTTTGTGTTAGTGGACTGTAATTCTCATATCTGCCACCATTCCTAAATGATTCCACTGCCAGTCATTGATAATTCTTATCGATACTCAGCCTTTGACTCCATGCCCATTGATAATGCTTGTACATTCATCACAAAGAGCATGTCGGGTTATCAAATGCATATGCCAATTCACCACAACCACACCGAATGCAAACTATGTGGAAGGAGGAGCCCACAAGGGATGTTAAAACAAGTACCAAATGCAACCGAGCAGCTAGAAACAAAGTAGTCAAGTGCTACATCATAACCCAGGTGGTGTAAGGAAGCCATATTTGCCCAAATCTCCATAAATTCAACCTAAAAATAAAAATTATAGAGACACTTTCCATACAATCCATACAATTGGAAAAAATGGAAAAAAATAGTCTTTGACGCCTCATAAAGTGTGATGCAAAATTATGTACAGTCCATACAACCTTACAATATGTAAGTATAGTCGTACAATTGGAAAAAATAGTTGCGCAACAAATCTATCGAAAACCCTGCAAATTCCTACTTTGTTTTCTTAAATCTCTTATTTAACCTAGAAAAATATTTATATTCCGCTTTAAATCAAAATAAATCTAATTCCCTTGAAATATGAACCTAACATTTGAATCAAGCAAAATAATGATGTCTTTCTTTGAAACTAGAAATACAATACCTAGTTTCGACTTGTTTGTAAACTCTCCAACTTCTTGATGTGTATCGAATAAAGTGTTTTGGTTAGCCTTCGAACTTGGTCACTTTTAAGGCACATAGGGGGAATTTATAGCCACCACCCATTTCCCGATATCATTATTTATCTACTGAAAATTGATTATAAAAATTTAGATAGATACTAAAGCCATAGTGCACTTAACATGTTTGACAATATCAAATTCTAGGGTAGACAATGCAGTCTACAATAACATCAAATTATATCACTTGAATTTTATAGGAATCAAAAAATGAGAGACAAGCCATATCTAAGATAACCACTTGTATCCCATGCCAAAACAAAATGACACTCATACACGGTAGCCACCATCAAACATAGCACGAAATGCATCTGAAGATGCCAAAAGTGCAATACTGTGGGCATAAAATCGTCTACCTACATTTAAGCACCATATTGTTTGCATTTGTTAGAGTAAAAAGTTAAAACAACATTATATAATAACTCATTCAATATTTCTGGAAATCTTTATCTTAACTTTTCCATAGAAACCAATTCAGACTCCTTTGAGTAGCTACCCCCTTTCAAAGATCTAATGATATGCCATTTACAATAAACTTATTAAATGTGTTATTGCATAACGTCACTCAGCTTCCACTAAAAAGGTAACATCTGATAAAGTGTGACTGTTGACATACTGCTCTCTGAAACATACCTGCAAAGTTTTTTAAATATGAACAACAAACACAGATTAAAAGAAATTCATTCCAAAACTAAATTGATCATCTTATTTATTAGAGTAGATACATTAATAACTGATAACCAATCCTCATAGGCAGTAGAGTGTTACTAAAATGATCTGCTTGCTTGCTAATAAATATCGTTTGAGAAGTAGCCTACCGAGTGATGAAGCTACCCTACCTCCCTCTAAACGATGTCACCGAGCTCAGGAAGCTATGTCTGCATGTGTTGAGGCCGCGACTGCTTTAGTGGAGACAGTGGATTTTACCTCTCACACGAATTTTCTGGGCATTTTTGGCACTTCAAAACGTAGCTTCCTTCCAAGTTAAGATTTATGGTTTTTCCATAGCTGAGAATGCACAACAAGCTAAAAATTGATGTCTAGTTGTTCCACAATGAACTGGGGATGATAGAAAACAAATTCCCATGAGGAAGAATGAATTATGGGTCAAGTAAACCATGCCCATACTCAGCCATATGAATTTCTGAATTTTTCCATGCTTCATTAATTCATGAATTGATTTCTCAGCTACCATTTTACAACAGAAATAAATGTTATCACAACCAGTCAAGATGGGTTCTCAAGATGAAATTTAACAACACATGGTTCAATCCCACAACCCCTCACCGCCCTTAGTGGATACACACAACCCCATCATTTTGGTTGCTTCCA
Source organism: Pseudotsuga menziesii (assembly GCA_001517045.1). Lineage (NCBI taxonomy): Eukaryota > Viridiplantae > Streptophyta > Pinopsida > Pinales > Pinaceae > Pseudotsuga > Pseudotsuga menziesii. The sequence continues at coordinate 49,698 of LPNX011022910.1, read as the reverse complement.
TAGCCAACTCTTGGAAATTTTATTGCTTTATAAATATTTACATGATTTTACAATTTTCCCATGGCTTAAGAGCACATGGCTGTCAAAATATATAATACTTGCCTCTAAAACCCGAGCATTCACTAGTGGGGCCTTGGCCTTGAGCTCCACGCTAGGATTCATACAACACGTACACACAATATTTACATATAAAGCCAATACATCCCAAGGGTCAAAATGAGGGTATTACAAAGACATGCCATAATGAATAATACATGTACTAATTATTCACTGGAATCTGACTTCCATCCACAACTCAACAAAACTGTACAAAGAATTAAAGATATTGACAATTAAATTCAAAGTAACAATAATATGATCAATTACACTCAGGAAGATAATTTAAAGAAACAAAAAAAAAACATACATAATAAGATCACAAAACTCTTTAGCTATCATATTATGATTACACTAAGCACCTCCATAGTTAAAGATAGATCAACTCAAAAAGATATGACATGCTCCAATTGCCAATGTCTCACATATCTTGAAAAAGGCTATCTACCCATTTTAGTGTAAAGTATAGTAATTCAAACAATTGCTATTCATATTCATGATGAGCTAGTTCTCAACCAACCCACTTTGAATATAATATTTATTCCAATTTTAATGATATAAAGTTTTTTTTTTCATAATATTTATCCCAATTTTAATGATATAAAGTTATTTTAAAAAAAGTCAAATTTATATATTTTATTTAAGAGAAAGAAAATTAACACAAAGGTAAAATTTAGAAAAAATAAAAAATAAAATAATAAGTTAAAAATAAAATTTAGGGTAATAATTAGCTTTCTCTACCTAAATTCAAATCTCTAAGCACACATTGCCCCTTTTAGTGGGACTTTATTTTGAGAGTATCTCTCTAAGTTTTTAACCAAAGTAGTCAATTGACGATTTAGACCATTTTTAGAGCTCATTTTCTAATATTTTTGCCCAAAATGTGGTAGGAGTTGTTAGAGTTATAAATATAAGTTATTAAAGTTACATAAATAGAGTAAATGAAGATATTAGATAATACAAAATTATAATATAAATAAAGAATAAATTTTCTAAATAATAATCAAAAAGTCAAAATTTGTTATTAATTATCTTTAACCCACTAACCCACCTTACTAACCCACTCATTCTAACCTACCCACCAAATGCATATAGACCATTGCACTGTAACAATAATTGATGTGATTCTCTCATTTGGCCCAACCAAAGAAGTCACTAACTTGAAATCTTAAATTAAATAAAATATTAATATTAAGATATTTTTAGGTCGAAGACATTTTTCTCTGAGGTCTGTTTTTCTCCATCGTGGCGAAAATGGTCATCCACCTTCAGCCAATTTTTTTTACCACGTGTCAATTTCGTTACACAATCAACGTTTACCACATATTTTAGAGTTTGAAGACTCTAATTGCGTGTTCTTGAGTACCTGTCCTTGACGGCTCTATCTGCCTCATCGTCATCATCATGATCAAAACGATACCGATGTCGATGGCGTGTACTGTTATCAATTTTTCCATCCCTAGTGTTTTGCAAGCACCCTCAGCCATTTTTCTCCTCTTTGGAATCCCTCCCTTCTTCGTCCACAGATTTTTCTCTTCCGCGGTATCCGTATCTTTCACGACCTGATTTTCCACCATCTGATCATTGTCGTCTGCCATAATCCTATTCATTTCTAGGTTTTTCATCAGAAACGATAGCTTTATTGCCATCAATAGACTCACTTCTCCTATTTCCAGAATTCTTTTTGTGGCTGTTTTCATCATCAGAATTCGCCCCATAGGCATCGGCCTTGTCTCTATCAGAGACCCTCTCATAGCGAGATTTCCCCTCATAAGATCTACGTTGTTTTCTACCATAACCAGTTTCATTATTTGGCATTTCATCGGCACTTCTATCCTCTGTTCCAAGATCAATATCAGTAGAAATATATTGCCGTGATATTCTTCACTGTATCACTAACCCAACCAATTTGTTGCAGGGTTGTAACACATGGTAAGATTTGTGATCCATTGAAGAATAACTAAGTTGTTGATTGATCCGAACAATAATTTCAGTGGAAGAATAACATCGATCTGGAAGATTTCATGGATTTAGAATCAAACATGTGAGATTCATGCTATTTAGATCCTGCATGTAATTTTCGGAGGAATATTCATCAGATTCAGCGTATAACTCTCTAGAGGAATGATCATCAGATTTTGAATGAAATTTGGTTATGGACAAGTTTGAAGGCCTTGTTGTTTGTGCGTACAGTTGCAGCGCTCTGCTTTGAAGGAATCAAGCCTTTCACCTGCTCCCTTTATCCATTTACCTCTTCTTTGGTATTTGACCGCAATTTTCACTTTTCCTTTGCAAATTTATTTTCCCATGATTGAGTTTTGTGTTCTTTGCAAGTTGAGAAATGCTTACCCAGTGGATTTAACAAATCGTTGCATCCTTAATATTTTAGGGTTCCAGAAACCCTTTCTCTGTATTTTCTGTTTTTTATAGCTCTTTGATATATAGCCGTTTTATAGCTTTCAAGGTTATAGAAACCCTTTATCTGTATTTTTTCTCTTTTATAGCTCTCTTACATATAGCCGTTTTATAGCTTTGAGGCGTTCTTCCCAGATGAAGCCCTAGATCTTTGCATATACTAGATTCTCGAATCACTGGAGATTTTAAAGGAGGTTTTACAAGACCTCTTACCTCTTATTTCATAAATTCTTTCCGATCCTGCTTCCACGAAGAGTTATATGTCTGATTATTGTAAGCCTGCAAGGCCTCGAAGAAGGTAGAATTTGATTATGCTATTTCGAAGAGTGATAGAGATAGCAGGGGTTTTATTTTAGATGATAATGATTCATTATGAATTTCATGCATTTTGGTTTCCCTTTTAGGGCTTCCAGAGCATTTTTACAACGGTAGAATTTGGGTTTTTATTGTAATCGCTTTAGTGCTTGCGACAAGGGCATCCCCATAGTTCTTGCTGATTAACATGATTGTGGCTTTGATTGGAAGATCAAGATGAGTTTCCGTACGTTTTCTGGTTACTTTTAATAGTTGTTTGATTTTTGAGTTTGGTATTGGAATAGGGAATTATGAACTGCCCTATTTTGTAGATATTCAAGTTGAATCTAAGGATTACTTTGTGAAAAAGTTCTCTAAAAGCTACAAATCTTTTAGCCTATTTAATGGTTCATGTTTTGTGTGTTTATGTAAAATTGAATGCCTTGAATCTTATTTGAATTTATCTCAGTAAAACGTAAAACATGAAAACCACAGAATCGCGCATATTCCTTGCAACAAGGGCATCCCGACAGCTCTTGCTGATATGCATGACTGTGGCCTTTATTGGCAGATTAAGATGAATATCGGTACGCTTTTTAGTTGTTTTTCATAGTTGTTTGATTTCCAAGTTTGGTATTGGAATACGTAAGTACGAGTTGTTTGATTTTCGAGTTTCCTTGCAAAAAGGGCATCCCAACAGCTCTTGCTGATATGCATGACTGTGGTCTTGATTGGCAGATTAAGATGAATGTCGGTACGTTTTTTGTTTGATTTTCATAGTTGTTTGGTTTCTGAGATTGGTATTGGAATAAGGAAGTATGAACTGCCCTATTTTGTAGATGTTCAAGTTGAGCCTAGATTACTAAGGGAAAAAGCCCCTTGAAAGCTAAAAATATTAGATCCTTTATCCTTTTTATGGTTTGTGTTTTGTGAGTTTATGTAAGATTGAATGCCTGGATCTTATTTGAACTTATCTCAGTAAAACGTGAAAGAGGAAAATCACATCTTCACGCATATTCTTGTATTTGGTTGTGCCAGATTTTATAGATGGATTGGGTTGTGGTGGAGACACAGATCTACGCTTTGGGTTGTCCTAGATTGAAGATTTCTGGATTGGTTTTTTATCCACTTGTATTCGTTACTGTTAAAGAATGGGTCTATGTATGATGGATCTCAACATTTGGATTTGGTTAATTGGCAAATTTCACATCAATGACTTTATATGATTGTCCATGTAGTTGTGCTTTATATGTTTTACCACTAGAAAACCATGAAAGGGAAAACTCAAGAAAATTGTGATTTATATAAATATCATTGAAAGATTCCAGTCAACACTGGGACAGAAACTTCTTGCCTGCTACAGAAGTCCCTTGGCCCAGGGCCTGCACCTAGCCTTACCCATTTTTTACAAGTACAGGATCACACAACCAAGATCATGAGAGTGCCGGTGGGAGACTTGAATGAGGGTTGGGTGATAACACCACACTGTTTTCACGGATCTGGTTAAGCACCCGTTGACTTAATTAATATATTTAATTTTTTTGAATTGGATTCTGGTAAAGTCTGGTTTTATGTTTGGGTATCAATAGAGAAATTGTAGGTTTCTGAGATTTGCATTTTAGTTTAGTACATTGAAATTGCACTCCTTTATCAATCTTTTCTAGGTTTATATAATTATGTGTATGGGTGCTGTGAATTTGAATGACGTGTAATCTTGTATTTAGCTAGACTTGAAGATTTATACATTGTGGCGATTCTTCATGGTATTCTGTGAATTTACATATTGGGTTTCAGTGAATTTGCAAATCACATCAAGTTGATTTAGTTCAACATATTTCTGGTTTGCTATCTGCGATGAATAACAGCAACGCCGCAAGCACTGTGATCAAAACAAAGGGCTTAGTCCTTGATGACACGGTGAATTGTTTGTGATGCATCATTTGGAATGTTGATTCTATTGTCTCAGCGAGAGTAGTGAATGCTAGTGTATTCCTTGTAATAATCCATTTTGGAGATACCAATTCCAATACAGGCGGATTCTATGTTGCTTTCCCTGTCGCCTCCTTGTAGAATGACTTATTTCAACATGTTTGCATGTCACTTAAGTAATTGGGCTCCTTGCTAAATTAGTTTTTGGGTTTCAGTGAGTTTTCATACCACACCAAGTTGTTTTAGTTCAACATATTTCTGAATTGAATTGTATTCAATATGCTATATGTAGTGAATAACAACAAGTAATGTAATCAAAACAAGAGGCTTAGTCCTTGATGATAGTGAATTTTTTGTGCTGCATCGTTTGTGGTGTTGATGTGATTGTCCGAGGGAGGAGGTAGTGAAAACCAGTGTGCTATATTCCATGTAATTTACCATTTGTACACAACATTTCAATTACAGGTGGCTTCTATGTTGCTTTCCTTGTCATCATCTCCATGTAGAGTCATGTTTTACGTTTTTTCAACGAGTCTGCTGCTCGCTCAAGTGATGGGCTCCTTGTTAATTTCTTAAGCACTTGATACATTGTTTTATTCTTATAAATAAATGATTAATTCACAGAAATATTTATGAGAATCTAATTTTGGTTTTAAATCTTCCATCAATTGAACTTTTGCATATTTTTAGTTTAAAAGATCACAGTAAACAAAAATGTAACCACCAACTGAGTGCTATCAAACTCCTATTCGATCCCATGAGCAATAGAGTCTAACAAATGTATAATGTTTCTGACTGGCCTGTTGGAGATAGCAATCTACACTTTGATTGGTGCATTCTGCAGTCAAGTAGGGGATGTGTAACTTCTTCTATGTTGATCTTGAACTTGACACGTGTCTTTTAAAAAATAATAAAAAATAACATGTCGGCTCAAATTAGATTTCAAAATTCACAATGACATATATATAAATCCCCTTTTTAGAGTGCAAATGTTAAGGAGGAGTTTGCACTTTATACCCCGAGAGATTTGATCTCTCTTTACACTTTGTAAATCCCCTTTTAATGGATCTTTGCTAGTATGAAACCAATGTGTCCATCATGAAAGGGCATGTAGCTCGGTGCAGAGAAGCCACGAAATGGTTGCAGGTTTCCAGTCCAATTTTGAGTATGGTATCAGATCCAGTCTCCGGTGTTGAGTTTCATTGGAGGTGCCTAGGAAGCTTAAGCCCAATTGACGCTTGAGTGAGAGTCTTGGTGATGACAGTCCAAATTCCAAGGTCCGATTCATGCACTTGCCCTGTCTTGGTGATAATAGTCCAAATTCCAAGGTCTGATTCATGCACTTGCCCTACTTGAAAGCGTGGGAAGGGGAAAGGCCATTATGATAAAATGATGACACAACATGTACCCTCTGAAGGGATGGCAATTACATTCGTTCTAGTGCTATAAGTATCAGGTTGGAAGAAAAAATAAATCAGAAGTATGCATTGAAATAGATCAGCATCCCATTACTTTGTGATTTCACTCCTCATCTCTATACTTGAAGTGGTGGCCACTTCTATCAAGGATACGAGGTTGCGAAACATTTATTGGCTACCCACAAAAAACCAAAGACCTCGAGTGCCGTTATGTTTTTAGCTGGCATACTAGAGGCATCCTTGCACACCCAACTATTGTTTCTGGCTACTACTTGCTTATCATGGTAAGCATTGAGCTTTCTCTAGGTGTCTCTTTTAAGGCATATTGTTTTAAATTAGAAAAGAAATTAGAATCCTAAGCGATTGAGGTCAGTTTTAAATTATGTCCAAATCCCTGACCATGAGGGAGAAAGTAACAACAGGTAATTAGAGACCATACTGTTAGATCTTATTTTCCATCTTGTCATTATTTGTAGGAAGACAATTGGAGAATCTACTAGCACCAGAGGTGTTCAGTAAAGCTCTATAACACTTGATATTAGGCAGAATGATTTAACCTCAAGACAGGTGTTTAGTAAAGCTCTATACCATGATATTAGGCCGAATGATTTAACCTCAAGATTTTAACAACTAGGAATTAAGGAGTGAAGCAATTTCTTTCCTAGGTAGCTTGCAGATAAGTGAAACTAGTAAGGTAAGTTCTTGACTACAGACCTTTTCACTGAGCATAGATGGAGATAACGAGCGAGTTCGTTGGTTATTGCTAATTAATAATTATTATTGTTTCTGCATTAAAGCAGGCAATTAGTGGAGATGGTAATGGAGAAGGGGTAAGAACGGTATGTGTGGCAAATCTTACCCTGGTATCTGGTAGCATAGGGGTTATTTTGTTTTATTGGTTGTTTGGAAAATAAACAATGTCCATACCAAAGGGTTTGTCTCATATCATGTATGACTCTTGTATCTCATGTTGTGCGGATATTTATGATGAATCTTGCAGCTCCTTTTATCTGCGAATTTTTTTTTCTGAAGCATTGATGAAAGTCTTTCGGTAAGACTTACTTCCTTGTGTTGTATTTTTTGATATCTAGATAGCAGATGATTGCACAGATAGAAAAAAATTTCTAATTTCATGCCAAGCTGATTTGGCTTTTTTCTTCTATGATGTCTGAATTCCCTATGTTATATATTATTCTACTGTTTGAATTTGTTCATTATATCTAGGTATTTTGTCTTAGGTATATGGATTATGTTTTTGGAAATGAGACTGAAGCAAGGACTTTTGCACGGGTGCAAGGGTGGGAGGTAAATTATTTGATATCTTAATTTCTAACCACTGTATTTGTAAACATGAATGGTGTAGAGATGTTTACTAACTATTTTATATTTTTTAGACTGATAATGTTGAAGAAATAGCTCTAAAGATGTCAGCACTACCAAAGGCAACTAGAACTCACAAGAGGATAGCTGTTATTACACAAGGTACAGATCTAGTAGTTGTTGTAGAATATGGAAAGGTAACTTCTGTTCTATCTTTTGTACTTTTTTTATAGCTGACATTGAGAATAAGAGAAGAAATTCCTTGGAATATCGTACCTGTAGAGGCCAAAGGTTCAGGGGTACTTTGGTGGAGTACCCTCAATTTAGGCCATGAGTCTAGCAACTTATAATGACATAATTGGGCTTTCTTGGGTTTTTATTCACCTACATTCTCTATATTTAAAAAATTACCTAAATACATGTTGTTGTCTTACTTCTCTAGTACCATTCTTAGTCCTGAAAACCTTCTTCCATAGCTATCATTCTCTTGTTTTTTGTTGTGAAATTTAAGGCACTCATAAGCTGCCTTTGTATTTAGGAGTTCAAGTTCTAAATTTCCTCCTGTCTTCTGAAACTCATGTCAGTGTTATAAGGGAGACCAGGAAATCAACTAACAAATGAATTTTTGCTTCTTAATGAGATCTTGGTTCCTGCTAAATACTTTAAGAACCATATAGTGTCGGTTATTGTATAATACCTTCCATATTCAACCAAATACATTCTGGTCAATTGTGTTAGAGTTCTTTCCCTTATGACCAAAGGATGATCTGAGCTTGATCGAATTCTCAGCAAGTTATTGTTACGTAGTAAACATGTGCAACCACATGGCATTCGACATTGGAGACAAACTATATGTAGGATATGGTCTATGACATGACATTGTCACCACCATCATCTTTACAATCTGATTCTTGATGATAAGAGACCTCAGAGACATCATTAGGAGTCATGACTGGAGGTGATGTATAGTTTTCCAGGATTTTGTTGAACTCCACTATAAATATCTACCCTTAGAAGAACCTTTAACAGATTATCTCATTTGATCAGTTTTCTGAGAACTATATTGTTGTTGAGATGGAGAATTAAGTAGAAGGGTTGACCCAAGTTTGTGAGTGCACTTATGTAATTGTATTACTCTAAAGCTGAAAATAAATTTGCACTAGAATGTTGTTTTTGGATCCCTAATGCAAACATTTCATCATGTTCTCTGTCAATAATCGAAACATTTATATATGGATTGAGTTTTGGATTTTGATATTTTCCCTGTATATCTTTTCAACTATTAAAACAGAAAACATGCTTTACAACATAAATTAGTGTGTGAAATCATTTCAGAATCATATCGCTATTGTACTGATGTACATTACCTAATGCACTGTTTCTTCTTGCAAGGATTGTGGAAAGGTTTATATTGGCAAGACAAGTCGATTGGTACATACAAGGTTGAAGGAAGCAGACATCATTCATGAAAGGATAAAGAAATCGGCACTGGCATAACATTCAAAATCCTCTAAACACCATCTCGGTATAAAGAATGCAAGGGTTATTATTGGCATTGACCACTACACAAAGAGCCGTGTCTGGGAGGCTATAGAGATGACAGATGGAAATTAAGTAAATCTTGGACCACAGTTATGAACCTTAAAAATACTGGGGACCCTTCTAAGAATTAGTGCGGGCCTCTTAGGTCATAAAGATAATAAAAAAAACAATAAACTCAATTCTTTATTATCACGATTTGATTTCAATATTAATTTGAACTTAGGATTGTATTAATATTAAATAATATTTTTAAATATTATCAATATTAAACATTATTAATTTTTAAATATTAATAATATTATTAATTAGCAAATGTTAATATTAATTATATTAATATTATTAATATCAATAAAAATAATTAATATTATTTATTATTAATATTATAAATTTTAATATTAATTTATTTCTAATTAAATTAATAACTTGATGAAGTGATGGAATGCCCCTTCAGAATCTCTCGACGGAACAATCATTAGGAAGATGAGAAACCCCTCAACTTCATCTACCTCCTTGTGGCCTTATCAATTGTGGAAACCGGTATGATGCTTTTCCCAATTGACATCTTACTAATTTTGAGATTATAAATAATGCACATAATATAAATTGTCTTTGTCGGTGTTCATTGTTAAAATATTCATTATATGATATATGGTGCACATAGTAGGCATCTTCTTTTAGTAACTATTCATGAGTTCTTCTCTTACCATCCTATTGCTGAACAAAATCACATCATCAATGAATAACAACATTTATGTAGAAACACACATCCTCAATTGGGTTCTACAACTATTTCTTAAACACATCCATTATTTTTTGTCCATATTAAGTTTAGGTTATTAGGTATGCATCAATACATTATGTTGTTGTTTAAGGCCCTTTTGCAGACCACTTTAATCGATTGCATAATTGTTTAGGATATTTTGTTGTTAATATTGTTCCTCTTCCTAATTCTTAAAGGGTGTTAGCTCACTGGAAGAGCGTCTGCTTTACAAGCAGGAAGTTGGTGGTTCGATTCATCCATGCCCTAATGATATTGTAATGTATTTCTAAAGGTAAAAAATGTAGTAGTGCAATATGGATAATATTAGATGCAACACTAAATGCAAAAGATGATGTAAAATTGGACGTCACACCAAACACAAAATTGGATGCAAAAGTCGACCTTATGTCAGACGCAAATGTGGACACAAAAATGGATGTCACACTAAACGCAAAATTGGATGCAAAAAGAGACTCAACACTAGACACAATTAATGACTCAAAACTAGATGCAATACTAGGTCCAAAACTAGACGCAACAATAGATGCAAGAGTGGACTCCTAACTAGACGTAAAATTGGACATTAAATTGAGCACAAAATATGGTGTATTGATGGACATAAAACCAGGCGTAACACCAGGTGCAAAACTGGAAGCAACACTTGGCACAAACAAAAACTTAAGACGAGCCACATTATTGGATGCAAGATGGGACAAAACATTGGATGTAAAACTAGAAGTAATATTGAATGCAAGATTGGATGCAAAATTGGACACAAAACTAGATGCAATATTAGATACAAACATGGGTGAAAAACTAGGCGCAACACGGGGTGCAACATTGGGCTCAAACATAGATGCAAAAAAAGACATCAACCATGATGCAACACTAGGTGCAAACCTAGATGCAAAATACGACCTAAAACGAGATGAAACATTAGGCACAAACATGGATACAAAAAAAGACATAAAACAAGATACAAAATTAGATGCAAATAGGGATGCAACATTATAAGTAAAATTGGATGAAAAACTAGATTCAATATTGGGCCGAAAATTGGATGTGAACCTAGATGCAATGTTAGATGCATAATTGGACACATAATTTTATGCATGGTGCAAGACTCAATGAAAAAATAGGAGCAAAATAAGACGCAACGTTGGATGCAAAACTGAGCGTGAAATTGGGCACAAATAAGGATGTAACAAAGGACGCAAAAAAAATGCAATAGAAGTTGCAAAATTGGGCGCAAATAAAGGCGTAACAAAAGATGTAAAAAATTGGGCACAAAAATGGACGCAAAAATGGATGTTAAAAAGGACAGAAAAAAAGATGCAATAGATGGCGTTTTACGAAAATGTACAATGGCACCAGGTTTAGCGCCGGATTGTTCACCATAATTGGGAAAAAATTACACTAAATCTTGTGCTAAATTCGATGCTAAATCCAGTTTTTGTTGTAGTGCGCATACATCCGAAAGGAGTTCTACCCAGCCAAATACATTGAACAACAATATAAGAACTGGCAACAACTAAGGAAATGGTAAGACTTGTCAATGCAAAGTTACACCGATGAGTCCTATCAACTCATGGCTAGACATGGCATCCAAGAAGAAGAGAAATTGCTTGTCTTTAAGTACGTCAGTGGATTATCCCAGTACATTCAACAAGATATGGATTTTCTGACTGTCAGTACGCATGCATATGCATTCGACTACACCAACAAGCTTGAAGCTAAAAAAAAGAAAAAGCATGTTTTGCATCCAAGATGATAGGTCAAACATCCGAGAAGAAGTCACCAGTCGACTTCGACAAGTCAAGACACCCTTCTCACCTGACTCTGCCAAATCCATATTATCACAAGAAGAACTTTTAGAAAGATAAGAGGGAACATAACAAGAAAACCCCTACCGAGAAATGGTGTGATTATCACAATTCATCAAGGCGTGATACGTCAGAATGCAAGGCTCATAAGACATTTTTTGAAAAATTGTCAACATCCGACTTGTCTGACAAAACCCTGGTAGAATCGGACCCAGAAGGATTGACCCTTTTGGCTTCGACATCGACCGCTCTAAAAGCTTCGACTATCGTCGACGAGGAGGAACAAGAGTGCTTGTTCCATACACAGATATGAGTTCAAGAGAATCCATTGCATCTGCTTGTGGATAATGGTATTCATAAGAAATTCATTTATGAAGATATTGTGAAGAAACTTGGTCTTGTCACCACTCCACATCCTTAGCCTTACAATATTGGTTGGATGAATGATGGAAAAGAACCAAGGATCACACGCCAATGCATTCTCGCTTACTTCATTAATCCTTTTGAAGATGAAGTACTATGTGACGTGGCATCACTTTCCATAGTTGACGCCCTGTTTGGGTAACCTTACCAATGGGATCGACATGAAAATTATTAGTCATGGCCTCAGAAGGTGATCGCCAAAATTCATAACCAATGGTATGGCATACTAGAGTGACAACCCACATCAACGTTTGTTATGATATATGCCAAACAAACAAAGAATATTATTGACCATACTTAGAAATTCACATTGATTATGATAAAGCCTCAACATTCCAGGAAGACTGCTGCAACGAGTCGACTCATCGACCAACATAGCTCCCAACAACAACAACAAATCGGACACATTCTTGAGGAATATAAGAATGTATTTCAAGAGCCAAATGAAGTACCTCTACATTTTCAGGTAAAACACTCCATTGAAATTGTTCATGGTTCTTCATTACCTAACGCATCTGTTTACAGAAGATCCATTGTTGAGAACGAAGAGATTCGTAGACAAATATAGGATTTGATAAAAAAGGTCATATTCGAACCATCTCCTCTCCTTGTGGAAGGCCAATCATCTTCATTCCAAAGAAATGCAGGACTTGGCGCATGTGCATCGAATATTGGGCTCTCAACAAAATTTCAGTAAAGAACCGATACTCTCTTCCAAGGATAGACAAATTCATCGACTGTCTGAAAGTTGCTAAGCTTTTTACAAAGCTCAAACTTAAGTGGGGTTACCATAAAATTCCAATCGAGTCCACTGATGTATGGAAAACAGATTTCAAGACCAAGGAAAGATTGTTTGAATGGTTAGTCATGCCTTTCAACTTAACCGATGCACCTGTGACATTCATGAGATATATGGATGACCTTCTACGACCTTTCATCGGCAAGTGTGTCATTGTCTATCTCGACGATATCTTGATTTTCAGTCGATCATGGGAAGGGCATGTCAGACAACTTTGACAAGTATTCTACACTCTCCAACAACATGGACTATATTTGAACATGGAAAAATGCTCATTTGTGATGAACAACATCAAATATTTGGGGTATGTAATTGACTCTGCAGGCATTCACATCGACCCAGAAAAAGTATAGATCCTCAAAGATTGGCCCATTCTTCAAAACATTCATGAACTGAGAAGTTTTATTGGTTTGGCGAATTTTTTTCGACGGTTCATACTCGGCTTCAGTCACATTGCATGGCCTTTGAATCAGTTGACTAAGGGAAATGGGAAAAATGTCTTCAAATGGACACCGACACAACAACAATCTTTTGAGCAACTAAAAAACAAGCTTTGTACTGCACCAATACTTGTGTTACATGATTTTCATTATCCCTTTGAGATTGAGACAGACGCATCAAACTATGCCTTCGACGCAGTGATCACTTGACAGCCTGGTCACCCATTCACGTTTCATTCTGAAACTTTCAACGATGTTGTTAGAATGTATTTGACATATGAAAAAGAACTGTATGCCATTGTGAAAGATCTTAAGCAATGGAGACACTACATTCTTAGCAAGGAAATAGTCATCCTCACTGACCATAAGCCTTTACAGTTCGCCCCTTCCCAGTCGCAACTACAAACAACTCGACAACTCAAGTGTATTAATTACCTGCAACAATTTCAGTTGGTAATTAAGTATCAGAAAGGTAAATCCAATGTTGTACGCAATTGTCTTAGCTGACCACCCATTACTCTACTTTCTACAGTGATGAGTATGCAGGGTTACCAAGCCACTACTTGGCGGCAATTGTATTCAATAGATTGTGACTTTTCCACAATTTATCGACAGCTTTAGACTGACACGATGGCTACTACCAACTACTTCCTGAAAGATACCTTGCTATACAAGCTTGGATAGATTTGTGTACCGACCGATGAGAACAGACAAAATCTCATTTTGGACACACACTACAGCAAGACTATAGGACATTTTAGAGTCGCAAAAACACTTGCTATCCTCCAGAAGTATTTTTATTGGCCTTCACTTAAACATGATGTCAATAAGTACATTTGATTGTGTGTGGTTTGTACCATTGTTAAACCACTGAATCGACGAAAAGGACTGTACACACCTATACCAGTTCCTAGTTGACCATGGGAATCTATTTCTATGGACTACTTAACGAGATATCCTACTACCAAACATCAGCATGATGCGATTTTAGTAGTAGTCGACAGATTTTCCAATATGGCTATACTCATTCCATGTAAGAAGACTACGACAACACAACAGATTGCTCAGCTCTTCTTCGAACATGTTTGGAAACACTATGGTCTTTCGACAACCATCATCTCCGCTAGAAATGCCAAATTTTTCAACACCTTTCGACAAAATATCTGGCAATAGCTCGACACGAGACTTTCTTTTTCGACAAACTTCCATCCTTAGACATACGGACATGCGGAAGTTGTGAATCAGTTAGTAGTACAACTGCTTCGCATGTACAACCACAAGCATGGTCGGATATGGGATGACATTTTCCCATACATACACCACAACTACAATCGTGCTCAACACAGCTCTACGGGAAAGGGTCTATTCGAGATCCGTTATGGATTTCAAACCTCAACACTCATCGACTTGATCAGTTCCTCGACAAGGTCGAATGACACTGACTTCGAAGGGCGAGAATTTGAAAAGGCATTGAAGTTCAGAGATCAAATATACAACATTTAGAAGCAAGCACATGAAATGCTTCAATGAGCTAAGGAAAAAGCTAAGGCCCGACACGATCAACATCATACTCCTCATTCATTCCAAATTGGGGATCAGGTCTGGTTACATCTGAAGAAGAAATGCTTCACTGGTCCATACAAAAAGCTAAAACCTTTGCAATATGGTTTGTACAGTAGTCTTAAGCAGATTGGAGAAAACAATTTTCAACTTGACATTCCTACATGCCTTGGTCTACATCCAGTCTTCAATGTGGATCTACTTCAACCATACCATGCACCATTATTGGAACATAACAACTTGCAAACAGCATAACCTGAAGACACCCATCTATATATTCATGAGCATCATCCTTGTGACACCATCGTGGGACAACACATACACCATATAAGGACGAAATCCATCCCCTTGTTTTAAGTGGCTAAAGCTGACCAACTACCTGCACAAGGAAAGTGATACTCTGCTACTAAACTCACCAACAAGTTTCCTCACCTAAATGAGCAAAAAATGGAGACCATTGTTTCTTAAGGAAGGAGGAATGATCCACCCAGCAGTTGGCATGTTGTCGACTTCTACAGGTTCAACATCGACTTTGTCAAGTCCGAACATCGACACAACCTCGATAGGTTTTGCCTCTCAACATGCAACGCCGAATTCAACATCTCGACACGACTATGGCATAATGTATCTCTCTCTTCCATTCATTTGCAACTATTGAACTTCTAAAGTGTTTTAACTTCTTTGTAACTGAACATAACGAGTAGTCACCCAGGCGTATCAACATTTTATATAAGCATGTACACTATTGTAATGTAAAAAGTTAATAAATCGATCAATCAATCAGAAAGATAGTATTGTGCATCATATAGTAGTATAGAAGAAATTGGTATGAATTCTTGCATATTGTATGTGTGCATACTTTGTATCTATGTAGTGTGTTTCTTGCTTTGTTTATTCTTTATATGCTTCCGCCATAACAGTGCTCGATTCATTCAATCGAACTGTTGTCCCTGGCGTGCACCTAGGCACGACTCGGATCAACAACAAAAGGATCTCCCGAGGTGGCCATCTAGTATTGATTAATATGACACTTGAAGCCACACCTTCTTTTTGGATTTCTCTGTCCTTCATTCCTGCATGCATTATTTAGAGGATCCAAAATATTTGTTAAAAAAAATTATGGGGAGGACCCGACAAGGAACATGATTTCTCTTGGATTGCATGGCACAATATATCTCATCCAAAATCTCAGGGTGGCTGGGGAATAAAAGACCTCACATGTTTTGTCAAGGCTCTTGCAACAAAGTGCTCATGACAAATTATCAAAGGTGCAGGTCTGTGGAACCATATTATCTATCAAAAATATATCTCGCCTCTTACTATTGTTAAATGGATTCGCATCAAAGATCAGTTATCCAAGAACATTACTAACATGTGAAAGGTGATCAATAAGTCATTTGATCTTATTGGCGGTTGGTTGACCAAGAAAGTTGGCAATGGCAAAAGCATTCAGATCAGCCAAGATCTTTGTGTTGGATGCTCAAATTTTGTTCGTTTTCCAGATGACATGATCCAAACATTGATTGAACGTGGCCTTATCCATCTACATCAGATTCAAAAACTGAACTTAAATCCTCATCTTAAACAGTCTTGGTTATCGATAGCAGAAGTTGATCTACATGGCAGGAAGAGCCATATTTGGGACAGGTATATACAGATTCTCTCAGATAACAATGTTTATCTTACCAATAAGACTGATGAGCTGCTCTAGGTCAAGAATGCTAAAGACGGTTCCTATTTCCCCAAGTTGGGCTATTTGATTCCTACAGAGGAGGAAGACGCTCCCTCCACAGTCTGGTGGTGCAGGAGCATTTGGAAACTATCCTGTCCACTTAAAATCAAGATTTGTTTTTTGGCTTGTACTTGAAGGAAAAGTACCTGTATGGGATGTTTTGGCTCGCAGATTCAAAATAGGGCCTAGCAGACGTCCCTCATGTGCTCTGAAGGTAAAAAATATTTCTCACATTTTCATTTCTTGCCCATACATTCATGATATGTGGAGCCATCTCTTCATTCTTACAGGTTCTCTTTTGGCTTGGAATGGTTGCAATATTCAACAAGCATGGCTTTCATGGACTCGAAGCACTTTCTTCTCTCAGTTTTCTGCTCTCGTGACTTTCGTTGTATGGGGTGTATGGCTCTCTAGGAACAAAGCGATATTTGATGACGCCCATATTCCTGCACAAGTTTTTGCTAGCAAAATATTTGGCATCTTCAAAGCCTTTCCATAGTCTGGTTCCTCCAAACCTGCACACATTCTATGTGATCCAATAGTGAATGAATCCTTTCGTTGGGCATTTGTGGATGGTGCTTCTCAAGGAAGGACTTGGAGTGGTGGTGCCGGTGGGATTCTACACCTCTCCATATCCCACTCTATCCATTTTGTTGCAAGTCTTGGAGATGTCTCAAACAATTCAACTGAATTTGCAGCCATTAAAGTTCTCTTGTGTCTTTCACACTCTATTGGTATCCTACATCTACATATTTATGGTGACTCAAAGTTGGTAATCAATAGTCTGAAATTGGGCAAGCCCCCTTGGAATATTTTCCTTCTTCCTCTTTATGATGACATTGACAGGATTAGAGTTCACTTTCAATGAATTATTTTCACGCATATATGCCAAGAATGCAATTCCGAGGCGGACTTGCTCTCCAAAAAAAGTCTTCTGCTACGAACCGGATATATGGACAAATGAGAGAACTTTCACGATTCCTTGGTTTTTCTGGGCATAAGCTCTTTTTTTAATACTATATTTTTGACAAGCTAAAGTTATATTTTTGTATAGAGGCATACAAAACCTATTTACTTCGAATTGTAGGACCTAAAGGTCATATGAACAATATGGTTTTATAATAATAAAATTGTGATATTTTTCTATGGAAACAAACAACAACTAAATATTAGAAAAATGAATGAGCTTCTAATCTACATAAGAAAAATAGATTTTCTTTTTTTTTATTTACAATTAATTTTGAATAATTTATCTTTTCTTATTAGTTTGTATTTTTAAACCTATTTTTCTATATTTCTTTCATTTAAAAAACAAAGACTAAACTGCATGCAATTCTTGATAATTGGTGTGGGACCAAAAAAATTGATTTATGGCATAAGTCCAACAAAATAAACTATTACACAAATAACGGTCAGCATCTTTTGACTAGATTCCTTTAAATATGACCGAAACATTGCAACTATATGACAACGCAAACAATAGCACTTGAGTGGGATTGCTTTCATTAAGTAGTTGTTGGGGTTATCCATGAGGTAGATCACTTGGTCTTTGTGGGGTTTGGTCCTTAAGAAGTTTTATGTTAAAACTTCATAGTGAAGGGGGAGATGGCTAAGAACAATGTAAAGGTTTAATGGTTTCCTAGACATGAAGCAAGGATCACACACCAATGCAGACTCACTTACTTCATTAATCCTCTTGAAGATGAAGTACTATGTGACATGGCATCGCTTTCCGTTGTCGATACCCTGTTTGGGAAACCTTATCTATGGGATCGACATGGAAATTATTAGTCATGGCTTCAGAAGGTGATCGTCAAAATTCAGAACCAATGGTATGGCATACCAGAGCGACAAACCACATCAACAATTGCTATGATTTATGCCAAACAAACAAAGAAGACTATCAACCATGCTTAGAAATTCACATTGATTATCATAAAGCCTCAACATTCCAAAAAGACTGCTGGAACAAGTCAAATCACCGATCAATGTAGCTCCCGACAACAACAACAGATCAACCACATTCTTGAGGAATATCAAAACGTATTTCAAGATCCAAACGAAGTACCTCTACATTGTCAGGTAAAACACTCCACTGAAATTGTTCCTGGTTCTTCATTACCTAGCGCATCTGTTTACAGAAGATCCATTCTTGAGAACGAATAGATTCGCAGAAAAATATAGGATTTGATCAAGAAAGGTCATATACGACCCAACTCCTCTCCTTGCGGAAGGCCAATTGTCTTCATTCCAAAGAAAGACAAGACTTGACGCATGTGCAACGACTATTGGGCTCTCAACAAAAATTCAGTAAAGAACTTATACCATCTTCCAAGGATAGACGAACTCATTGACTATCTGAAAGGTGCTAAGTTCTTTACGAAGCTTGAACTCAAGTCGAGATACCATAAAATTCCAATCGAGTCCACCGATGTATGGAAAATGGCTTTCAAGACCAAGGAAATATTGTTTGAATGGTTAGTGATGCCTTTCATCTTAACCAATGCACCTGTGACCTTCACGAGATATATGGATGACCTTCTACGACATTTCATCGGCAAGTGTGTCATTGTCTATCTCGACGATATCTTGATTTTCAGTTGATCATGGGAAGAACATATCATACAACTTTGAGAAGTCTTTGACACTCTCCAACAACATCGGCTATATTTGAACATGGACAAATGCTCATTTGTGATGAACATCAAATATTTGGGGTATGTAATTGACTCTGCTGGCATTCACGTCGACCCAAAAAATGTACAGATCGTCAAAGATTGGCCCATTCCTCAAAATATTCATGAACTGAGATTTTTTCTTGGTTTGGTGATTTTTTATCAACGGTTCATACTCAGCTTCAGTCACATTGCATGGCCTTTGAATCAATTGACTAAGGGAAATGGGAAAAATGACTTCAAATGGACACCGACACAACAACAAGCTTTTGAGCAACTCAAAAACAAGCTTTGTACTACACCAGTACTTGTGTTACCTAATTTGCATTATCCCTTTGAGATTGAGACGGACGCATCAAACTATTCCCTCAACGCAGTGATCACTCAGTCTGGTCACCCATTCGCGTTACATTCTGAAACTGTCAACGATGTTGTTAGAAGGTATTTGACATATAAAAAAGAACTGTATGCCATTGTGAAAGCTCTTAAGCAATGTAGACACTACATTCTTGGCAAGGAAATAGTGACCCTCATTGACCATAAGCCTTTACAGTTTGCCCATTCCCAGTTGAAACTACAAACAACTCGACAACTCAAGTGGATTAACAGCCTGCAACAATTTTGGTTGGTAATTAAGTATTGGAAAAGTAAATCCAATGTTGCCACCAATTGTCTCAACCGACCATCCATTACTTTACTTTCTACATTAATGAGTATGCAAGGTTATGAGACCACTACTTGGCCGCAATTGTATTCAATAGATTGTGACTTCTCCGCAGTTTATCGACAACTTGACCGACACGATGTCTACTAGCAACTGCTTCCTAAAAGATACCTTTCTATACAAGCTTGGACAGATTTGTGTACCGATCGATGAGCACAAATAAAAGCTCATTTGGGACGCACACTACAGCAAGACTGCAGGACATTTTAGAGTTGCAAAAACACTTGCTATCCTCCAAGAGTATTTTTATCGACCTTCACTTAAACCTGGCATCAACAAGTACATTCGATTGTGCGTTTTTTGTGCCATTTCTAAACCGTCGATTCGACGACAAAGACTGTACACACCTCTACCAGTTCCTAGTCAACCATGGGAGTCTATTGCTATGGACTACTTAACGAGATATCCTACTACCAAACATTAGCATGACACAATTTTAGTAGTAGTCGACAAATTTTCCAAGATGGCTATATTCATTCCATGCAAGAAGACTACGACAACACAACATACTGCTCAGCTGTTCATCGAACATGATTGGAAACACTATGGTATTCCGACAACCATCATCTGCGATAGAAATGCCAGATTAGTCAACACCTTTTGGAAAAATATCTGGCAATAGCTCAACACGAGACTTTCTTTGTCGACAACCTTCCATCCTCAGAGAAATGGACATGCGAAAGTTGTGAATCACTTGGTAGTACAACTGCTTCACATGTACAACCACAAGCATCGTCAGACATGGGATGACAGTCTCCCATACATACACCATAGCTACAATCATACTCAGCACGACTCTGCGGGCAAGGGTCCATTCGAGATCCGTTATTGATTTCAACCCTCAACACCCATTGACTTGATTAGTTCCTTGACACAGTCGAACGACACCGACTTTGAAGGACGAGAATTTGAAAAGGCATTGAAGTTCAGAGATCAAATATACATCATTCAGAAGCAAGCACATGAAATGTTGCAATGAGCTAATGCAAAATCTAAGGCCCGACACGATCAACAGTGTACTCCTCATTCATTCCAAATTGGAGATCAGGTCTGGTTACATCTAAAGAAATGCTTCATTGGTCCATACAAAAAGCTGAAACCTTTGCGATATGGTTCATACAGTATTTTTAAGTAGATTGGAGAAAATGTCTTTCAGCTTGACATTCCTACATGCCTTGGTCTACATCCAGTCTTCAATGTAGATCTACTTCGACCATACCATGCACCATTGTTGGAACATAACGACTTGCAAATAGTAGAACCCGAAGACACCCATCTAGATGTTCAGGAGCCTCTTCCTTGCGACACCGTCGTGGGTCAATGCATATGCCATATAAGGACAAAATCCATTTCCTTGTTCCAAGTGGCTAAAGCTGGCCAACTCCCCGCACAAAGAAATTGGTACTCTGCTACTAACTCACCAAGAAATTTCCTCACTTGAACGAGCACACAATGGAGACCATTGTTTCTTAAGGAAGGAGGAATGATCCACCCAACAGTTGGCATGTTGTCGCCTTCTACAGGTTCAACATCGACTTCGAAAAGTCCGAACATCGACAGGTGTCACATTTCGACATGCAACGCCGACTTTAGCATCTTGACACGACTACGACATAATGTATCTCTCTCTTCTAGTCGTCTGCAGCGATTGAACTTCTGATATGTTATAACTTATTTGTAACTGAACATAACGAGTAGTCACCCAAGCGTCTCAGCATTCTATATAAGCATGTACACTATTGTAATATAAAAAGTTAATAAATTGATCAATCAATCAGAAAAGATAGTATTGTGCATCATATAGTAATATAGCATAAATTGGTATGACTTCTTGCATATTGTATGTGTCCATACTTTCTATCTATGTAGTGTGTCTCTTGCTTTGTTTATCCTTTATATGCTTCCGTCATAACAATGCTCGATTCATTCAATCGAATTGTTGTCCCCAGCATGCACTTGGGCACGACTCGGATCAACAACAAATGGATCTCCCAAGGGGGGCATATGGTATTGATTAATATGACACTTGAAGCCATACCTGTTTTTTGGATTTTTATGTCCTTCATTCTTGCAGGCATTATTTAGAGGATTCAGAATCTCTGTTAAAAAAAAATTGGGGAGGACTCGACAAGAAACATGATTTCTCGTGGATTGCATGGCACAATATATCCCATCCCAAATATCAGGGTGTCTAGGGAATAAAAGACATCACCTGTCTTTCCAAGGCTCTTGCAGCAAAATGCTCATGGCAAATTATCAAAGGTGTGGGCATGTGGAACCATATTATCTATCAAAAATATATCTCGCACCTTACTATTGTTAGATGGTTTCGCGTCAAAGATCGGTTATCTAAGAACATTACTAACTTGTGGAAGGCGATCATCAAGTCATTTGATCTTATTGGCAGCTGGTTGGCCGGGAAAAGGCATTCAGATCGACCAAGATCTGTGGATTAGATGCTCATATTTCGTTTGTTTTCCAAATGACATGATCCAAACATTGATTGAACGTGGCCTTATCATCTACATCATATTAAAAAACTGACTTAAATCCTCATCTTAAATAGTCTTGGTTATCGGTAGTAGAACTTGAACTACATGGCAAGGAGAGCCATATTTGGAACGGGTATATACAGATTCTCTCGGATAACAATGTTTATCTTACCAATAAGACTAATGAACTGCTCTACGTTAAGAATGCTAAAGACGATTCCTACTCCCCCAAGTTGGGGTATTTGATGCCTACAGAGGAGGAAGACGCTCCCTCCATGGCCTGGTGGTGCAGGAGCATTTGGAAGCTGTGTTGTCCACTTAAAATCAAGATTTGTTTTTTGGATTGTACTTTAAGCAAAAGTACTTGTCTCGGATGTTTTGGCTCGCAGATTCAAATTCGGGCCTAACAAATGTCCCTTATGTGCTATGAAGTCCGAAAATATAGCTCACATATTCATCTCTTTCCCATACATTTGTGATATGTGGAGCCATCTCTCAATCCGTACAAGTTCTCTTTTGGCTTGGAATGGTTGCGATATTCAACAAGCATGGCTTTCATGGACTCGAAGCACTTTCTTTTCTCAGTTTTCTGCTCTCTCGGCTTTCGTTGTATGGGGTGTATGGCTTGCCAAGAACAAGGCGATATTTGATGACGCCCATATTCCCGCACAAGTTTTTGCTAGAAAAAGCTTTGGCATCTTCAAATCCTTTCCACAGTTTGGTCCTCCAAACGTGCACGCATTCTATCTAATCCAATAGTGGATGAATGCTTTCCTTGGGCATTTGTGGATGGTGCTTCTCAAGGAAGGCCTTGGAGTGGTGGTGCCAATGGGATTCTACACCTCTCCAGATCCCACTCTATCCATTTTGTTGCAGATCTTGGAGATGTCTCGAACAATTCAGCTGAATTTGCAGCCATTAAACTTCTCATGTCTTTCACACTCTATTGGTATCCTACATCTACAGATTTATGGTGACTCAAAGTTGGTAATTGATAGTCTGAAATTGGGCAAGCCCCCTTGGAATATTTTCCTTCTTCCTCTTTATGATAACATTGGCAAGATTAGAGTTCACTTTCAACGGATTATTTTCACGCATATATATCAAGAATGCAATTCTGACGCGGACCTGCTCTCCAGAAAAGGTCTTCTGCTACGGACCAAATATATGGACAAATGAGAGAACTCTCACGGTTCCTTGCTTTTTCTGGGCATAATCTCTTTTCTTAATACTATATTTTTGACAAGCTAAAGTTATGTTTTTGTATAGAGGCATACAAAACCTATTTACTTCGAATTGTAGGACCTAGAGGTCATATGAACAATATGGTTTTATAATAATAAAATTATGATATTTTTCTATGGTTAAAAAAATGTAAATACAAAAAACGAGCAATATTTAGAATAACAAATAGTTACAACAAAAACCAAGCTCTCCCATCTCTGGGAAACCAAGCTTGGAGATCATTCTGGCAGTCTCTCTCAAAAAGAAACAACACTGAACCAGAATGATCGAGAAGTCTTAATAATTCTTAACGAGGTATCAGTCATAAAATTATTAATAACCAAACCAATTTTGATAAAACCAAAAGTAAAAGACAAACTATGGAAAGGAACCTGGTCATTCAAACAAATGCTCGTGAGGCTCAAGCTTTAAACCCAATTTCTTGGCTATTTCAAATTGATTATCCATGACCTTATGCAAAATCTGCAACATTTGATCTTGCTGCAGAAGAATCTCCCCATGCTGCTCATCCTTTTCGACCAACGTTTTGCCAAGAATGAATTTCTTTGACCATTGAAGCTCCAACGACTTCCGGTATAAGGTAAGTTTGCCCCTGGAAGTTCCAGGGTCGGGGATAAGCTCTTTAAACTCCTTCCTGATTTCCTCTGGTTCTAGACAACGACATTCCAGCTCAGCTTCCTTCTCAGCCTCGTGAATGGTTGCTTGAATAGAGTCAAGGAATTCTTTCCGAAATCTCCTATTTTTTCCCACGATCATCTTCTGAAAGCACAAAGGGGGGGTCATTGGCTTGTGCATATCAAACCCTCGCGAGGACGAAGCAGAGCGGAAGCGCTTTCGCGGGGGCATGGTGACAAGCAGAGAGGCAACTAACGGGAACAGGAGGTGAGCAAGACAACGGTGCCTAAGGGTGCCTTCATACCAAGTTAGAAGGAAATGAAAGGTGATGGGATCAAGAGCATTTACCAACCGCCCAATAGAGGGGAAGAACTTCACACCCAGGCCCAAAGAAATGGCCCCAACAAAAGCAGGCAACAGAGAATAGATAGGCCCCGAAAGCATAAAAAGAAACCCGAGCAAACAGGAAGCTACACCGAGCGAAAGACAATACTCATCGCACGCAGACTGCCCCCAATATCCTTCGAAGCTATCCCAGGATTCAGTCACAACAGATGCAGAGCACTCTCCACAGACCAAAGAGAGCTACCATGGAAGTGCATTCGATGGGCGACGATGGAGTCTTTAAAACCCAAAGCCTTGAGTTGATTATCCTTCATGACAGAAATTTG
This sequence comes from Pseudotsuga menziesii, assembly GCA_001517045.1. Classification (NCBI taxonomy): domain Eukaryota; kingdom Viridiplantae; phylum Streptophyta; class Pinopsida; order Pinales; family Pinaceae; genus Pseudotsuga; species Pseudotsuga menziesii. The sequence continues at coordinate 24,725 of LPNX011022910.1, read as the reverse complement.
CTTGTCCTTCCATGATACCATACCAATACCTGTCATTATGAGCCAAATGTGTGAAATGATAACGGTGAGTTGGTGGTTTGGAGTAGGCAAGCTTGAGTAATGCATTATGCTCATGCAAAACGTTAAATCCCATGTGGTGAGGTGTAAGCACCGACGGTTTCACTGCTTGCCACGTGCCTCTCCTCTTCTCTGGTAGCCATGCCATGTTTCACCCACAACGGGGACTAAATACTAAAAAAATAATTGAACTCCTAATCCACATGAAAATAAAATTATTTACAATTAGTTTTGAATAATTTGTTTTTTCTTATTATTTTGTAATTTTTAAACCTATTTTTTATATTTCTTTAATTTAAATAACAAAAACTACACTACATGCAATTCTTGATAATTGGTGTGGGACCAAAAAAAATTGTTTTATGGCATAAGTCCAACAAAATCAACTAATACACAAATAATTTACGGCCAGCATCTTCTGACTAGATGCTTTTAAATATGACCGAAACATCGCAACTATATGACACCGCAAACGGAAACGGTAACACTTGAGTTGGATTGCTTTCATAAAATAGTTGTTGGGTTAGCTATTAAGAAGATTTAATTGGTTTTTGTGAGGTTTGGTTTTTATGAGGTCTCCTATTTAAACTTTGAGAAATGAGATGGCTCGAAACAGTGTTGAAGGTTTCTACTGGAGGGCTTAGAAACAGTGTTGAAAGTTTGATGGTTGCCTCGATACAACCTACCGGAGTTTAAAGCTAACCCCAACTCATGAGCCACGTTTTAAGGCTGACCCCAGCCCATGAGCCGGGTTTTAAGGCTGACCCAGCCCATGAGCCGGGTTTTAAGGCTGACCCAGCCCATGAATTTGGTATCTAAGTAGTTCAGTGACATGAACAGTTTCTCATAGTAAGGAAAATAAAAAATTTGTTTGGAGTTGTATCGCTTATGTTCTACTGTAGGAAGATTGCATAAGTTAATGTAGGGTTGACCTTTCCCTCTTTAGCATTTCCTTTGTGTTTCTTGACGGCTTCAGCCATGGTATATGCCGTCCAATTACCACACAATCCCATAGTCTGTACTACTGATTTTTTGACACGTGTCGATTTTGTATTCTCTGTAAAGGGACTTATGTGTAGCTACGGTGGCCAGAAACCTGCTTCCCAAACTCTTAACACGTCTTCTCCCTCAAAATTTGAATCAGTCGCATCGAACATCCAGAGCTTCCTAGTTGACCGTCCAAAGCTTCTCGTGACCCAAATTTTTCGTTCAAACTCTATTTGTAATGGCATTACCCATACCCATACCCAATGGCTGCATCCTTCTCTTGCCAAACCCACTGTGAAATTGGAATGGAAATGGAAAAGGAAAATCAACGTTCTTCTCCGTCTCCCTCAATTATCATTGACGCTTCTACTTCTACCTCCTCCATTGCTGCTGATTCCTGTAGCAGCCACATCCATTATGACGTATTTACAAATCATCGTGGCCCTGATACTAAGAAGACCTTTGCTAGCCATCTATATTGTCGCCTTCTTTCACATGGATTAAAAGCATTTTTAGACCAGAAAGAATTGCAAGAGGGATCCAGTTTTCCAAGCCAAATACAAGACGCTATTCTAACTGCCTCGGTCCATGTGGCCATATTTTCTCCCAAATATGCCGAGTCAAAATGGTGTTTGGATGGGCTGCTCCTCATGCTGGAGTCAGGGACTCCTATTATTCCAGTGTTTTACCACGTCAAACCTGCTCGAACTCCAAATGAAGAAAACATTTTGACTCTCAAACTTATCAAGAGAAGCCACGCTATGATTCCACCACTATTCAGAATTGGAGAAATGCTCTCTCCACTGTTGCAGACATAAGTGGCCTAAAAATGGAGGCATTTAACGGATGAGCAGTGCAATTATTCTATGGTTATCATACTTTGCCTCTGGTTTTAGTTATTCTCTAACTATCAGGTTTTTTTTCTTTCTGTTTTCTTGTGAATAACTAGATACGAGGGGCCGTTGGTAGATAAGGTTGCATGTAGCCAAATATCCCACTGGTTTAGATCAGAAAGTTAGAGACTTTGAAACTACAGTATTAAGACCGCAGCAACTGACAGGAAAAGTTCAAGTGGTGGGTATTGTTGGGTTGGGTGGAATGGGGAAGACAACTTTGGCTCTGGAGATTTTCAATAGAAAGCGTTCAAATTAGAATAGATCCTACTTTTTATAAAGTGTAAGAGAAAATGCTAAAATCTCTTTACATTCGTTGCAAAGTAAAATTCTTAAAGGCTTGATTCGTTTGGATCTGCATATAGACAACATGTATCAAGGTATACAAATGCTTAAAAATAATCTCTCTGATAGTTTAATTTTGCCCGTTAAAGATGTGTTGCGTTCTGATAGTTTAATTTTGATTACATGTCGGGACAAAGATGTCCTCGCAAGGTGGGGAGAGGAAGAATCGTCAATTTATAAGTTAAACGGCCTTAAGAGAGCTTTTCTGTTCATATGCTTTCGGTCAGGTCTATCCACTACACGGATTTGAAGATCTGGTAGATAAGTTTCTAAGGGCGTGCGGTGGATTACTATTATCTTTAAAAGTGTTTGGGGCATTTTTTAATGGAAAAAATGACAAGACTTACTGGGAAGATATACTACACCATGTACAAGTTCCTACTGATATACAGAAGAGGTTAAAAAGTAGTTATGACATTCTCACTCAACAGGAACAACAGATCTTCTTGGATATTGCCTGCTTTTCCATAGGAAAAAATAGGGAGAAGGTCATAAGAATAGGGAATGAGTTAGGTTGGAACGGTTGGGTGGGATTTCAAAATCTGCAAGACAAATGTCTTTTGGAAGTGAACATTGAAAATAATATACATATGCATGACCACCTCAGAGATTTGGGAAGAGAGATCGCTCGGCATTCGTTGCCCCGTCGTCTTTGGCACCCCTCTAAGAACATTGATGATTTGTTGCAGCGATCACATGTCAGTGCTCAAATTTGGACTTTTAATAAATATATAAAATTAAAGTTTTCATATTCGAAAGTATTTTTTATTTCGCCATGGTTTTTTCAAGTAGAAATTTGTATAATCCTTTCAATTTTCCACATATTTATCCATAAAAATATGTGTACTGTGTTTTCATTCTCCATATCTTTTCAATAAAACTCTGCATAATTTCTCCAGAATGAATTGGGAATAAGCGAAGTGCGCGGAATTAGGATGCTTCCTAACGCGGATAGAAATAATAAAAAATATTGTAAATAATATATCCGAGCACCCCAGAGATCCGAGAAGAGAGATCGCCAAGGATTCATTGCCGCAGCCCCCAAAAAACATTGGTGATTTGGTGCAGCCATCATCTGTAAGTACTCTATAATTTGAACCTTTAATATATAAAATTATAGTTTTCAAAGGAAATATTTGTACAGTTTTTGACGGAAATGGAGGAGGAGCAGACAAAAAAAATTAAACAGCAAACCATTTCTATTAAGCAGCTTGCAAAAACTTCATACAACCATTCATTTATATCAGTTGGAGGGAGGTTCAATAGCCTTCACAAGGCTTCTAGAACTTCCTGTAGATATACTGGTTCACAAACTACTCTGAGCACTCTCTTTACACGGTGGAGCATTTGGAAGACCCGTAATTCCTGTATCTTTGATGGTAACCTTGCAAATCACAATACTGTGGTCTCAAAGGTAGATTATCTTCTGCAAGTATTTCCGGTCCCTGTCAAAAAGGATAAGATCAGAGTGATTGGGGAAGCTCCAATAATGGTCTTTCCTTGTGGATTCTCCGATGGGCAGTAACAATCTCACAGGGTGATGCAGGGGCTTTAATGGCTATCAGCAGTTCTCATGCTCTCTACTTCAAGGTTGGGTGTGGTCCTTCGGTCCTTCGACCAATACCAAAGCTGAGCTCTTGGCCTTGTGGACGCTCCTTTCTGTAGCACAGAAAATGGGCCTCCCTTCCCTTCCTTGCATGTACTTGGTGATTCCTGAGTCATAATTAGTCGGGCAAAAAATATTGCTGCTCTATCCCTTCCTTGCATGTACTTGGTGATTCCTGAGTCAAAATTAGTTGGGCAAAAAATATTGCTGCTCTATCCTCACTTGATCACTGGTGTGAAAAAACGAAGGCTCTTATAAATGGCTTTTCATTACTGGATTTTTGGCATATCTATCGAGAGCACAACCAAAGTGTCGATAGCTTATTCAAAGATGCCCTTATCTTGGCCCCTCGTTCCCTTCAGTACACGATTTTATGAGTTATGGATGGTAACACCAATATGAATGGTAATAGTAAGCTCTTTTAATGATAATAGTAAGCTAGAGCTTCTGCCAGAGCTCTGTCTCCATATCTTTTTGGCATATCTATCGAGAGCACAACCGAAGTGTTGATGGCTTATATGAGCACAACCGAAGTGTTGAATTAATGATAATGGTAAGCTCTTTTAGAGCTTCTGCCAGAGCTATCTCCATATCTTTTTGGCACAGATTGATTGGTATCCCTTTGGGATTTTCTAGCATGACAGGTGGGTATCTTTGGATCAGACTTATTTAATATAATAACATAATTTCATATATATGAAATCCATTGCATTACACGAGGCTAGGTAGCCTCATAGCTAGGCTCATAGCAGTGAAATCAGGATTAAAACCATGGCACCATTATATATAAACCAAATAGTAAACATGCAAGTTTTGACCTGCACCATAGCATTAGCTCAGTGTCCTTTCATGGATCCCGGGAGCTGGCAATGGGAGTCGAATTCAGGTAGCCTTGAGAGTACATAATTTCATATATATGAAATCCATTGCATTACACGAGGCTAGGTAGCCTCATAGCTAGGCTCATAGCAGTGAAATCAGGATTAAAACCATGGCACCATTATATATAAACCAAACAGTAGACATGCAAGTTTTGACCTGCACCATAGCATTAGCTCAGTGTCCTTTCATGGATCCCAGGAGCTGGCAATGGGAGTCGAATTCAGGTAGCCTTGAGAGTTCTGTCGGGTAGAGGTAGCCTTGCCCGATGCAGACAAGCAACTTCGTACCTTCTATTCCCCAGTTCAATAGAGGATCACTATAAAAGTGGATCAGCTCTTTGAATTCTCATTGTACACCTGTTATAGTGGATCGGCTCTCTGAACTCTCATTGTACACCTGTATAATCTACCTAATCTGGTTATGAAAAACCATTTGGTGGTTATGAAAAACCATTTGGTTATTACCTTTCCCTTTCTATATTGGGAGAATTACTGTGATTATTATATTATGTACAGGAATTAGCTCACAGTTTCAGCTATGCTAGTAGCTTTTGTAATGCCCTATGAAGAGAGGGACATTCTATGAAGAGTCACATTTTAATGTCCTTCGATTCATTCATGAATAAAAATAAAGGCTTCTAGACTTTTACCCTCTTCCAAGTGTTTCCGGCTATCAGTCTATTCCATTAGATACCATAATTAAATCTATACCTATAGCATTTAATGAGATTAATTCTATACCTACAGCATTTAATGACTTCACAAGGCTTTTAGAACTTCCACACTCTTCCAGGTGTTTCAGGCTTTCAGTCTATTCCATTACTTAGCATCATTAATTCTATACTTAAGCATTTAATGACTGGAGTTTGCTTGTTGAAATTACCTTCCAACACTCCTAAATTCCAACAATCATTCCTCATTACACAAACAGTTACATTCGATTTTACCTTCTTGTTCTGCTGTTCCAATCTTCTTTGGGCTTACTCTTTGCATCTTTCTTTGTTCCACTCTTCTTTGGGCTTACTCTTTTGCATCTTTCTTTGGACTTTCAAAGGGTCCAACCAACTACTACCCCTTAATCAGAGATTTCATATCTCTGAAATGATCTTTGTCTATACTCCCCCTGAATTAGAGATTTCATATCTCTGAAATGATCTGTCTATGAGAGATTCACACAGCGTTGGTGCACTACAACTATGCCTCACGTCTTCTTTAGCGGATCTGCCATCTTTCTCTTGCTTGATGTAGTCTTCAGCAATATGCCTTCACAATTCAAACTAAATTGATGCTGAACCTGCAAAACGCCCTTCACAATTCAAACCAAATTGATGCTGAGCCTGCAAAACTACTCAAGCTTTAACTTCTTGATTGATGCTGAGCCTGTAAAACGAGTCGAGCTTCAAATCCTTGAGTGCTCTTCTGAAGCTACACTGAGGCTGAGCCTACAAAACGACTCGAACTTTAGAATGAAGCTCCTCAGTATGAGGATACAAATTATACAAATTAGGTTTTCTGAAAACCAAAAAACAAACAGGCAAGGAAAAACCGAAAAACAAACAGGGAATGGTAGACACTTGGCTCAACCGCGCTAAACTTAACTACTGCCCACGAACTCGAACTTTAGAATGAAACCCCTCAGTATGAGGTTACAAATGAAAACCGAAAAACAAACCGGGAACGGGAGACACTTGGCTCAACAGCGCTAAACAGAACTACTGCTACGGCAGTCTGGAATAGAGGAGGATGGGGTTTAAAGTCTGCAGAAGTAACAACTCAACCGGCAGATTCATCTTTCAGTTTGCAACTGAGCAAACGGTTCAACCAACATTGAAAAAAAATGTACCTCTGCACATAGCACCAAGGGGATCTTAGCAATAGTGGCTAAATACACCCGCCATCAGCACGCACATACCCAACAATAAGAAGGGGCGTGGGTTCCCCGAGCATACATATTTGGACAGGACTCATGGGCGGTTGCCACATTTAACCAACACAGGGTTTCTCAAAATATGGAGTACTCGAGGATTAAGATGGGCTCTCTAGCAAACATAGCAATCAACAGCAAAGGCAGAACATCCAGACTGACGCGAACAACTACAATTCTACAACTCACCGGGTGGAAATATTCACTTGTGGCTCTTCTTTTCTTTTTACAGTGCCACACTACACAGGTCTCCTTCACCTTGGCGTGGCATTGCTCAAAACACTGTAGCGCCTTCTTCAAAACAGCTTAATCCAATGGGCTGTGGCTAACATTTTCAGCTACCGTAGTTCTCTTCCACCATTAGGTACATAGGAGCTCTTCAACTTTGGCTGGATATCCAGTACACCAATCTGGACAGACACATAGCTTCTCATACACAGCGGTTTCTTCAACTACAGCAGCCAGCAAGCAGTCCTTTATTGCAATTTCTTATGGACTCACCTCTCAGGCTCCTCACAACAGATGGCTCAACACTGTAAACAACCTCACAAATCACTAGACTCTACTCCTACATCATAAGATTAATAGATTAATATTACTTCTCACTCATGATCCTGGGCCTCAGGTGAGGCGGTCATACCCAGGCCCAACCCACTGTGAGGGAGTCACACCCAGACCCGCTCTGATACCATGATGGATATGGAGGAGAAGACAAAAACATTAAACAGAAAACTATTTCCCTTAAGGAGCTTCCGCTCAGACCCTTTTTAACCTTGCAACACATCATACAACCATTCATTTTTATCAGTTGGAGGGAGGTTCGATAGCCTTCACGAGGCTTCTAGAACTTCCACACTCTTCCAGGGATGGAATTTGACTGGCAAATGCCCGTCGTGGGTCAATTTACCCGTCAAATACAGCTAAGATTTTACCGAGACCTTCAAAATATGGCTTAAAATACAGAAAATGTTTCATATTTTAATTGTTACCGGCAATTTTGACGAGTGTCCGCCATTTGAAATTGCAGGTGTTTCCAGCTCTTTCCCGCTTTCAGTCTATTCCATTACTGACCATTATTAATTCTATACTTACCGCATTTAATGACTGGACTTATAGAATGCCAGAATTTGGAGAAGCTGCCAGATTCCTTTGGTAACTTGACCAACGTCCAGCACGTCCGCCTGTCTCGGTGCCAGAATTTGGAGAGGCCTCCAGATACTTTCGGGAGTTTAAATAGCCTTAAATATCTTGATGCGTCCGGTTGCTCTAATTTAACCCTCTCAAGCGACACACTTGGAAAAATAAGCACTCTTCAGTACATAGATCTTTCTGATTGTGCAAAAATTGAAGTATGGCCCTCGCAATTGGCACATCAGAGCTCACTGGAAGACTTAAAGTTGACGGGTAAAAACTTGAAAGAACTGCCAACTGCAATTGGAGAGCTGGGCGATTTGGAAGTTCTGGAACTGGGAAGCCCTTCGCTGGACGCGCTGCCGTCTTCGTTGGGTGACCTAAAGAACCTGAAGGAAATGAGACTCCAGAATTGCGGGGAATTGAAATGTCAGGATTCAGAAATATTTGATGCAGGGGTTAGAAAACTGCCAAATACACTCGTAGAACTGGAATTGCATGGTTGTTCTAATTTGAGTAAAATAGAAGAACTATGCGGTCTTGCAAAACTTCAAACCCTGAATATTATAATGTGTAACGAAGTTGAAGCGCTGCCTGGTGTCAAAACATTGGTATCTCTGGAAGAGGTGAAGGCATTTCATTCTGTGAAGTTTAAGAGCATACGGGGTTTGGCGTAGTTAAAAAAGCTTAAATCTCTAGAGGTTGAAGGATGCCTCGAGTTAGAAGAGTTGGAAGGTGTAGAATATTGTAACTCGTTAGTGAAACTTGATGTGGCAGGATGTCCAAATTACAATGGGGCCACGGAGTTTTAGAAAAGTTGCGCCAACAAAAGATTATGGACATAAATTTGGTATAACTTGATTGAAATAGAAATTTGATATTTTGTTTGTTTCTTCAGTGAAGAATGTTTGGTTAAGTAATTATCAAGAGACATAAGGGTATGAAATAAATGATTTATTAATGAGAATTAAAAATTATGACTTTATATTTTAAATGAATGTTATATTTATGTTTGTTGTGGACAGAAACATTGAAAATTTTCATCCTAAATACAGAGAAAAAGTTTTTGACATCCTTCTTTAAAAAGAAGCACAATGTTGCAATGAAACCATGCTTAGTAACATTTTTATCAAAGACATAAAAGATGTATTAAAAGTGATCTTTCAAAAATAGTCAAAAGTCAATGAAAAAGTTGCAAGATTGCATAGTCAAAACTACACAAGTAGGTAAGTCACAAACTACACATGTAGATAAGTCAGAGGACACAATACATTGCAATTGTAAATTAGAATAGGATAATCAAAGATCTTGAAAAGAAATTATCATAAAAAGATTAAGAAAGTTCTAGCCTAAGGAACCTTAATTGGAGGTTGTTTGAACAAATCAAAAGGTTAAAAGATGAGAAGTTAAAGAATCAAAATCATAAAAAATAAATTGAAAAAGTTAGAAAATGATGAAGAACTTTCTAGCATAAGGAACCATAATCGAAGTTTGCTTGTACAAATTAAAAAGATGAGACATTAAAATGAAACACAATAACAATTGGATCAACTTGTCAAAAAAAAATCCCTAGTTGACAAAGAAATGATCGTTGATCATATTAAATTAGGAAATTCATTAAACATAAAGATCAAAAAACGATGTTTATCTTGAATTATTATCAGTTAATAAATCACAAGACATATTAAAAGATGAAGGTTTCAAAACAAGCCACAAGATGCACAGATTCCTTAATGTCGTCCTAATTGTTCTATGATGAGCTTATGATCCTATAGTTAGAAGTCTTGGAGGACCAAGCTATCCAAATCTTTGTTGACCCTACTCGGTTTCTCTTTTCCCTTCTTAGTGAATGTGAACATTTTTCCATAGTCTCATATTAACTCATCACCCTATCCTTATTTTAGAACTAGCCTATTTCCAAATATTTTAAAGTAAATATATATTTGAACTCCTTATCTACCAATCAGAAGGGTTATTTGGCTTGTAGAAAATGATCTCCATTTTCTTCTATAAATGATATGGCTCTCATATGGGTCTGCATTTTGATAATTCCCTAGATCACCTTGGCTATGTTCCAACTATTCTAGGTGATTCCCTATTCAAAACTACTCAATAGGTTCACTCAATTTGCAAGTTTTTCTTGGTGACATCAAGATTGTTAAGAAATTTTATTTATTATTATTATTATTATGTCGATTCTCTATAATTTGCAGTGGAGCTATGCAAAGTGAAAAATGGCATTTTCCATAATGTGGCTTTTCTTAGATAGCTATGTTGTCTTGGCTAACTTACAAATTTCAAACTTACCTATGCCTACCAAGTCTCATATAACTTGTTGTTTCCTTAACATCTCATAACACTATCTTAGCCTCATCTAGTTATTGGTTGATCATTCACTGTCTTAGTTAAACCTCTTTCCTCTGCAAGCATTCTTACAAAATCTACACATTCAGTATGTTTTCTTGGTGCCTCATACCATCAAGCTCATAACAAACTCAAATTCTTTGATTTCTCTACCTTTTATGTGACTTTATGCAAGAGTTCTCTGATTGTAGTCTCAAACATTTGCTTAGAGGCATTGAAGTGTCAAGGAGCCTTGTTCTGATGATAGTTTGGTGACCACCTTTGTGGTTACACAATTCTTTGTGTCATCAACAACCTTGGATTATCCATATTTTTTCGCACAACGATTATGGCCTCCAACATGCTTTTCTCTGAATCAAACATGTTTTCCATCGTGACCATTGTGAAATGTCTTAATATTCTTTCATTCTCAAATAACCAATGCTTCTATCACGATCTTTTTCTTTTCATACCTCGTCATATAGTAGGGCTACTACCTCCTTTCACTATACAAATAATTAAATGTTAAAGAATAGAACACAATAACTTGTGAAAAAGGTTTTAATCCATTACAACAATGTATTCATCTAATGATATCAATCTGTAGTAGATGACAAGGATGATTTTAGGGGCGAATTATAGCCCAATGGCGAATTTTAAGGGTTACCGAAAAAAAGGTGGGCGAATTTTTATATTAAAATGTTATTATTTTATTTAATATATTCGCCCATTATTTATTTTGTATATAGCTATGCCAAGGTAAATCGCATTCATCCCGATTTAGGAAAAATCTAGAAAAATAATATTAGCCCACCAAATTATTTATTTTTGCCCACATTCGCCTGAATTTTTTCATCTGCCAGGAGATATTTGCCCAAATTCGCCCAACTTTTTCCGATTGGGAGGAGAAATGAAGATTGTTCACCAAATTTATGGATAATAGTTTGAAAATTTGGTATTTCGCCCAGGATTTATGGATAATACGATTAAAAATTTGCTATTTCGTCGGGATTTATGAATATTTCTGTAAACTGGTATTACTTCCACCTCAATTGGGGTAAATTGGACATAGTTCGTCCTGGATTTGGATTTGTGGACAATTATTTGAGTAAAATGTGGAGATTTAATCAATTGGGGAAGTTTTTTCATTGGATTTGGTCCATAAATTTAGTCAAGTGAGGAAGTCTTTTACCTATATAATGGTGCAAGAGTCTGGACTCAGGCTCAACATCAAGCTTGATTTCTATTGCAAATCGGTCTTTACAGTGGCTGTCAGGCTGATTCGTGGGAAGCAATTTCAGAAAGTTTCTTCTATCTGCACTGTGCAGGCTTTTTACAGGTTAGTTTATTGAATCTTCTTTTATTTGCAGGCTTTTTACAGGTTAGTTGCTGTGAGCACTCAACCTTGTTGCTAGACCACAGCTTGATGGGATTTTCCAAATTGGAATCTGGATATTATTCTTTGGCACTCTATTGGTTTTAACTTTTATTCTGATAATCAAGAGCCATGGAGCTCATTAGCAATTATTTGCCAGGGCACATGGTACAGATTCATAGATTTCTTTGCTTTTCCTTCTATTTTTCTTTAGAAATTCTGTACATATAATGCATATAGCTCTAGTTTATGGTTGGGCCGATTCAATGGCTCTGTGCGAATTAGCAGACCAGGTGGTGAAGAGCCAATAGCTTTTTATTCTGTTATTGAGTCTTCTGATCATGCTCTTTATTTTGTTGAAATACAAATCCTGTTCCCATTTGAACAGAGGTTTCACTAGTTTATAAGAGTCCAACGTTGTTGGCAAAGTGGCAGAAAAGAAGTAGGGGCACTGTCCATATGGTGGCTGTCGAACAACGAGGTGATGAAATGCTCTTGAGTGACTGTTCAAATTCCCAGTGTGTGCGTTCAGCAATGAGTGAGGATTCAGTTTCTGGTCGTGGGACTTTATGTTCATAATGATGTTATGCTTGCTTTCGGTACTCCAGAAAAACAAATCTTGATCGAGCCCATATTTGCTCTTGCCTCTTCGAGGGGTTGGGCAGAGGAACGAAATCACATGAGCACTTATCATCACGCTTCCCTCCTTTCTTTTTTTGTAGTGCCTTGATCTCGAATCAGGACCTTTCTTTTGGGTATTCCAAGACATCTAGGGCCCATGCATGGCCACTGTCAGAACCCCAAAATTTCCGAAAATTTTAAAATTTTTAAATCTGCAAAACATTAAAGTTAAACAGATTAACTAACACTAATTAGTTATGTGTTAACAGCTTGCTATTGAATTTATCAGTTAGTATGTTTAGTTATTGAATATATTTTTCAGCTTACTGATTTTTGTTCTTTTCGTGACCATAAGGTGAACTGTTATGCATAACTGGGCTTACTTAGCTTTCGAGCTAACGCAACGGTTTCTACTTTTCTTACAGATGTACAGGTAAGAGGTTGTGGCGCTGCATTTTGTAATTCTAGAGTCTTTATTAAAGTTCGTCGTAAGAGTAAAAGCTCGAAAGAAAGTAAGAGACAATATCAATTCACTTATGTTAAGGTATATTCAAACTGGATCCTTCCTAGCAACAATAATTTATATCTCTATTGATCTGTCATCTCCTCTATTTTATTACAGTTGCAAAATACACAAAAGTAACTTAGTAGCTTTTGAGAAATCAGAGTAAAGAAACATAGCTATAAAGTCTCTACTAAGGACCCAAATGCAACAAGCATTTCAAGTCATGTGATAACTGCTAAAGGGCTTTCTGTATTATTACAAGGTTTGGCTCATCCTCGCAAAGTCCTTGCTTAATAAAGAGAATATCACTAAGTAAAAACAATGTCTCATATAATAAATATAACTTTCTTGTCTTTAGTAACTTGTACTATAGATGCTATTTTAAGCTATGAAAATAACTCATTTAAGAGATTGTACTATAGATGTTATTTTATACCTAGCTTTCTACCATCCTGTCCTCCTTTATGAACTTTTAAACCATGCTAGCAATAAGAGAACTTGGCTTATAAAAACTAGGAATTAATAAACAATTATATAATTTTTTTTATCATAGCCTTGAACTTGGGATCCTTTATATTATTACAGAGTTATTACTTCAAACAAGGGATGATCTCCAAGGCTAATGGCAATATTAAAATACAACTCAAAGTTTATATAGCGTGCACTAATTAACCATCTAAGATCTTGATATTATTATTCTTTTTACCTATTTAAGAGCTTGAGGCAATTCATAATATAATGAAAAGGTTTATATTAAACATGCGCCAAGTTAATCTCTATATATATTATCACATACTATACTACCCTCCAAAGAATATAAACTATAGTAACAATGTTACTATCCCAAATCAAATGCCTTCCGACCATCAAGCTTATGATTACTATGATGTCGATATTAGATTTAATATGATTTCCAATGATTTAAGTAATAGAGTGGAGTATCATGACATATATTATTTGCATGCAGTGCTGGTTGGTGAATCTTTCGCCAAGACTTTGGTTAACGATGATCCTTTGAATGATTTGGAAAATCATTCCTCCACGAAGAGTTGTTAGTTAACTATGGAACAAACCCACTCTGCGTTGATAAATTAAACCACTGTCGTGGCAACACTCCAGCCATGCACTGCGTGGATATAAGTATTATTTGATAACCCTAAACTTCATTTCCTCCGTCTCCCTCGGCGCTGGTCGCTCTGCGACTGTGCTGTGCATCCCGGTGTGGTCTCTTCTTTTAAGTCTCCTCCATGTCGTTTCCTGGTCGTGGCTGGCTCCACACAATGCATGTTGAAGCTCGGTGCTTTGTTCCTCCATTATACTCTTCTCTGTCCTGCTGAGTCGAACCCTCACCTACATTAACACCTCCCTCCGGGGTTTCGATGGTCTTGTCTTTGAACTCTGTGTAAGGCTGTGGGTTTATCTTCTTTTTACCTCCTTTTACCTCCTAGCCGTAGCATTACCTCTGTGCGCTGTTAGTGGAGATGTAGTTTCCAACGAATGTGCTTCTTTGAACGAACAGGTAAGAAAAATAAATTTTAAAACCTTTGCTTACTGTTTTCTTCGGTTTAGAGTTTTTTAAAGCCAATTACAGTATTCTAAACTAGGTTTAAACTTTGTGAATGCAGGTTACAAAAATCCAGGAGCGCGGTCTTTGATAGGAATGCTGGGGCAGCGGGCTGCAATCCTGGTAAGCCTGGTTACACCATGGCTTGTTCCCCCTTATGGTTTTCAAAAGGAACCTTTCAGGGTTGGCTTAAGAAGCCCGAACCCTCACTGCATAAATCTGGTCTTAAGATTGCTGGTTAATAGAAATTATTAGATGAACCCTTCACGCGATGTGAAGGCGTTACGGCTTAGGCCGAGATTGTAAATATCAGTTTGTCTTTTATATTTTGTTTTTAAAATACTGTAGTTAAAAGAAGTCTTGGGCTGTAATCCCATCTGTGGGTGAGGTTACGACCTCGACTTCTTGCTCTCTAAACTGTACTCTTAAGTATGTAGGGTTTTTCACCCAAGGGTTTATAATATAAATATTTTACTGTTTTTCTGTATATTTTAATTTGCTTTACCACATACAGTTTTTAAATTTTAACTTATGAAGAGTAAAATAAAAAAAACAGGCTTGTGACAACCTTATACCATGGATTTATAAAGCGGTCGTATGTAAATTATTGTATTAATTTATAATTAATTTTTCGTTTGCATAAACAGGAATTTATAGGGTCAAACCCTAATTTACAGTTTGAGATTTATTATTGTTTTCTTAACTTAATACTGTGTGTTACATACAAACTCTATCTATATTAGTGAATAAATAAATGATTATTATTATATTAATTAGGCTCTATAAACGAGCAGTCTAATGTTCTGTTAATTATTTTTGCTTTAAAAAAATATGTAGCTGAGTTGTTTTACTATAGATAATTTCTTTTATAAAATACTATCAGGTTATGTACCTGGGTTATACCTTGAGTTACTTTGTTATGAAATTCTTGTTAAGTGATAAATAGGGTTTACATTCTTAAGCTATAAAGGTTCTTATGTTTTGCTTTTAATTTACTTAACGAAATCTATAAGAAAAATCTATTTGTTCTGTAGGACAGAGTATAATAAATTCGGGGATTGTATTTTAAGTATTTATATTCCTTAAGTTTTTATTTTAAAAGAATACTGTTTCAATGTTAGATAACATAGAAGTATAATATTATTATTATAACAATAATACTTATTAATGCAAAATAATAATCGTGTAATTATTGGAGTATTGAGTTCTCCATATGTGTAACCTTTATTTATTTTAGAGTGTACAGAAAATAGCATTATGCTATTTAAATTCCTGTACTAATTTGCAGATAGTAAAAAGGTTCTGATAAAATTTATTCTATCGGTTAAGTTATTATTTACTTATGAAAATAAAATAAAAGAATTATTTAACACTTCTTATGACCTATTTTATATAACTATCTGTAAAATAGCATGCATTTTTAATCCATAAAAGATAGAGTTATAATTATAAGAAATGTTAGAAATTGATTTTAATAAAGAAAAAGGAAAAGAAGGAACTATATCATTAATATAATACCACAGTTCTAGCTAGCTTGCTTGAATATTGAAATAACTTAACATTTGTTTACTCCTACTAATGTTCTGTAAGTACAAGTATTAACATGTTTATAATCTGAATAAGGAGAAATAGTAGTTCTGTAACTAGTTCTTGCTTTGAGTAAATTTCTAGAAATGGAATTATCCGAATACAAAGAAGGAAACTTATAAAGTAAAACAATATGAATTGTAATCTAACTTCTACTTTCTATACTGTACAGCAGCATTTATAGAAAACAAAGATACAGTTAAAACAAAGATACAGTAACTTATACATTGGTGAAACACTTGTGGTTACTGAAAGTAGCTAAATAGGAAAATCGGTTCAGAAGCATACTACTTCTCAATACCGAGATACTGTGTTGGAGTACGGTCTAGTAATCCCAGATGTGGAAAAACACAGTAATTTTTAACAGATTTAACTACTGATATTCTGAGATACTAACTTTGCTAAACTATCTAACTCCTCAGACATATAAAATAAACATAACATGCATCCATTCATACTCAGTAAACATAAAGAAACAAGTGACAGAACCTGTTTAAGCTGCGGACAACAACAGCAATGGGAGGCCGTTCCTCCCTACCAACTCCTGGAGAGCGCTCAGACAACGACTTCTCAGGACCCCCGAGCTTGCTCTGGTCTCCCTGGCTGGAACTAGGTGCAGCAAAGTCAGATACCAGTCTTCAAACTCAGTATTAACTCAGAACTATCAGTCAGTTCTCTCAGCCCAAAAAGCTGTAATAAAATCAAGTTACTGCAGCAATCCTCCTAAAACAACTTCCTTACTGTATTTCCCTCTTCCTCAATGGATTTCCTGAATAACATCACCTGAATGAATTCTCTCTGGAAATATCTGAGCAGCCTCAGCTCTCTTCATTGAGTTCTTTTTAAAAGCCTTGCCTAGGTCTTTGTTGGGTTAACTGTCATTTAATGAGCCACCTGCTCTGATTCCACTTTCTTGGGGAATCATGATTCCAAATATAGGGAAGTTGCCACCTGCAACTTAGGAAGTGTTTGAGGATGCTGCCACTTGTCTTTTGCCTTTCCACCTAGTTCCATCCACCAGTTTGACCAGTAACCTCTTTTAACAGCTCTCCCATGCTGTTGTCTCCATAATTTATTTATTAATAATAAAATATTCTGAATTACACTCCATTACTGTTGACTCTGCTGAGTCATCAATCCCTACTTAGGATTAAGTTTTAACATAATGTCTCATAAATATAATAAAACAATTTACATAATTTTACAAAATTGGGGTATGTGACAGCCACTTAAGAGGTATGGTTCTCCTCTTTGAGGGAATCGACAACTATGAATCCAGGCAATGCCTCCCAGAAATGATTATCTATAAGCAATTGGGCTACCACTGTCAATAGCAAGTTTGATAAGCAGGTAGTTCGGAATGATCCATAGTGTTAATAATACCGGGGCTGGTTCAATTTTTGTGTGCTTTGATTTGCTAACGTATCCAAACTCCTCCGCCCCAATAGAGAGATAGCAGCCCCACCTAAAACCTAGACCTTTTGAACGATCTCGAATCAGGACCTTTATTTTGGGTATTCCAAGACATCTAGGGCCCATGCATGGCCACTTAGGAGGTATGATTCTCCTCTTTGAGGGAATCGGCAGCTATGAATCCGGGCAATGTCTCCCGGAAATGATTGTCTATAAGCAATTGGGTTACCAGTGTCAATAGCAAGTTTGATAAGCAGGCAGTTCGGAATGATCCATAGTGTTAATAATACCGGGGCTGGTTCAATTTTTGTATGCTTTGATTTGCTAACGTATTGAAACTCCCCCGCCCCAATAGAGAGATAGCAGCCCCACCTAAAACCCAGACCTTTTGAACGATCTTGAATCAGGACCTTTCTTTTGGGTATTCCAAGACATCTAGGGCCCACGCATGGCCACTTAAGAGGTATGATTCTCCTCTTTGAAAGAGAACTAGCAGAGTCCTTTTGTCAGGCATGATTCTCCTCTTTGAAAGAGTAGTAACAGAGGCCTTTTGGCAGGCATGATTCTCCTCTTTGAAATAATAGTAGCAGAGGCCTTTTGTCAGGTTCCCAGTAGCTGTACAAATCCAATGGTATGGCTCCCAAGCCTCTTTGACCTAGACCATAATAACACATTCAAGGGGGATTCTACCTACAAAATAGCCTAAGAGGTCTCGACACCTTGGACTTGAGACAATAACATATTCATTGATAAAAATTTCAACAAAGATTTCATCAGCGAGGATTCTCAATTTCTCGTGATAAAATTCTAGTTCAAACTTGTGAAGGACAACGACACCATTGTTGATCCTAGTGTTGGCTTCAATAGGAAATTCTTGCAACGCTTGCAGAGAAATATCAGGGGCAGGGTGGTTGTATGTCCCCTTCAAGCCTTATGACAACTGAGTGAGGGCCTGTAGGCCAAATCACAGCAATAAAACGTGTTAAATTTGACAAAACGCTGATTAGATGGCCAGGACACACAATCTTACAGGATTGCATTGATACCTCCTTCTATATAGATCAAAATAGTCAATAAAAAAAAACTTACCATATAAATAAATTTTGTTGAATATTTATGCAATGTCGTTTGCTGTCTTGTTTTTGAGTTTCTATAATAGTTGTCGTAGTACGCTAAATTATTGTTTTTCCTAGTAAATCTATTGCTTCCGTAGTTGAATCTACTGTTGTTACATATAAATCTACTTCTTTTAAAATATTGTTGTTATTGACTTATTTCAAGTAGATTCTATCCATCCTAGAGATCAGTTTGCTGTGACAGAGAAATTAGTTTACTGTTGATCGATTTGATTGAGTAGGGCTTGGCTTCTTACAAAAATATTAATTCATATGCTAGTGCAGTCCTTGGGTTCATAACAATTGGGCTCATAAAAACGGTATTAGAGCACTCTCTTGGCCTCGTGACTGGACTTCAGCAATGGCATCATTTTCAGCCACGTGGGATGGGGAAAAAACATTATGTCTAATATACGGTTATACCTCAAAATAAGAATGCTCCATAGATGCATGAGTGGCTATGTTTTAATTGTGTTGAATGATGTGTACCCCTGCTTATTCTTTCAATGATAAATGCAAAGAGCATGGACTAAGGTTTTATTCAATATCTCAATCCATCCATTAGTCTAAGGAAAGAAGTAAAGAATTGTCATTGACAACCAAGCATCTTCCACAAAGATTTCCAAAAATAACTCAAGAATCTAGAATCTTGATATGAGACAATGGTATAATGCAAATTACAATTTGTCCAAACATGCTGAAAAAATAACTTTTCAATTATAGGAACATCAAGGGATTTGCTGCAGGGGATGAAAAACAACCATATTTGAAATTTATAAACCACCACAGGAGCAGGCCTCCTCACAAGCTTGCTGCAATGGCTTGCAACTATTGCCGCCATGTGAGTACTACTACTTTTTTCATTTTTGTGTTTCCTTTTTTGGTAAGTGGCCCTTTGTTAACTAAGTGGCTTCTTCCTCTCTTGGGTTTGAATGCCAAGATCTAGCAGTATAGGTGTCTCTTTTGTCAAATCCACTCAGTACTTGTATCTAACTGAGGGGTATACTTGCACTAGACCTTACCTGTGAAGACACTTTGTATCCATACGCTTTCAAAGTTCTTGGGACTTTTATCAGGTCTAGGTCTAGCCAAATACATTGATCAATTTTGTAGGTTACAGTAACAGGGTAACATGTCCAGGGTCTGAGCACTGAAAGCACTTTGATTTAACTACTGGATCCAACCTGCTTGCTGTAACTCTACTTGTGTGCCTAACATTTTGTCTTTTCAGTGTAGTGTACATCAGTGTGGCTACTATTGCAATATTCATTTGGCAGATCTTGAGATCGGATATATTTACATCTCTTAGGCGTTAGATCATTCCCGCTTATCCTGAAAATGATACAACATTTTTCCAATTCTGAAGACCTTGGTTTCAAAGCTGCATGTAGGGATGAGAGTTGTCTATATTATCAGTCTAAACAGCGTGGGTATCATGTGGTTAACTCTATACCCACTGTTTGTTAGTTTTCTCATCTTATGATTCCTGTGTATTGAAATGCAATGCGGATATCGACTACCATATCATAGTATTTGTGATGTTGGTTTCCTTTAATTGTAAGAGTCTGAAATAGAAAATGAAGATAATGGGTCAGTTCAATTAATTAAATATTGATCGCATAGGATAGAGTCTGTTTAGGGTAGGATTTATTTCTCACTATTCAAATGATATGTCCATTTAGGCAAATTGTGAAGGTAAATCTACAGAATCTGTATACCAACTTTTTGTCAATTTCTGCTTGATCTGCACAGACATCATTCCCCGTTGATGTCACAATCCTAAACATACTCCAATTATAGGCAACATTTAGATCAAATAGCTACATTTTTTTTCTCTTTGTCACAAAGCTCATCCATCCATTTAACTTCGATGGCAGTTTCTTATAAAGCAAGATTTAGACTTCAAACCCCCCATGGGGTCCAAAAGATGCAATCATACCTTCTTCGAGTGACTTATCTTTGCTAATTTGTATTGCCTATTATGCCCTGTACCACATTCACACCATGTTAGACACCCCAATCATCTCAGTTGTGTCAATAAGCGGACACTTATGTGTCCGAGTTGAGTATTAAGTTTGACTCTATGGTTTTGAGAAAGCCAAGTTGAGACAGCTCTTACCAGTCTAATTTTGTCTAAATTCATATTTGCAATTTCAATTTGCATGTCAAATGTGAGGCAGATTGATATGGTGAATCACGAGTCAGACTTAGTTGTCTGTCTCTGAAAGACACTGAAAAACATCAAGCACTCATTTTACTTGTTTTTCGGATCTGATTTCACAATAGACAACCAATAGAACTGTCACCTGTTCAGAATCTCTGACATTTTGTAGTTTGAAGTATCATCTACTATTGAAAATTTACATCATATGGAAATTATGAACTTTCAGATTAATCAAAAGTATATTTTAAACTGATATTTAATGTATTTTGATATTATTTTAATTTCCAAAGTCATCTTGAGAGTTTGAGTTGACTCTTACTCTTCAAACTTGCAGAAATTAGAATCATTCTCCAAGTCAATTCTGGTAACTTTGAGTATTTGTCTTCCATCAAAAGTTTTTCTTGCCAGGGGCATCATATGCCCTTTAAGAAATATGGTCTTGAAGGAGATTTGCAATCACATTGACTAATGGCTTATTAGCTACGTCAATCCAAGTTCCAACCATCTTAACAAATAAAGACTAGTAGTATTCTATTTGAAGCAAACAAATTCCACAAATATTTCAATAATTTGCTCCTCTTTTCTTAAGATGGTGTTTGATGCGGGCTTTCTCAGACAAGGGCTCTTGTTGGCCTTGGGAGCTTCATTGCTTGCGCAGATCATTATCATGCCAATAATGAACAACATTAAATGCAATGATGTATAAGCAAATATGTAACATGCAAGGCAACCATGAAACATCTTCTCTAGTTTCAATATCAAGTAGCTTGTCCAATGGCTGTGTTTAAAATCTTAAGACTCTTCAAAAATTAGAAATCCATTCAACATTCTCCAAATCCAAGTTAATAAAGGAGATGGAGGACTTTTTGTCATTGATCAACATACCAAATTCCCCTAAGAAAAGATCCAGAGTAAATTTGAGTGTTTCAATATCCCTTCTTGAACCATTAGTGAATAGGAGAATGTCATCAATGAAGAGTAAATGAGAATACATGAATTCCCATCCATTCTAATTCCTTATTACATACCCTTCCCCCGTCTGAAGAAACCTGAAGCTTATCCATTTATCTTAACAATGAAAGAAACCGATTGTACAAAAGAAAGGACCCAGTTGAAAAATTGTAGCTAGAAGCCAACCTGTAGAAGAATAATCCTTAAATATAACCAATTAACATGACTGGCTACCTCTGTTGTGTGCCTCACTCATTGTCCCTGACAGGTTAGCTGCCATAATCAATGCTGACAGATTTTCACTAGGCATCATCTGCAAATGCAGGGATGTACTTGGGAGTTTTCCAGGTGAGGTTTTCCTAGGTAAAAAATGTAGTAAGTATGCAAAACAGTAAAGGAAGGCTGAGATCAAAAGATAGGAACAAGAAGAAAAGCCAACATGTGATATGCATAAAGATAATGCATTGTTTTGAATAAGGAAAGCTATAGTTAGAGTTAAGTTATAGATAAGTTTGTAATAGTTATCTCCACGGTAGATAATGGTGGGTAGGAATGCCAATGAGACTTTTATTCACTGGTAAGGTTACAAAGTTAAAGGCATTTGTCAGGGTTTCATTCACATTGTGTTCTGCCACACCTGAATTGCATGGTGGTATAGAAAGAGCTGAGGCTAGGTGCATGTCCCAGGTGACTGTGGCAAAATAAATAGTCTTCCCAGCATGGCATCTAAACCACAGTAAAAACCGTACTATTCAGTGCAGCTCCTCAGGTGTGTTTCTAAGAATTGCTTCCTTAAAAAGAGTAGTAGGAACCCTATTTAAAGAAGATCTGTGTACCTTTTGAAAACAGAGCAAAAATGATTGGTTGTAATGAAGAATATAAATCACATCAGTTTCCTGCATTTCATATCTCTGAGATGAACCCAGTCTGTCTTCTCTTCAAGGCACTCATAACTTGAAAGAGGACCTTGCCTACTTGAAAACCACCAAAAAGACTGCAAAAGAAAAAAATCATCAAAATGCAATGTATGGATAAAGCAGGCAAATCCATTTAGAGACAGGCACTTCCATACACTTTAATCAGGCATGTGACATCTCAACCTGACTTAACAACCATGACAGTTTGTGTGAACAGTATCCCCCTTGTGAGACCACACCAGCCCGCTTTATAGGAAAACAACTACATGATGTGAGAAGACTCAAATTCTGTTGGGGGTTGTGACAGCACCCCACTTTCACCAACCTGGATTTCCTCTAGTGAAGTGGACTTCAGTTAAACAAATGCTAGCAGTTCTAAATGTAATGGTCAAATGATGATGTAATTGGTAACCAAATAGTTTTTCAGACAGAGATCCCTTAAACTGATGAAGAATGCAGGTTTGTTTTTCAACCCAAAGTCATTCTAGAAAAAAAAAAAGAGCCTGCAGAACAAGCATATTTAAAGATCGAAAAAAAAAGAAAAGAGCTTCTTGATGAAGATGTTCCTTTGCCAGAACCCACATTTGTTCCAACTTTGAGGACAAAGCATCTCTAAGCAAAACATGTGCCCCAAGAGCCCAACATATAAGCCTGTAATCATTAACTGTTGTCATAAGTCTTTCTTGTCAAGTAATAAAAGTAATGTATTAAGCTCAAATTCTATGTGAAAGCACCCAATAGACTATCAGAAGGTTTAATATGCCAAAAATAAGCCACCTAATTAAAAAAAAATTAATGTCCTGTAAAAGGCTTAAATTAT
>LPNX011022898.1:591614-632683 GCA_001517045.1 Pseudotsuga menziesii | reverse complement strand
GGGGAGAACATTTTCGGGTGCTGCGGGGGCATTGGGATCATAGTAGGTGAGTTGGTCGACCTTGACCACGCGTCCCTCATGGGGGAACATCATGGTACGAAAAATAGAAGAAGCAATCGCCCACATGGCATACATGTAGCTGCAGCCAAGTAAAAGGTTATAATCAAGTTGTGCATTAATAACCTCGATGTCGATGAGGACGGTTTTTCCAGCCAGCTGGACGGGGACGTTAGTTAATAGGCCTTGTGGTTGAGCCGAACGGCCGTCGTAGGCTCGCAACGTAGTAGTGGACTGCTGGAGAGGGGGGGATCCCAATTTATGCCAGATGAAGGTGGACATGACACATGTAGAGGCACCTTCATCAATAATGCATCGATGGATGATAAAATTCCGAATGGAAACAGAAACTTGGAATGCTAAAGTGGAAGGCATGCGGGGTTCGGATTGGTCCAAATCAAATGCCATTAAATTCGAATCATTTGGATCGATAGCCCCAATGGCTGAGAGTAAAGTCTTGCGCTGTGAAGGGCAGTTTTTTAAGACTTCTAACGCAAACATGGCTGCGGGAGATTGGGCTAAGTCATCAACAATGTTGTAGTTTGACGCAGCCCGTGCATTGGGGTTATTGTTGATACGGCGAAGCGGGAAATGAGGTGCTTTGGGAGCGCCATCTAGTGGAGGTGGAGGTATACGTAACGCCTGATCAGTGGGATGAGTGTTAGTGGGTTTATCGGTGGGAGGGGCTTTAGGGGTGGAGCCATATTGGTTCCGCCGGGTCTGGAGGTTGACATCAGCGGAGGACATCATCAACAAGTGGTGGGTACCTGAGTCAAACATGGGTTGATCAAGAGCAGCGTGAGTGATTTGTTGTTGGGTTGGGGCGTTGGCTTGAGGGGGAGCCAACGGTTGAGTGTTCACTACGCCTTGGTTTGGTAAGGGGTTTTGCAGCACCAAAGGTGGCTGCTGAGGTTGTGGGGGGTTGGGTGGTGCTTGAGGAGCCGCATGCCCTTGGCGGTGGGAATCATCAACCCAAAGTTGCCGAGCTCGCTCCAAGTGTGGGAAAGCATGTGTGTAGTGGCCATAGACCCCGTAAATAGAACAAGGATGGTTTGTTCGTAAATTGGGGTTTTTAGCCTGCTTGGGCGGGCGATCAGGGTTTTGGTTAGCAGGGGCTGCATTATTATTATCGGGGGGATTAGGGGGTTGACCAACTTGGTATGTAGGTTGGTTGTTTCCACGATTTCGGCCCCTGCCCCGATTTTGTTGGCCCTGGTTGCGTTGGTTGTTCTGGTTTTGCTGTGGATTTTGTTGGGCATAAACTTGCCCTTGGGCAGCAGGTGGATTATGAGGTTGCGCAGGTGCTGGAGCAGGTTGCGGTGGATGATATGTAGGTGGAGGCTGCGCAGGGGCAGCAACTTGAGGGGGTTGCTGATAGGGCTGCGGAGCGGGTTGTGGGTTTTCCGCAGGGGATTCCTATGGCGGGTAATAAGCGGGTTGGGCTTGTGAAGGCGCAGGAGCTGGTGCAGCCTGCTGGTGGTAGTAGGGCTGAGGTGCGACCGGGGGGGCGTAAGCGGGAGTCGCATGACCGAAACACTGAGTTGGACATGAGGGTCCATGGGAATGGTGGTGATGTGTCATGGGAGCATACGAGTTGGTTGCTCCAAACTCTGAGGTAGCCCCCGAAAGGTCAGGGCCAGGGGTAGGACGTGCTATGGAAAATGGTTGAGGATGCGAAGAGACATGGCCAAATATGCCGTCGGCAGCGTGGGATGCCCCCGGTGCATCGTGCTGGGAGGAATTGCCGCGAGGGGCGTCAGGTATAATGGTGTAGAGATAACCCGACTGGGCGTAAATGAGGTCGAATTGTTGGGCCTTAAGGATGGCCTCTTCTTCAGACTGGGGTCTTTCAGATGCCACATCCTTAGCAATGACAGGAAGAAGGGATTTGAGGAACCAATCTAGGAAGATACGGTCGTCTAATTTGATCTTGCATAAGCTACGGCGTCGACACCACTCATGAATGTGGTCCGTGATGTGGGTAGCCGTGTTTTGTCTGCATGATAGGAGGATCTCAACGCCCGCGTCTTAGGGGACAGGTAACTGGAAGAAATGGAGGAAGGTTGAGGCAAGGGAAGCAAAGGTGGCATGGGTTCCATGGGGTTGCTCGATATACCACTTAGCTGCAGAGCTAGTGAAGGTGCGTTGTAATAGGCGGAGGCGAATAGAGTCGTCCATCATGGAGTTGGAGGAACACCATAGATGGAAGGACATAATGTGGTTTTGTGGGTCCTCACCTGCCTTGCCCTCGAACTTAGGGATGTCAGAGGGGATCTTGGTGGGCATGTGAGGCCACGCATGGTCGTGTCGGATAGGGTCGTTGGTCAATCTGGCTAGGTTAGGCAGGTTGAGGCTAGCCATGAATGCAAACTGGAAGAAGGATGTGACACAGTAGTGGGTTGGACCAATTTGGGGCCAATGCCCCCAAGTGGAGGGGTAGTGTTAGGGAGGTTTCCCCCAAGTGGGGGAACTAAGGTGGTATAGGACGGTCCTGCACCACCATGGGTAGTGTGAGCCACTGATGGAGTGGGAATAGGTATTCCCGCTGCGGGAATAGGTGCCATGAGGGGAACGGTAGATGGGGGCCCCATGGAGGGCGTACCCAAAGCAGGTGTGGTAACTGGTGTAGTGGTGGATGTGCCACCAATGGTCCCTACCAAGAAGGGAGTGGAAGTCACACCAGCCATGGGGCTAGTAGGGGCAGTGTAAATGGGGTTCTCAGACTCTGGCACAGAATCGGAGGTAAAATAAGGGGCGTCAATATCTGGTGACGGAGTCCTATGCCGCTGACGAGTGGAGTCAAGTGACAAGGCTCGAGATCTATGATAAGTGGTATCAAGTGAGGATGATCTATGTCGATGACGGGTGGTGTCAAGTGAACCGTGCTGTGGGGGTTCACCCCTGAGGCGCCGAGAATGTCTCGGGGACTCAATGGTGACAGATGGTGTCAAATATCTGTGGGTTGAGGTGGGTAAAAAACAGCTCAAAAACCCTAATGCAACCGAGTGTGCAGAAGGAGAGCTCGAAAAATAGGGCACTCAGGCCAACAACCAACTCAAAACACCCACTGTAACAGTTGTGCTACAATAGGTGGAGTGTCAACAAAAATGGTCAGAATACCAACAAGCAGCAGGTTTCCTAAAAATAAAAAAAATGGTGGACGCACTAGACCAAAAGGAGGTAAGGGAGCATGCAAACACCTAACTAAAAGTATTCTAACTCAACTAGACATATCCTCTGCAAGGTGATGAAATCCAAGTCAGACAATATGAATAGGAAAGCCAAGTGGCTAAGATATCCCCCTACCGGGAGGGACACCGGGTAGTCAATCCTAGAAGAATGGCAACTAAGATACCCCGTTCATGACACGTCCAGAAAGGTGAATCTGCCATTTGGTCCTTTTACCGCAATACCCCTATACATGGATATCCCAATAACTGTGAAAGGTAGCCCTTCGGTTACTAAATGCAGTGCGGTATTCCACTCAGGCCTCCGGAACTAGTCTCACGACTTCAACCCTCCTAGGGGAGAGTCCCTCTGGTAAACTGGTTGTGACCGTGCCAAAAAGTACTAGGGGATTTTGGTTCCCTAATTGGACAACAGCTATGTCTCAAGTGTAAGTAACCGAGGGGTGTTATTGGAAGCCTATCCCCCCGACCCTACCTAACTACAAAGATTCTTTTGTGTTCCCCAAGTGGGGTTAGAATATTGGTTGAGTTAAGTAGTTTTTTAAGGATCACTTGAATTATGTGATAGAGTGTGTACTCGTGAGGTGATGAACCCGAAATAGAAGTGCCACAAGGGGGGCAACTTTCTAACTAAAAAATACTGAATTCAAAACTTTAACATGCAAAATTTTCTGAATTAAAATGCTGAAATTTGAAACAGATTCTGTAAAAGGGAACAGAAATGATGTTGCAGAAAAGGCTGTAGGGAAGGAGGGCTGCATGTAGAACAGATGGCTGTGCAGATGCAGAAAATATTGCAGCAAAGGGGCTGGGTTCAAAAACAGGACCGCGGGTCTGTGGTGAAATCGGGCGGTCGGACCGCGGGTTTGAGGGAAACAGGCGCGGACAGGTCGCGGCTTTCTGGCCGACAGAAGCAGTTGGACCGCAGGAAATAGGGAAAAAGCGCAGTCGAATCGTGGGAAAAGGGCAGACAGACGCGGTCGGGTCGCAGCTAAGGGGCTGAAAGTCGCGATTGGGACGCGGGAAAATGGCCAACAGGCGCAGTCAGATTGCAGTAAACAGGCTGATTAGCCGCGGTCGGATCGCAGGTAACAGACTTGAATCCGTAGGCAGGGCGTCGGAAACAGTCTGAGAGCCATGGTCGGATCGCAGGTAAAGGCCTGAAAGACGCGGTCGGGATGCGACTGCAGAGGGAAAAGATGCAGTTTACGGCGACCGAAAGGGACAGCCGAAAGGAAAAATGGGAAATTATTGCAGAAAACTAAACAATTTTTTAAACTGAAACCAGAAATTCAAACCTAGGGGAGTCGCCAAAACTGTAGCTAGGGTTTTACCCCTAGCTTGTGCGAATGAGCACCTACTAAGGAGAAGGGTCTCCTTAGTAGCAGTTCAGTAAATGTAAATTAAAATGCAAAAACAAAAATATAAATTACTCTAAACATGTGCATGAAATAGAAAAACAAGATGTAAAGAATGGCTTTTGTATTAATGTTACCTCCAATGTGAAGGTTGGTGAAGCCCTTTGCAGTGATCCAAGAGGGTTGCTCCAAGCTCCAACTTGCTCCTTCTCTTTCTCCAATGGTGGAAATGGGCCAAGAGGGGCTCTCAAGGTGAAAATAGCTCAAGGGTGAGCTAGGGTTTCAAGAGCTACTTTGGCAGAGTAAGGGTGCTTATGATTGTGGATATGAAATAAGGGGTCTCCATCACTTATTTATAGTTTTTCAGTGGTGGAGTGCTGGCCCATGGTTTTGGAAACCATATGGTTTAGGGCAGCTGTATAGGGTTTTTTCCTCCTTTTCCTCATTATTTTATATTTTTTCTTCCCTTTTTAGGGTATTTTTGCTATTTTAGAGGAATTTTGGATATTTTTGGAGGAAAAAAGGTGTTTTAAGGGAAATATGGTAGGAAAATGGACAAATGAGCCATGTAGTGGGGTAGATGAGGTAGTGAACACTTTTTGGGTGTTAACACAGGTGGCAACTTCCCTATATTTGTGGTCATGATTCCCCAAGAAAGTGGAATTGGAGCAAGTGGCTCATTAAATGAAAACTGACCT
Source organism: Pseudotsuga menziesii (assembly GCA_001517045.1). Lineage (NCBI taxonomy): Eukaryota > Viridiplantae > Streptophyta > Pinopsida > Pinales > Pinaceae > Pseudotsuga > Pseudotsuga menziesii. The sequence continues at coordinate 627,382 of LPNX011022898.1, read as the reverse complement.
AGAAGACCTAGGCATCTCTATAAAATTTCCCATTAAAGATAGCTGAGGCTTCTCATTTCTGAGAGGTGATCATTCAGAGTGAATGAATTTAATCATGAGAAATTCGATGGAGGGGATTACTGAAGTGATTTTGAGGGGTTAACTGCTGAGACTGAACTTATTGTAGCTATTAGGCTGAAGTTCTTACTGCTGTGAGTAGATTTGAATTACTAAGGTAATTGGACTAGTCAGGTGACAGAAGGTCATAAGGACATATCCTTCACCCAGTACTCTACCAAGAGGACCAGGAACAGGCTTGGGGGTCTTGAGGAAGTGCAATCTAAGCTTCCTCCAGGAGTTGGTTTGAAGGAACAAAATCCTTAAGCTTTTGTCTCCTTATCATTGAAAGGTTCTATTTGTTTTCATGTTATTATATTTATTTACTGTCTTCAATAAAATGGTTACTAGTTTTTAAATACAGGCATGTTAGCATTTAATTAGGGTTTATGAAGAAAGGAGTAACTGTGTATTGTTGGACTTAGTAATTTGCAGATTATGTTAGAAATAGTAGTAAATATGCTAAATGAGAAATAAATAGAATTAGAATTCCATACTGTATTTTTCCATGCCTTGCTTAGGCAGTACTCTAGTACAGCTGGGTGTTTAGGTAAATATGATGATTCTTTTTACTCTGAATTAAAAATGTAGCTAATTTTTGCTCTAGTTTGCTTATGATTAATTCTGTAAAGAAGTAGTAAATACTGTATGTATTAAATGTATTTACTTTAGATAAGAACTGAACATAGGTATGTAAAAACATTTAGTAATTACACTACTTATAGAACTATTTTTAATATTAGTGTAATTTCACAAAACTTACAGCTTAATAAATAAACATAGGTATAGTAAACAGACTATCATCTAGGTTTTAGGTTAAGATAATTGTCAAGACAATCTTATAACATTTGATTTTCAAACAATATGTGTCTCTGATTTAAAACAAAAGTTTCCACTGTAACCTAAATACAACTACCTAGGTTATTGAATGATAAACTTAATCCTATTCTCAAGCTTGCAGTATTTACCCTAAATCTTCCTTTATAGGAATCAAACAGCTGTAAAATTTATTAAAAGAAAATAATAAAATAGAACTAAAAAAAAATTCTTGTAAAATTGATTCTTTCCTGAACTGTAGGGTACACTTAATAATTAACCCTTTTGAGCCAAAACAGAGTAAAATATTACTCTTAAACACAGTAAAATTTCCCATAAAACATTTCACTGGGAATCTTTATAGATACATGATAATAATTAAAATATTACATAAACATTTTGTTAAAAACAAAATCAATTAAGAAGAAATGGCTCACAGCCTTTAGAACTAAAGGTCGAGGATCAATCCTGTTAACAAAACTAAACTATACAAAATATATATATATCGAACAGTAACCATTCTTTAATGACAAGTAAAACCCTTAATTCATTTACAAATCCTGACTGATTCATAGTCTTTTATTACCTAATAGAATCTATTTTAAAAACTAAAAATTAGCTAGATAGAGGTCAACAGCCTCAAAGGATTTAGAACTGAGCTATATTGTTTTAAGTAAAAGAAGTTACATTGTTCAGGCCGTAAGGCAAAAACACAAAAACCAGTTTCCATCATGGCTACTAGAGCCTTCATAATCCCTACACAAAGTACCCTCTAAGGTTTTTGAACTATTACAGAAAAGAAGCAAGCAATGATACTCTAAGCTAACAGGTAACCGAGGCCGTGCCTTTTTCAACCGCAGGAACCAAAATTCCAACAACCATAACATTATGCAGGAAGAAACCCTCATTTGCAACTGAGGCTTGCCAGGGTAACATGGTCGTGAAAGGGGGAGAGTTTGAGCTACCACTAAACCCCTTTCCCCGCGAGAAGAACCTGCACAGTAAACACACATATTAATATTAATAGAAGTTAAAAGGTATTTGAAAAACTTTAAAAACTTCCTTGAAGATGAACTTATGACCAGTGTTTACCTACCAAGATTATAGTTTTGGAAATGTGGTGGATGCAACTACCGGAGCAACTCAATAGTTTACAAAAGAGTAATCACCCAAAACAATATTTGTGTGCTGATTCAATTGAACCCAAAGTCACCTTTTCGAAGGAACCAAGATATCCTCTGTCCAGAACAAAGGATATTTTTTTTAAAGAAAAAGGCTCAGTCCACTGATCTCTTCTTTAACCTCCAACGAAGCCAAAGAAAAACAAAAACAGTCCTATACTCCCTTTACGCACAGAGTTCTTAAGCACTAAAGAACCACTTATGACCTCATTACACCAACTCAGCTCATGGCATATTGTGCTGAAAGCAACATGTAAACATGGAGGTGTATGCAAGGTATCGAAGGCCACGAGCCTATAGCTCGAACACACAGACATGAAACCCTCACTGAGTGAAATGAATTGAATAGGGTTTTGGTTATTTTAAGTCAACCATCCCATGGTCAAAATCATTTCCACGTGTCCACCGAAATCTTTTGTGAACTGAGGGTGTAAGTCTATAGTGGAGGACAATCCCTTTCTGCAATACAATGATTTCTTAATCAAATCTATAATCATGATAAACTATGCATGTTATATGATTGCCAATAATTTAATATGATCATGGTCCATGGAGTATAGTTACTTAGTGGATCAACTATAGAATACAATATGAATAATTTTTTTATTCTAGAGTTTTCTTGGTTAATAAATGAAGTTGGATAGTTATGTGTGTTAACTAAGTTTAGTGGAAATTTGTGAGAAGAACATGTTTTTACTTATAACCATAGTAAGAAGTAGAGCTAGCTATGGATTCTTGGAACTCAACCTTGGAGTTATTATTGGAAGAGTGTTTGGTGATCTGAAGACCAAAAATGATATAATAATTTCCAATAAAATCTTGAACAACTTAATGATGACTTTATAAATAAAAGTATAAGTAACCTGGTCATTCATTTGAGAGAAGGATATTACATGATAGAGTCATGTAATGAAGGTAACTGCGAGAGGCATCAAACAGTATGGGGTGAGTTAAGCCCCAAGCTATGAACTATTTTCTCTCTACGTAAACTCTCAATTACCATTGGTGTAAACAAAAATACATTTGTTCTTTAGAAATTTAAATTATAAATATCCAATGTATTGGGAACATTAATTGATCATGCAATGTTTTAACCCATGCTTATGTAACTTGTGTAAACATCATTACAGAGTTTTGATAATAAAAGAAATTGAGACCAACATTACCTCCTTGAAGACAAGCAGCATATTAAAACATTTTCTAAGACTAGCATCTTAATCACGCTAGGGAAGTAGCTTCACGACGTGAATTTAAATAACACCCTACTAGATCTTATGTTTACTTCCTAAACCTGTAAGGAACCAGCCGTCCAATTGAGTTGGTTGAACGCTAAGTAAGCCCCGATCACAAACAAGAATTCTTACCTACTTGACAAAAGATAAACATCAGTACATCTAGTAGCAGCAAAATGAAATTCCTTTTCTAACTCTTGCAGCTGTTAAAGTCATTAATAGCACTAACACAAGTTTTTAAGATTACATGTTTTAATTTACAGGTTCTTATAAAGAAACGATCTCATGTTCTTTAATAAACTGTTTCATTTTCAGCTAACCATTAGCAGGTACTTAGCTGCGACTTTAGATATTTTATGTCACTTGAAAATTTTAAATTTTTACGAATTTTTGGGATATTACATGTGGTATCAGAGACAGGTTCAAACACTAGGCCTGTATGTAGCTCAATTTGCTTATGTGGAACAGTAAATTTAAATAAATATGTTGATGTTGTTTTCTTTGAATGATACACCAAGAGAATTTTTTTTTTGAGTTAATGACAGGTATGGATAGATTGGAATAATATGTGGATGAGGAATCTCCTTACACTGAACGAGATAATCTTCAAAAAGAACCTATATCAGAAGATATAACTAATAATTCTTTCGAACTCCTACAAACAGTTAAAGAATTAAAATCAGAGATGGAATCAGTTAAGAAAGAAAATGAGAGGATTTTGAGAGCTCAAGAGGAGCTAAATCAAATCTTAATAGAAATATTTCATACTGAGGGAAAGGGTAAAAGAACCGAGTCTGAAGATATAGGTTATCAGCATAAAGATAAAAATACTAAACAAGTTAAAAATGAAAGTAGCTCATCTTCCGAAATATATGGTGATTTATATAAACAAAACTCTCATTATACTAGTGACAGTAGTGAAGATAACCACCATACTAGAAAAATAAAATATAAACCTTATGAAGAAATCTCTGGGGAGTTCAAGAAGATCAAGCTGCCAACATTTAATAAAGAAACTGAGAAGGGAGAAGAAGCAGAATCATGGCTATCCGGGATGAAGAAATACTTCCAAATTTATAACTAGTCTAATCAACTGAAGCCCAGGATGGCTATTTATAATCTTATGGGAAAAGATAATATATGGTGGTAGGACTTAAAGAGAGTAAAATGTATAAGGGAGAAACACATAAATTGGAGTACATTCAAGAAATATTTCAAAAATAATTTTTTATATGAACAGTATTATGAGGAAAGGGCTAAGGAATTCTACGAGTTAAAACTGGGTACAATGAATATGAAAGAACTGAATAGAAAATTTCTAAGTCTGCTCAGGTATGTGCCATATATTGTGGACGAGAAACCTAAGGTATAGCGGTTTCTCAGTTGTTTACCTTATCATATAAAGGACATAATTGAGTATGACAATCCAAAAACCTTAGAAGAAGCAATGAGAAAAGCGAATTTTTGTTATGAACAGAATCGTAAAAAGGAGAGTATGGCCAACCGGAAGGCCAAAAGGAATAATAACTTTGAACAAAAGAAGAAAGTGCTTGTACCTAATCAAAATTCTAAAAATAATAACACCAGAAATTTTCCTAGTAAGAATTTCCAAGGGAATAAAAGTAATTCATAGACCAATCCAAATAATCAAAGGAATAAAGAATCTACTAACAACCACAGTAACTATACAAAGAACTTTGAACGAAAGGAACCCATAAAGTGTTGGGAATGTAATGGTCCACATTATGCATCAGTCTACCCCAATCAAAAGAAGACTGTTAGCAACGTACACACAATACAGGAGGAGATGACTGTTGGTGATCTAGCGAGGACAATGCCCAGGATCAATGTAGCATTAGAGAACCAGCAAGCAGATTATCAAACTTCCATGGTGGAAGTGGAAGGTAAGATAAATCAAATACCTATACCTATTTTAATTGATCTAGGAGCTAGTTTAAGCTATATTTGTCCTAATTTAGTAGAAAGGTGTAAGCTTCCAGTTGAAAATTTTGCAAGTTCTTGGTTAGTTCAACTAGCTACTGGTGCAAAGAGAAATGTAATTATTTTTGTAAAGAATTGTGCAGTAACTATGGATTAGTTAGAGAATTTTGTTAAGCTCAATGTGCTACCTTTAGGTTCATAAGATATATTAATTGGTATGGATTGGTTAGAGAAGCATAGGGTAGTCTTGAATTGCTTTGATAAAACCTTTACTTGCATAAATAACGATGGAAAGTTAATAAATGTAAAGGGAATCCCTAGGAAAATAGCCATAAGGTAGATCTCTACTCTGCAACTTAAGAGAGCTATTAGAAAATGTTGTAAATATTATGCAGTAACAGTAATTGATGAAGAAAACATTAACAACATAGATAAATTAAAATTGGAAGATATACCGATTCTAAAGGAATATTCAGATGTATTTCCAAAAGAAAATCTGGGACTGCCTCCGAAATGAGAATTAGATTTTACTAGTGAGCTGGTACCTGGTGTAGTGCCCAGCTCAAAAGCCCCTTATCGGATGAATATACTAGAATTAAATGAACTTAAGTCACAATTAAAAGAACATATTGATAAGAATTACATTAGACCCAGTGTGTCTCCTTGGGGGGCACCTGTCATCTTTGTTAAGAAGAAGGATGGAACTCTATGACTATGTATAGATTATCGTCAATTAAATAAAATGACTATCAAGAATAGATACCCATTACCTCGCATAGATGATCTATTTGATCAACTAAGTGGAGCCACGGTGTTTTCAAAGATTGATTTACAGTCTGGATATCACCAGGTCCGAATCAAAGATGAAGGACTCACTTAAAGGCTTTAAAACAGCCTTTAAAACTCGATATAGACATTACGAGTTTGTCGTTATGCCTTTCGGGCTTACTAATGCTCCAGTTGTTTTTATGTGTCTAATGAATAATGTAATGCACGAATATCTGGATAAATTTGTGGTCATATTTATTGATGACATCTTAATTTACTCAAAATCTGAAGAGGAACATAAAGAACACCTAAAAATTGTCTTGCAAGAGTTACAAGAGCATCAACATTTTGCTAAATTTAGTAAATGTGACTTCTTTAAAGATAAAATCCAGTGTTTAGGTCATGTGGTGACTAAAGAAGGAATTTCGGTTGACCCCAAAAAGATAAAGGCAATCAAATATTGGCTAGTCCCAAAAGACGTAACTGACGTCCGATCATTTATGGGGATTACCGGTTATTACCGGAGCTTTATAGAAGGGTTTTCAAGAATTGAAAATCCTATAACCTCTTTGCAGAAAAAGGGGAAGAAATTTGATTGGAATCAGAAGTGCGAAGACAGTTTTAAAAAGTTTAAAACATTATTAACCACCGCACCAATTTTAAGAATTACTGACAATAATAAAGATTTTATAGTATGTACTGACGCATGAAATGACGGTTTAGGTGGAGTATTGACTCAGGAAGGACATGCCATTGCTTAAGAATCTAGGAAACTAAAGATTCATGGGAAAAATTATGCAACCTATGACTTAGAATTAGCTGTTGTCATACATGCCTTAAACATGTGGCTTCATCATTTAATTGGAAGGAAGTTTATCTTAATGATGGATAATAAAGGATTGAAATACCTGTTAGATCAACCTAACTTGAATTCTAGGCAAGCTAGGTGGCTAGATTTTCTAAGTGAATACGATTTTGAAATTCAACACATTAAAGGAAAGGAGAATAAGGTTACTAATGCATTAAGTAGAAATGTAAAGCTGAATTTTATAGCAGCCATCAGCACTTATACAACATACTTGGAAGAACAACTTGAAGCTGGAATAGAACAAGATGAAAATTACTGAAAATTACAAGCAAAAGTAAAAGAGAATTTAATAGAAAGAGTACAGGGTATAGCTTGAATGAAAAAGGATTATTACTGTATAAAGACAGATTATATGTACCTAATGTACCTAGGATTAAGCTGTTAATTTTAAACAAAATTCATAAAACTCCTTATTCAGGGCATCCAGGTTATCAGAAAACTATAACCATGCTAAGAAAGGATTATTTCTGGCCAAATATGAAAAATGAACTGGAAGAATATATTGCTAGATGCTTTTAATGTCAGCAAGTAAAAACTAAACATCAGCATCCAACTGGGCTACTTCAGCCATTTCCTATTCCTAACTAGAAATGGGAGATAATTAGCCTCGATTTTGTTACACGATTACCTAGAAATCAGAACTTAAATGACTCAATAATGGTAGTGTTTGACAAATTGAGTAAAGCATCCCATTTTATACCTGTAAAAACTACTTATAAAGCTGCAAATATTGCTAGTATTTTCTTAAAACAATTTTTTCGGTTGCATGGAATACCGAAGGTGATAATTTCAGACCGAGACCCTAAATTTACAAGTAATTTTGGAAATCTTTGTTTAAAGGATTAAATACTACATTAAACTTTAGTACCTCTTTCCATCCTCAAACTGATGGACAGACTGAAAGAGTAAATTGGGTATTGGAGGATCTACTCAAAATGTATGTAAAGGAGTAGCCAGGTCAATGGGAAGATTATTTACACCTGGTAGAATTTGCTTACAATAATCATTATCAAGCTTCAACCAGGTACAGTCCTTTCAAAATTTTGTATGGAAGGAAATGTAATACTCCCATCTCTTGGAGTAATCTAGTGGACAGGTTAGTATTAGGACCATAATTATTGAAAGAAATGGAGTTAATTGTAAAACAGGTCCAAGGTAATTTGAAAATTGTGCATGATCAACAGAAAAGTCAAGCAGACCTTAAACGAACTCCAAAGGAGTTCCAGGTAGGCGAACATGTTTTTATTAAGGTGAGACCCAAAAAGAGTTCTCTGAGACTGGTAGTTGTGCCAAGCTAGCACCTCGATATCGTGGTCCTTTTGAAATATTGTCCAGGATTGGACGGGTAGCATATCAGTTATCTCTACCACCAAATCTAAGAGTTCACAATGTTTTTTCACATTTCAGTATTAAAAAAATATGTACATGATACTACTCATGTTATTAATTGGAATGATATGTAGGTTGAACCCAAAGGAGATTTTCTGGTGGAACCGAATTGTATCCTCAAACGGAGGGAGATCTCACTCAAGAAGTACTCTAGTAAAGCTGAGTGTTTAGGTAGATATGATGATTATTTTTACTCTAAATGAAAAATGTAGCTAATTTATGCTCTAGTTTTCTTATGATTTATTCTGTAAAGAAATAGTAAATACTGCATGTATTAAATGTATTTACTTCAGATAAGAACTGAACATAGGTATGTAAAAACATTTAGTAATTACACTACTTATAGAACTATTTTTAATACTAGTATTCTTTATAAAACACAAAACTTACAGTTTAACAAAAAAACATAGGTATAGTAAACAAACTATCAATTAGGGTTTAGGTTAAGATAATTTTCAAGACAATCTTATAACATTTGATTTTCAGACAATATGTGTCTCTAATTTAAGACAGAAGTTTCTACTGTAACCTAAATACAACTACCTAGGTTATTGAATGATAAACTTAATCCTATTCTCAAGCTTGCAGTATTTACCCTAAATCTTCCTTCATAAGAATCAAACAGCTGTAAACTTTATTAAAAGAAAATAATAAAACAGAGCTAAGAATTTTTCCTTGTAAAATTTATTCTTTCCTGAATTGTAGGGTACACTTAATAATTAACCCTTTTGAGCCAAAACAGAGTAAAATATTACTCTTAAACACAGTAAAATGTCCCATAAAACATTGCACTAGGAATCTTTATAAATACATGATAATAATTAAAATAATACATAAACATTTTGTTAAAAACAAAATCAATTAAGAAGAAATGGCTCAGAGCCTTTAGAATTAAAGGTTGAGGCTCAGGCCTGTTAACAAAACTGAACTATACAAAATATATATATATCGAACAGTAACCATTCTTTAATGACAGGTAAAACCCTTAATTCATTTACAAATCCTGACGGATTCACAGTCTTTTCTTACCTACTAGAATCTATTTTAAAAACTAAAAATTAGATAGATAGAGGTCAACAGCCTCAAAGGGTTTAGAGCTGAGCTCTATCATTTTAATTAAAATAAGTTACATTGTTCAAGCCATAAGGCAGAAACACAAAAACTAGTTTCCATCACGGCTACTAGAGCCTTCATCATCCTTGCACAAAGTACCCTCTAAGGGTTTCGAACTATTACAAAAAACAAGCAAGCATTGATACTCTAAGCTAACAGGTAACCGAGGCTGTGCCTTTTCCAACCATAGGAACCAAACTTCCAACAACCACAACATTATGCAGGAAGAAACCCTGATTTGCAACCAAGGCTTACTAAGGTAGCATGGCCATGAAAGAGGGAGAGTTTGAGCTACCACTAAACCCCTTTCCCCACGGGAAGAACCTGCACAGTAAACACACATATTAATATTAATAGCAGTTAAAAGGTATTTGAAAAACTTTAAAAAATTTCCACGAAGATGAACTTATGACCATTGTTTACCTGCCAAGATTATCGTTTTGGAAATGTGGTGGATGCAACTACCGGAGCAGCTCGATAGTTTACAGAAGAGTAATCACCCAGAACAAGATTGATGTGCCGATTCAACTGAACCTGAAGTCACGTTTTCGAAGGAACCGAGATATCCTCTGTCCAGAACAAAGGATATTTAAAAAAAAAATTCCCGGTCCACTGATCTCTTCTTTAACCTCCCACAAAGCCAAAGAAAAAAAGAAATAGTCCTATACTCCCTTTACGCATAGAATTCTTAAGCACTAAAGAACCACTTACAACCTCATTACACCAGCTCAACTCATGGCGTATTGTGCTAAAAGCAACATGCAAACATGGAGGTGTATACAGGGTATCAAAGGCCACGAGCATACAACTCGGACACACAGACAGGAAACCCTCACTGAGTGAAATGAATTGGATAGGGTTTTGGTTCTTTTAAGTCAACCATCCTGTGGTCGAAATCATTTCCACGTGTCCACCGAAATCTTTTGTGAACTGAGGGTGTAAGTCTATAGTGGAGGACAGTCCCTTTCTGCAATACAATGATTTCTTAATCAAATCTATAATCATGATAAACTATGCATGTTATATGATTGCCAATAATTTAATATGATCATGGAGTATAGTTACTTAGTGGATCAACTATAGAATATAATATGAATAATTTTTTTATTCTAGAGTTTTCTTGGTTAATAAATCAAGCTGGATAGTTATGTGTGTTAACTAGGTTTAGTGGAAATTTGTGAGAAAAACATGTTTTTACTTATAACCATAGTAAGAAGTAGAGCTAGCTATGGATTCTTGGAACTCATCCTTGGAGTTATTATTGGAAGAGTGTTTGGTGATCTGAAGACCAAAAATGATATAAGAATTTCCAATAAAATTCTAAACAACTTAATGATGACTTTATAGATAAAAGTATAAGTAACTTGGTCATTCTTTTGAGAGAAGGATATTACATGATAGAGTCCTATAATGAAGGTAACTGTGAGAGGCATCAAACAGTATGGGGTGAGTTAAGCCCCAAGCTATGAACTATTTTCTCTCTACGTAAACTCTCAATCACCATTGCTGTAAACAAAATTACATTTGTTCTTTAGAAATTTAAATTATAAATATCCAATTGATTGGGAACATTAATTGATCATGCAATGTTTTAACCCATGCTTATGTAGCTTGTGTAAACATCATTACAGATTTCTGATAATAAAATAAATTGAGACCAACATTACGTCCTTGAAGACAAGCCACATATTAAAACATTTTCTTAGACTAGCATCTTAATCACGCTAGGGAAGTAGCTTCTCGACATGAATTTAAACAACACCCTATTGGATCTTATGTTTACCTGCTAAACCTATAAGGAACCAACCGTCCAATTGAGTTAGATGAACGCTAAGTAAGCCCTGATCACAAACAAGAATTCTTACCTACTTGACAAAAGATAAACATCAGTATATCTAGCAGCAACAAAATGCAAGTCATTTTCTAACTCTGATAGAATTGCAGCTGTTAAAGTCATTAATAGCACTAACACAAGTTTTTAAGATTACACCTTTTAGTTTACAGGTTGTTATAAAGAAACGATCTCATGTTCTTTAATAAACTGTTTCATTTTCCGCTAACCATTAGCAGGTACTTAGCTGCGACTTTAGACATTTTATGTCACTTGAAAATTTTAAATTTTTACGAATTTTTGGGATATTACAGAGGGCATTTCTCAAAGCTTTACTTCAAATAGGTATGCTTTCTTGTGAAAGCCTACGCATGTTCTCTAATGAAGGTTGGTTTCTCAACATGATGTTTGTATTTAGGAAGTTCAATACATCACATTATAAATATAGCTTTTACAACTAAAACAATGTAAGTTTTTGTCAAGTCTTTGCATTACTATCAATTTTTTTCATGTATTAGTATATGTTTTTTCATGGAAGGGAAACTCAATGTATACTTCTCACATTAATAGATGTCATCTTTATAAACTCGTTCATATACACTACTGCTCTACACGTCGAACAACATTAACAACATATTGAACTAAATCATTTAAAAGTTTCGTATATAATATCTATGTACATAATAATCCACATTTATTAAAATTATTTCATTATTATAACATTTTGATTGTTCCCATATTGAACTAAGTCCTTTAAACGTTAAATTTTTCATATGTCAATATCTATGTACATAATAATCCACATTTATTAAAGTCATTTCATTATTATAACATTTAGATAGTTTTATGGGCAAATTAAATTCAATATTAAATACATTTTGATAATCCATTGCAGTGAGAGTAGCAAGGTGCCCTTAGTGGAGTATGGGGAAAATGTTGTCATGTTACTTTACATAATGTAACATATGTTAGCCAATAAAACAAATAAAAAAATTAAAATTAACATAGATCTATCATAAAAGCGAATCTATTAAAGACTTCACCTCAAAAAATTGGATTCTTTTTAGTACTTAATTAAAATGAATCTATCATGATATTACTCAATTACAATGATGTTACTCAATTACAATTGACAATAAAAAAACCAAAGCTCCATAACTATAACTTTAATGTCATCATGACTAAATAAAACTCTACATGGAAAATTTGTCTGGTTTTGTATTCAACACCGTTTTCAAACTACTCAAGTGAGTCCTTCATCATGAGAATTTTAACTTGAGCTATAATGTCATTATAACTATATGGTTATAATGTAAAGTATTTTTTTTCCTATAATTCTATTAAACATATGTTTACACCGAGAGAGCACCTTGAAATATGTCTCCTCACGGGAAAAAAACAACATATGTGTCAGCACTCAGCGCCTTGAAATATGTCTCCTCGCGGGACAAAAACATTAGTTCAAGTCTCACGAATGGTTAAGCGAAATTCTATCCAAAAAGTTCCCATGTCACGACTCACGATTTATTCGTGCCAAAAGCCGAAATTGTAGCTTGAAAGTTCAAGTATCACGGATTTTTAGCTAAAATTCGCCGAAATTTTAGACAGAAAAATCAGAAAAAATAAAAATTTCAAAGCTTTTATTTGGCAAAATCTGCCACAAAAACTCAGGCAAGATCATGCTCCAATCACGTTCACATTAGCATTCATGATCGTTTTAGGTGGTTTGGGAGCTCATTGGTCTACATAGGGGGGTTTTGAGGCCAAATCTAAGCCTGCCACATGTATACATCTAAATAGCCTCCAAAGGCTAACCATTTATCCATATTGTAATATAAAAATGTTCCAGACATATTTATATGTTGGAAAGTCATAATAAACTTTGTTATTGACACCATTTATATGTGTTAATTTCACTCTTTCTACTATTTTCTACATATTTTGCGAGTAATATTGAATTGTGAGGATTCCCTTAGCTCCTAGATCCTGTTGTGAATCATACTTTCACATGGTATCATATCTCTTTGTATCTGCAAATCAAAACCATAGTGTTTGAGTTGCCATTTAGGGAATTTTCTAGAAAAAATTGAGTGTTTGCATTGCAAGTACAACCAATGTTTCTGTCACTCAGTGCGCAAGCAGGAATGGAGTAGACTCATGTATTACTTACCCCATTCAAATATTTTGAATGTAATATTGAAATGGTGATCCATTTGAAGTCAAAATTCCTGTACAAGTTCACCATGGGAACTGAGACCGAGCCCAACTCTGCTGTGGAAAAATCAAAGTACTTCAACAGACTAGATGAAGCATTCAGGATGCTTTGTCTTAGTATTTAAAGGGATATTCTCTTCCATATCGACAATATGAAAACACCCAATGAAGAATTGTTCAAGCTTGAGTCATTTTTTGGGAAGACTAATGAGACGAGAGGCCACCTACTTGAAAATGAGTTGATCTCATTGAGCCCAACTCACTTTGAGACAATCTAGGACTTCTTCACTAAGTTCAAATCATTGTTTATTCATCTAAAACAATGTGGCATCTAAAAGAAAGAGGAAAATATGATCTTATCCATTATTTCGAAGCTAGGGCCAGAGTATTCAATGTTTGTGTCAACATTCCAATCAAGCAAGCTCACAACTCGAAATTGGAGGATTCCTTCACTGATAGACTTCATGGAGTCCCTCACTCGACAACAAGATAAGATGGTGCAAATGGGTACCATCAAATCCACCAAGGATCAATCCCTTGCTGCAAGAGTTTTGAATCCATCCAAAGGCAAGAAGAAAACCAGATATTTGAAGCAATAAGAGAAGAACAAGAAGCAGAAGAAGCCCAAATATTCAGATGGGGTTTCGAATCCTACCAAGGACAAATAGAAGAAGAAGCAATAGAATAAAAAATGCACTTATTGTCACAAAGGTTGGAATCCAAAGAGTGCATGCATGAAGAGAACCACTATCATGATGTCACAAATCCTTGATAAGAACAACATCCCACTGACGGAAAGTGCAAGGAAGAAAGAGGGAGGTTCAAGCTCAAAGAATAAGGAAAGATGGCATGCTTTGGTGTCAGGTCCTCAAGATATTCATCCTTCATCGTATATTCTGGTGCCTCCATACACATGGCCTCCATGCATGATTCCTTCTCATCCATACATCCTTACAGTGGTGCATCCATTCTCATGGGTGATAATTCAGAAATCCAAGCCAAAGGGGTTGGCATGATTGATCTTGAAGATGGGTACTTCAATAATGTGTTGTTTGTGTTTGATCAAGTAGAAAACCTACTCTCTGTCTATCAAATGACACACACTAGTACATCCAATAGAGTAACATTCACCCAAAATGATGTGGATATCTCAGAAATCTCTACATGCCAAGTTGTTGTAATGGGGTTTGTTGACCTTGATTCGAGAATGTACAAATTCTCTCACTTCCTTCCATACTCCTAAGGGAATGCGCTCCTATCACATGCCAATGAGATAAGAAAGTTGTGGAATGAGATATATGGTCATCTCAACTACAGGTACCTCCAATCTCTAAGCAAGGAAAGCATGGTTGAAGGGCTTCCTACCATCAAGTTTTCTAATGGCACATGCAAAGGGTGTGTAGTGGGAAAACATGTTGAGCGTAGATATGAGAAAGGAAAGGAAACGATGGTTTTCCAAGTGCTTGATATGATCCATTCAGATATCATAGGGTCTCTTCCCACACCCTAATATGGGAATTCAAGGTTTGTGTTGACTTTCATAAATGATTTCTCAAGGTACTGCTAGGTGTATTTTCTCAAGCTAAAATCCGAGGTTTTTGAGACTTTCAAAGTGTACAAAGCCTTAGTTGAGAATGAATGTTGGAATAAGATAAAGGTTATTGGGACTGAAAATGGTAAGGATTATGTCAATAATAATTTTCATCATATTTGTGAAGAATGTGGCATCCAAATGGAACATTCTATGCCCTACACACCACAATGGAATGGTGTTGCAAAGCACAAGAACAAGGCTCTCAAGGAGATGGAAACATGCATTATGGAAGCAAATAATTTGAATCCTAAGCTATGGGATGAAGCTATCAATTGTGCTGCATATTTTCAAAATAGATCTCGACACAAAACATTATATGGAAAAACTATATATGAGGCTTGGAGTGGTCACAAGCCCAAAGTTTCTCATTTCAGGGTTTTTGGATCAAAGGCTTGGGATAGGATTCCTCCAGAGAAGAGAAAGGCCTTGAAACCTAAAATAAAGGAGTCCAGTATGGTTGGATATTATGAATATGCAAAGGTATATAATCTCTTTGATCCCTCATCTCAGAAAACATTCATCGAAAGGAGTGTATAGTTCAAAGAAGAGCCCATGCATGAGATTGAACTAACTCAAGGGAAATGTTCAAATCCTCCACTCCATGATGATGTAAGTGATTATACTTCCTCTATTTTTTCTGATTCTGATATTGATTATTATGATGATGAAATGCATTTAGACCATGACTCACCCATTCGTACCAAGTGGTATGAGAAAACCATTCAAGCAGCTGGGGATCTTGTTGTAGATCCACTAGAATATAGGAAGGCTAGATCTCAATTTCACAATTCCTTCTCTACTTGTGAATTGAATATTTCAGAGAGATGCTTTATTATGGTTGGATATTATCCTCATACATATCAAGAAGCATCACTTGACCTAATATGGAAAATATCCATGCAAGAAGAGTTCAAGTCTTTACAACACAATGAGACTTGGGAATTGCTTCCCTTGCCCTCCAAGAAGAAACTAATGCAATGTAAGTGGGTCTATAGGACAAAATTAGATTCTGATGGTTCTGATATCAAGTAAAAGGTCAATTTGGTTTCCAAATTCTTCTCTCAAGTCCAAGGAGTGGACTATACAAAGGCATTTGCATCAGTTGCAAAGATGGACTCTATCAGGCTAGTTTTAGCCATTGTTGGATCTAAATGCTGGGAGGTCCACGACATGGATGTGAAGAGTGATTTTATTCATGGTGAAATTATTGAGGACATATATATGCAAAATCCTGAATTTTTCATTCATGATCCTTCACTTGTTTGCAGGTTGAAGAAGTCTCTCTACGGCCTCAAGCAAGCTCCCATGGTTTGGTATGCCAAGATGTACAATTTTGTGTTATCGCTTGGATCTGAAAGATGTAAATATTATCCTAATGTGTATTTGTAGCATGTTGGTGATTTATTTCAAGACATATTATTTTATGTTGATGAAATTTTTATTACATGGATATGCACTAAATATGTATGATCAATAAAGTCTTCATTGCACAATGAATTCTCCATGACTGACCTTGGATTGTTGAAACAATTTATTGGTTTAGAGATTGAGAAATATGATGGAGGGATAAAGGTCAGATAACCAAAGTATGTTGCAGACATGTTATTTAAGTTCAGAGTGGATGAATAAGGCATCCAAGTTCCCATTCCTCTCAGGAATAAAACTAAGTGATTTTGGGGCATCTCCACTGGTGGACAACTCGTTGTACAGACAACTAGTTGGGACTTTGTTGTATCTTACATTGTCTCAACCCAATTTGGAATATGTTGTAGGTGTTAGTTCAATATATACACATGAGACTCATGAGATCCAATGGAAGGATGAAAATATAATCTTGCATTATGTGCAAGGAACTAAACACCTTGACGTACACTATGTTATTGGTTCTCCAGTAGAACTAGTTGGATTTACTGATGATGAATGGGATGGAGATTCCATTGATAATCCACTTTATGTTATGTATTCATGCTTGCACATGTTCCCATATTCTTTTCAATCAAGAAAAAATACACTATATCCCTTTCTTCAATTGAGGCTGAGTACAAAGGAGCATTGAATGCAACTACACAATACGTGTGGTTGCAAGGTATTCTTGGGGAACTTGGTTTTGCATTTGATTCACCCACATTCATTCAGTGTGACAATAAAAGTGCAATCAATATTTCCACTGACCTAGAGTAGATACATAGGACCAATCACATTGAGATACACATGCACTACATCAGGAGCTTGGTGCATGAGCAAGTGATATCATTACAGTATTACCCATCTGCAGCGCAAACAACTGACATCTTCACCAAGAGTTTCACAGAGAAGGAATTCACCTATCTGAGATCCCTTCTTGGAGTGGGTGACACATGGTGATGGCTGATATTCACTTTCAGGTTTTTCTCCATGTCCATTTTATAGGGGAGGTTTTGTTCCCATGAGGTTTTCCTCCTTACCTTAGTTATATGGACAAATAATTTTTTGTAAGAGGTGACTTGAGCCTTAGTTGCCAAGGACTCAATAATGTGATGTAATTACACTAAGTCAGGCTAAAGGGGGGGTTTTAAAGAATTATTCCACCTTAGTACCATGGTAATACACCTAGGACACATTTTCATTAGTCTCATGCTTATGTTATATGGTCCAAAACTAGGTTGTGTTGGTCAACCTTGGTCCTTTTGGTGTTTTGGACTCATAAATGCACCTAAGAAACCTAATTTGACCATTCTAGTTACACATGCACCCTCATTAATGACTTCTTAGTCCTTGGTGCACTCCCCTTTCCTTAAATAATGGAAACTTATTGACTAGAGGCACCCATGCGTGTATTTGGGTGGTTTTTTACTCTTTTGGACCATTTATTGCTTCCTAGATCCACTCCCACTCGCCCATGAACTCCACCACACCTATCCTACCCTCATTCATGTCCTAGTATGATCCATCCATGTTCACACTAGCATGCATGACCGTTTGAGGTGGTTTGGGAGCTCATTGGTCCACCTAGGGGGGTTTTGAGGCCAAATCTAAGCCTTCCACATGTATGCATCCAAATTATAATGATTTCTCCCTATTGTAATATAAACATGTTCCAGACATATTTACATGTTGGACAGTCATAATAAACTATGTTATTGACACCATTTCTATGTGTTAATTTTACTATTTCTACTATCTTTAGCATATTTTGTGATTAATATTGAATTATGAGGATTCCTTTAGCTCCTAGATGCTGCCATGAATCATATTTTCACATATATCAATCAAATCCATCTATGCATAAAGAAATATTGTTAATAACTTGTGAATCCAAACCACTTCACTACAGGATGAACATGCTAGAATGCATTCAACATTTGTTGTACTAAGGGAACGCACATTTTCTTTTTGACAATCCATGAGATCACACCTGATCCAAAACTGAAACAACATCATGAATTACTCTTCATGTCATCAGTTCTCTCAGTACAATCTGAATTTGTATAACCATGTAATATGATCTCACCATCGCCTACATATCTGAGGCCAAAATCCAATGTACCCTTAAGGTACCTCATCACATGTTTTGTTGCAACTAGGTGAACATGCCGAGAATCCACCATATACTGACTTAATTTGTTTAAATCAATATATATATATATATATATATATGGTCTAGTATTCATTAAATACATTAGTGAGCCAAAAAAATGTCAGTACAATGTAACATCTACTATGCCTGAGGAATCGTCATTCAACAACTTCAAATTAGTCACCATCGGAGTGTTCATTGACTTAAAATCCAACATCCCAAATCTCTTTAGGATCTCCATAGTATATTTTTCTTTATTAAGGAAAATATCATCTAGGAAATGCCATACTTAAAGACTGAGAAAATAGTGCATCATGCCAAGATATTTCATATCAAATTCAACAACAAGATTCTTCTTAAATTCAACAATAAAATTCTCTTCACTTGTTAAGAATATATCATCATCATATAGAAATAGAACCATAAGACCCTCATCGAAAAACTTATAGTAAATTTTGAAATCTTCTTTACTCTTGGTAAATCCCAAGCTCATTAGAAAGCCATCAATCCTTCCATACCATGCTCTGGGTGCTTGCTTAAACCTATATAATTCCTTCTTCAATCTACATACATGTGTTTTCCTATCATGGGTTTCAAAACCTAGAGGTTGTTCAATGTATACCTCTTCTTCTATCACACCATTTAGAAAGGTTGTATTTACATCCATTTGGTGTAGCTTTCATTTCATCTTGTCTTCTAAGGAAAGGATTGTTCTGATTGAGGTATATCTTGCTACTAGGTTTCTGATTGAGGTATATCAATTACTAGGTTTCTCGAGATATCTCTTATGGGTAACTTCCAGAACTAGGTTTCTGCAGTTCGGTAGGGGTTTCTTCTCCTTTGGCACCTTACCATCGTGCTCGACCAAAGCCGATGGGTGTATGTCTTAACCTTGTTGTACAAAAATAAGACACTACTTTACTTATTTGTCACAACGATTATAAAAACAATGTATGTTTAACACATGGGTTATCTATCAACAATGCGACTCATGCATATGGAAACTCATTCATAAGCAAGTACATAAACACTTAATCACAATATACATTATGATGAATTAAGAAAATTCATAATATGCAATTATATGCATTCACATACATCCATGTGACATAAACACATTCATCATCTACTCAATGACACAGTATTTAACGTGGAAACACATCCTGTAAAAACCACAAAGGGTCTCTTCACATGGCATGAGAAATATATGGCACCTTCAGTCTGACCACTGAGATACAAACTATGTTCTAGATCTTCTTCCCTTATCTATACATAATTTTCTCTCCTCTCATGCTCTCTGATCCTTTGTCGCTCAATGTTCTTCTACTTGACTCTACTGTTGATCC
Organism: Pseudotsuga menziesii; assembly: GCA_001517045.1. NCBI lineage: Eukaryota > Viridiplantae > Streptophyta > Pinopsida > Pinales > Pinaceae > Pseudotsuga > Pseudotsuga menziesii. The sequence goes on along the minus strand of LPNX011022898.1, from coordinate 607,437 downwards.
ACACACATCCTGGATCAACTACTCCTCTCTATATTTATGCGCACTAACTGTAGACTACTCAACTCTTATTACAGACAAAAAACCTACTAACAGACTGAGTAAATAACCAACCAAGTAAGAAACTAAACAAGTCAAACTAGTAAGTAACTAAGTAACCCACACACAACCTGGGTTATCCATTCTTATAGACTCGTACATGTCGCTATCAACCAAATTCATTTAGTTATCCAACAAGTTTTTATTCTTATTCTAGTGAAATTTGTCAGTAGGCCACCTAATGCCCCAAATTACAAAGATGCTTTAATTCCTTACAATGCCTGTCATTTTCGTCAATTCTAGCCAACATTGTATCCACTATATTCCTTGAACTATCATTTTCAATCGTTGTGCCACTGCACTCATTATCTAGCATGCTCCCTTTCATTACAACTAATCTTTCCACATCCTTTCCTTCTGTCACGACTTCTCTTCTATCGTGGCTTCTCTTCTTCTATGACTTCTCTTCTGTCGCGGCTTCTCTTCTATCGTGACTTACCTTCTTTCATGGCTTCTCTTCTGTCACAACGTATCTTCTAGCAAGATTTCTCTTCTATCATGGGTTCTCTTCTATCGTGTCTTCCTCTACGACTACTTCTTTCCTTAGTTACTTCTTCCTTATCTACTTTTTCTCTTCCTTCTCTACTTCTGTCGCATCTCCTTTTCCTTCCTACGATCAGACTCTTTACCTTATTGGGTATAATTCTAACTGAATTCTTCCTATATTTTCCTATGGCCAACAAGCCCCCAACACTCACTTGTGGATTTTATCGAGCCACACAATTCTATCCATTAACTTCTGTATTTTTTACGACTTTACCTTGAAAATATTGGAATATTTTCAGTATCTCTTATGTCTCTTGTCGCACATCTTCTTCTATCTTTACAAGTTTTTCACAAGGTCGGAACTGAGGTGTTTCGAAATTATGACTCATGCACCCTTTGTTGCTCATCACACCCTTTGATGTACATGTTGAATAATTCTTGTAATCCTTTCTCCTTTGGGTTGCAACTCTACGACTTTATATGTTCTTTGCTGCTATTGCATGTGCAACACCATGAATTATTGTTGCAGCTTCTTCATATCGGATTCCTTAGCCATTTTCTCTTCTAAGGGTAACTTTTCCATCTCATTATTCAGCTGAATTACTCCTATCTCACCTATGCGAAGCTCCTATGTGACTTTCTCTAGTTTTGGATCGTTGATCAAGGCTTCCCAAGTCTGGGAGACTTGGTCAAAAACCTTGGTGCATAATGACTCTGCATCTTCAATATTCTTCGCAATATATTCCATTGCTTTTATTCTTTCTTCTATTACCTTCAGGGGTGTGCTTGGTTCAAAGATGCACTTCTAGCGCTATGACCTTTTTGTGAAGGTCTTCTTCTATCTCGCTAAGTTGAATGACCTTGTCTTCTGGAAACATCTCCTCCATTATTCCTTCATCAAAAAACTTTGTGCATACAATGGCTACACCATTTTCAATCCTATGCATGTTCTCCAAATTTTTTGTTTTCTTCTCAACCTCTTGCACTCCTTTCTTCATTTTATTTGCTACTTTCACCTATTTAATCAAGGTTCCTTCTCTTAATTTCATCTCCGCGAATGTGGCATTCTGCATTGCATAAACTTCAGACATTCGTACCTGTGAAAAGTCTATTGTTATATGGCCTATATTTTTGGACACATCATTGAATTTCGGGGTTCCCAGGTCAAGTATTTCACCCGACACTTGCATCCTGATTGGCAGAACCAACATTGGTATCTCACTTTTTCACTCTTCTAAAGTTCTAGGTACTTACTGTGACTCATTTATCGGGGGTGTATAATCTACTATGATTTTGAACTCTTCAATAACTTTGCAGATAACTTTCAATAGATTGGTAATAGTACCTGTGAGCTCCGTTTGTCGTTCATCTATTTTCTTGAATATTTCTTGCACAACTTCTATTAGTGATTTAGTAATAATTGTAAAATCATCACCATCAACGCTGGCGATATCTATGGTTCTGTTAGCCTTCCTATTCTTATTGCAGGCCTCTGTCTGTGTTGTTTCAACATGTTTATTCTTTTCTCTTATGACTGGATCTGTCAGAGTTGAGCTTGACGCATTCTGGGAGGGTTGGGATCTTTCATTTCTTCCTGCTAGTCCCCTCCCTCATCTCCATCATCCTGTGGTGGTGGTATTTCTTGTCCCAGGTATTCCTATGCATCTAATTGGTCCTCTGGAATAGGAACATGCCATTCTTTCGGCCACTCTTGGATAATGGCCTCAACCTCTTCTTCTGTCAAAAAAAATCGTGTCACCAATCATTGGCAATGCGGGTCTTTTCATGGATGTAACTTAACATGATGCGAGTCAATCTCAAACTTGATAATTTGATGAAACCATTGAACGATGTCATCCGTAATCCTTTCCTTCTTCTTTACCTAATACCATAGGGCCTCTCCATGCAAAAAAAAACCATATTGTTATCTTGTTTCCTTTCCTTCTTATCCTTGTTGAACCAGAGATCCTGGTATCGAGATTCTCTACGTCGTATTGGAATGTCTACCTCTTGTTAGTTTGTTGGTTCCATCCATGCGACAAATGAAATGAAAATAAGTAGCCAAGAATAGTGGAATGCACTACCTTTTTCCTGTGACTCTGTTGCATATGCTAATAACTCATTCAATAGAAATTGTAACTAGTTATTTGAACTCCCTTCGTATAGAGTTCAACTAGCACAACCGCACCTGCAGTACACTAGGTTGGTCACATTTTGCACAAAAATTTGCTAGATAATACCTTCATAGTGAACTGAATAGTATTGTCATTAATCGAGGCGATGAGGAAACCTATGTCAAAATCAAATTCGTGGAATAAGAGAAGCTACCAACATATCCCCCCCTAAAACTGGCTTATTGACCAGGTACTTCAATGCATAATGGTATGTGTACATTTTAAAATCTCCACCCAATAAGTAGTGTTTGAATTTCCGCAGAGCATATACCATCACTAACCGGCCTTCTTTTTCTGTCGTGGCATAATTATTCTCTGTTGTAGATAATTTTCTACTGGCGAAGGATATAGGATGGTCAATTGACCCTTCACCAGGTTTCTCTAGTACCACATCGAGTGTGAAATATGACGCATCAACATGTACATGGAACTATTTCTTCAAGTTTGGAAATACAAGTATGGGTGTTGTAACCATCTTGTTCTTCAATGTGTCCAGACTCTCTTGGAAACTTCCTATCCACTGTAACTTAATATCTTTCTTTAGTAACTTTTCCATCGGAGCCGTCACCTCCACATATCCTTTGATAAAATTTCTATAGTATCATGTGTGTCCCAATGTTGTGCACAATTGTTTAACTGTGGTCGGAAGTGGTAGGTCAAGGATGATCACAATTTTAGAAGGATCGACCAAAATTCCATCGCAATAGACCACGTGGCCTAACAAAATTCCAGATGGGGCGCAAAAGATGCATTTCTTCAAATTTAATGAAATTTGATACTGGTGATAGCGTTCCAGCATCATCCTAAGGCTCTCAATATGTTTCTTAATAATCCCAAATATTGTCCAATCATCAAAGTAGACATGAAGAAATTTGTGAATAAAATATTTAAAGGCAGCAACTACTATTCTGGAAAAAATAGGAGGAACATTCTTAAGTATAAAGGGAATTAATGTGTATTGGAAACACCCCCACTCTATCACTAAGGTGGTCTTGTGTTGATATCGTTTACGATTCGAATATGATGGTATCTAGAGAAACCGTCGGTGAATGAATAAATATACTAACCCTAATTGCTCTCCAGTATCTCATTTGTAAATGGAGTTGGAAATGGATCATGCAAACAAGCATCATTTAGGTTTCTCAAGTCAACGCAAACTCTTACTTCACTCGTAGTATTTTTTTCTTGTACTACTATTGGGTGATCCATTTGGATTCTTCGACAGGATCTATAATACTTGCATCTAGAATTCATTCCAACTATGCTCTGACTTTCTCTTTATGCCATGGATTTAGTCGGTATGGTCGATTCTTGACTGGTTTTGCATTGGGCCTCAATGGTATTTTCATCTCTCCCAAATATCCAACAATCCCCTTCATCTATGAAAATTTTGTAGGGAACAAATCCTAGAACTGATGCAATAAGTCTATGATTTTTCCTACAGTCTCATCATCCCAATTATCTCCAATATTGGCGAAATTTGGGTTTTCTGGTGAGCCAATATTAACTTTCTTAATTTTGAGTAGACTCAGGAATTGGTCACTAGAAATAACAAGTACTTCCACACCACACGTACCTTCATATTCTGGAATGTTTACATCGAGCAAGTCATCATCATGATAAGGAACTCCCACCACATTGTAGAATTACATCCAATGGTGCATTGTCGAGTTGTTATGGTTGAAATTTTTCATCGCGACAAGGATATCTTCGAATGTATTCGTTTTCATCACTTGTAATGCAACATCAATGAAAGGGTGGTCATCTATGAACTCAAATATATGCGTGAAGCTACTAGATAACTTCTCACATTCAAGGGTTCCTCATCGCAACTCAACAAATGTATACCAATTCCTTGGTATCATGTCCAGTGTATGTATGAAGTGATGAAGCCAATCTTGTCACAGATATGTCTGCCATGTCATGCGACAATACTCAATATGATCGACAAGATCTATGAGTGTTGTGTACTTGAGACCAGTATAACTGATCTCTTCTCCAAATATGATATCCAACAATATTCTACATTACGACTAATATAACTGATCTCTTCTCCAAATATGATATCCAATAGTCTTCTACATTACGGCCATTCAGAGATAGATTTTTTATGTGTACCCCACCATCTGGCAGGTGTAGATTTCAGCACAAAGTCCAAGGAGGAAAATCATTGTGATTTTGTAACCTTCACTTTAAACTCTGTTAGAAAAGGTGCAAGGTTAGGTAAACCTTCATATTTTGGTATATCACTTGCTTCAACTCCTACATGTCACACATATCTCATGATTCTTGCGCATTTCATCATAGATACTTCGTGCATCTGATTCTTCCAAATTTCTAACGCTTTACCTGAATCAAATGTACATGAGCTAACACTCTACCAAATCATCTTTACATAAGTTGTTGGATTTATATAATGATCTCTTGTAGATGTGATATTATAGATATGGTTGAGATAGTCACCTTGTCCTTCACTGTGCATTGGTTCGACATATCTTTATCCTTCTAGTGGATCCTCTCAAGCAACCACCCGTATCTCTGAATCATAAAATGATAAGTTTCTTCTCTTAAAATTTATGATGGTCTATTTTTCTATCGCCCAGTTGATCCCCAAAAGTGCATGATGTGGGTTTATATCATCGATAATTTCAATTACTTCGAAATCTAAATATGTTCTCAGGCCTTCTACTTCGATATGTACCTGAGTGAGTTGACCAATAGGTAGGACCTTCAACTGATTTTCTAGTCTGAGTTGAATGTGAGACCAATCAAGTCATTATTTTCCCATGCTTTCCCATGTCTATCTTTTCAAAATATTGACATCAGATCCCAGGTCTAATATGATATAATCCATATCATAATCACCTATCTACGCAGTCATTCTTAGCTCGCGACTAGTTTTTAATATCTTCCCAATTTGGTGAAGTCTTATGTTTGGTCACAGCTCATACCGAGTTTATTCTATTAAAGTTGTCGATTCCATGACAACATCTTTATCGTGGATCAACGATAATCAACTTTTGAAAAATTCTTTAAGTTTACTAACCTTTCCAGTTAGTTGCTTTTGAAATAGTTAATCAAATCTTCCAGGCATATCCCTTACTTGTCTTCTTATTAATGTGGGAGAAGACGTCAACGCTTGATTTTTGTCGATGAATTTTGGTCAGGCGTCCAGGAATACTTCCTTTTCTCTCTGGAATTCGAATGATACATTCTTTTTTTTTGTTAGCCATACATGTGGTTGTTCATACTGTGCATTTTGGTCTTCTTCAATTGCAATACCTCATCTTGTGACAACAGGAATGTTTACTTCTCTTAGCTTAATAGATACCATCTAGATGTTTTGGTTAGGATTCAGGTTGGGATTCTCCATGGGAAATGGATTTCCCATAATCTTGGCATGACACTTAGCAATAAATTGAGGGCAGTCCTCAACGGTGTCATTTGCAGACTTTTCCCCTTTATGGTTTCCCTGGTGAAAATATTTGTGTCTTGTGTATCTTTTATATCTTATGCATCTTGTTGTACTTGTTATTCTTTCAGATAAAGATCCTAGATAAAATAATCATATCTAAAGAAAAACTAACATGGTATCAGAGCTTCTATGAAAGAAGGAACTGTGTAGCTATGGAAACTAGGGATTCCTAGTTCAAGGTGTTCTCTCCATAGATCATCAAGAAAGAGAGCTATCCTAACTCACCTCAGTAGCATGCATATCTGAATTGGCGAATTTTCATTTTTGACCCTGTCACTGGTGTCGGGAGGAACTAGGGCATCAAAATTTGGAGGCTTCCCACCTCAATTTTCAGAAAGTGACCTATCTAAGTAACTCACCTCAAGGATTCACATCTTTCTGTCCAAACAGAATTCCCAAACTCCAAGGTTGGAAAATTATGGTTTCTTTGACAAACCCTAGGTCAGCCAGATCCAGAACCAAGTCAGACACCTCAAATTGGTAATATCTAAATATTTTCTATTTCCATTTGAAGGTTCTCATTTTAAAATATGACTCATCATACTCATCTTGAGTACAATCTTGTAGGGGCTAATAAATTCTGAGCATGGAAGTATAGAATCTCCCTGATCCTTGAAGGAATGATTTGGAAATGTTCATCAATGGAGAAGTCCCAGAACCAAAGGGAGATGAGGCTAATGCTTTTCATAAGAGAAGCATGGCTAATGCTAAGATTATAAGGTGATCATTGCGGATTCTATTAAGGATCACCTCATCCCCCATGTGTCTTCATTCAAGACACCAAAATAAGTTTATGATGTTTTTGACAAATATGTTCGAAGGAAAGAACATCAACCGGAAGATGAATTTGAGGAACCAGTTGAAGAATGTGAAGATACAAAACTCCGAGACTATATAGTATTACTTCATATGGGTTGCTCAAATAAAATAACAACTTGAAGCGATTGAAGAAAATGTCGAAGAAGGAGAAATTGTAATGACTACCTTGAATGGTCTCCCTAGACCACAAGACTCATTCATTCAAGGAATTTGTGCAAGAAGGAGGATAATCTCTTTCATCAGACTTCAAGAAGAATGTGCACAAGAAGAAGCTAGACTTGTGACAAGAGAAGAAAATTTGGGAGCAACTGATGATCAACCTATCACAGTTCACACCAAGAAGAACATTAGAGGAAATTTCAACTCAAAATGGGCCTCTTAAAATGAACTAATAAAATAATAGTTAAAATAATAAAATAATATTTATTAATTTTGGAGGAAGAAAAGAAAAAAACTATTTTTTTGTTTGTATTTTTGACATATCTCCCTGTGTTTTTGCTCAAATTTCGATCAGGAGAGCTCGTTGGATGTGGAATTAAATTCCTCATCCAACGAGTACCCACTCGGCATACTTTTGGCAGACCCCGCTACCCCAAAAACAAGAAATATCTAAAAAAATGGAATGATGATGTCATCATTCCGTTCTTTTAGGTATTTCTTGTTTTTGGGGTAGCGGGGTCCGTCAAAAGTATGTAGAGTGGGTACTCGTTGGATGCGGAATTTAATTCCGCATCCAACGAGCTCTCCCGATCGAAATTTGAGTAAAAACACAGGGAGATATGTAAAAAATACAAACAAAAAAAGTAGTTTTTTTTATGATACCTATCCCCAAATTTATATTAAAAAAGTGTTTAAGACATATACGGTCTTTCAAATTTAAAGCAATTTCATTGGCTAACACATGATGACATGGAATTTGAATAAAAGTTAAAAGACCCATTTTGAGTTGAAATTTCCTCTAATGGGAGAAGAAGAAGGAGAAGAAGGAGAAATTTCATCACAACAAGAAGAAGGACAAGAAACTGAAGAAGACAAAAATAGATACTTCAAACGTTTGATGCTATACCTATGATAAAAAGGGATACTTTGCAAGAGATTGTCCCATCAAGAAAAGGAGACACCATGCTCATGTTTCCAAAGATGATGAACCAATAAACAAAAGATTCATATGGGAGAAGGATGATTCGGTTGAAGAGTATGTGCTAATTGCAGTACTTACAGACATTCTCTCACATAAAGAGCAATGATTGGAATCGTTCATTAATATATCTGAACATGAGTCACCACACAAGGTGAAACTTGGGGATGACTATCAATACCCCATAAAAGGGATTGGAGAATATTCATACAAGCATGACTACGAGAAATCCTTAAACATGAAGAATGTGCTATATGTTCCAAGATTGAAGAAAAAATTTCTCTCCATTCTTGCACTAGATGCAAAAGGGATTTTTGTCGATGGCCAAGCTATGATGTTTCCTAGAGGAAAAACAATAGAGGATGCAACATTTATTGGAGAATTAGACGGAGGATTGTACAAGATGAAGCGACATCTTGAACATGCACTGGTTCATGATTCAATTGAACTAAGTGAACTATGGCATAGAAGGCTTGCACATGTGCACTACAGGGAACTACTGATGGAAAGAAAAGTAGTCTCAAGACTACCAGAGATCAATGCAAATAATGAAGGAATTTGCAAAGTATGTGCACAAGAAAATAATGCAAATAAGACATTTCCCAACAAAGAGAGTAAGGCTAAAGGAATACTAGAGATAGTACACCCGAATGTATGTGGACCTATGTCCTCTAGTTCATTACGTTGGTATGTGTAAAATGTTTCCTTTATAGATGATTTCTTACGTAAGACTTAGATATTTTTCTTGAAAGGGAAAAGTGAAGTTTTCAGTATGTTCAAGGAATATAAATCCTTGGTCGAGAACCAGACAGATAGTAATATAAATACTCTACAGTCAAATAATGGTGGAGAGTTCACTTTGAATCAAGGAACTCTGCAGAGAGTCTGGGATTAAGAGGGAGTTGAGCACTCCATACAATACTTAATGGAATGGGGTTGCAGAAATAAATAACCAAGCCATCATGGAGGCAACAAGAGTTATGTTGCACGATCAGTATCTTCCTATGCACCTTTGGGAAGAGGCATCAAGAACAATTGTGTATGTATAGAACCATACTCCTCATCGAGTACTTGACAATAAGACTCTTAAAGATGATTTCTTAGGAGAGAAACCAAAAGTCAACCATCTGAGAATATTTGGTTGCTCAATGTACATACATATCCCAAAGGAGAAAAGGACCAAGATCGATCCTTCTGGGAGGAAGGGTATATTCATAGGATATAGTGATACATCAAATTCCTACCGAATATACTTCCCAGGACTCAAGAAGATCAACATCAATAGAGATGTAACCTTTGATGAAGACTCGACATACTTCATATCTAGGAGGACACCCATCCAAGAGGTTTAGGTACCCTAAGAGATGAGAGGCCAAGATATGGAAATGGGAGAAGTAATTCTAGAGGACCATGAATATCACAACATGAAATAACCATAAGAGCCAGCAGATACAATCCTTGAGAAGTAATCCCATAAGAGGAAACGAACATGGGAACAAGAGCTCATATGAGAAGCTGAAAGGTATGGCGCTCCATAGGGAATACATAGAGAGAGAAAGAGGGAAAATCCATAAAATAGATATGTGGCTATGATGTGTGAAATCATTGACAGAACCCCTTCCACTAAAGAAGAGGCTACAAAAATTAAAGAATGGAAGGATGCGATGATCGAGGAATATCAATCGATCATGAAGAATGGTGTCTAGGAGATTGTTCCGAGACCTGAGAAAAAGTCTGTCGTTACTTAGAAGTGGATATACAAGATCAAGCATGCTACATATGGAAACATCAATAAATATAAGGCAAGATTCATAGCACGAGGCTTCTCACATAAATAAGGCATAGACTACAAAGAGACATTTGCACCTGTGGCAGGGTACACTTCCATTAGGACCATACTTGCTTTGGAAGCAGTTATGAAATGGAAAATACACCAGATGGATGTCAAGATGAATTTCTTGAATGGTGTATTCGAGGAGGAAGTGTACGAGGAATAACCACTGGGATTCAAGATACATGATAGGAAGACCCATGTGTGCAATTGAAGAAGGCCTTGTATGGATTGAAACAAGCACCGAGGACATGGTATGACATGATGGATAGATTCTTGATGAGATTGGTATTTACCAAGAGTAAAGAAGATTCCAACCTCTACTTCAAGGTGGAAGATGGAAGACCTGTGATACTCCTGTTATATGTCGATGACTTGTTTCTAATAGGTGAAGAGGAACTCATTACAAGATGCAAAGAGGAGACTTGCTATAGAGTTCGAGATTAAATACCTAGGTATGATGCACTACTTATTAGGCATAGAGGTGTGGCAGAGTGCAGATGGGATATTCCTTGGTCAAAGAAAATATATAGTGGAGATTCTGAAGAGATCCAGAAGGATGGAATACAAGGAAATGGCCATGCCTATAAATCTAACTTGAAGATTCTAGGTGATGCTTCATCTGAGAAGGGCGATGCCACGATGTATCGTCAAATGATTGGCTCATTGATGCATCTAATGAATACGAGACCATACATATACTTTGCGGTGAGCACCCTGATCCAGTTCCTGATGGATCTGAGACATGTTAACTTGATAGTTGCAAATCATATACTAAGTTACCTAAGAGGTACAGTGGATTATGGGCTCAAATATGATGTGAATCAGAAGATTAACCTACATGGTTATGTTGATTCAGTTTGGGTAGGTAGCACCACTGATAGGAAGAGAACCTCAAGTTGTTGCTTCAGTTTGGGATCTTCCATGATCTCCTAGTTCATTAGGAAACAATCATGTGTGGTGCTGATTACATATGAGGCAGAGTATATTGCCGCTTGCTCAGCTAGTTGCGAGCAAATGTGGATTCGAAAGCTACTGTATGACTTTTTTGATCTCCAATTGGATGTGACTTGTATATTCTGCGACAATTAGAGTTGCATGAAGCTATCATAAAATCTTGTGTCCCATGACAAGTCGAAGCACATCGAGATCAATTTCCACTATATCATGGATATGGTGCAGATAGGAGCAGTGAATCTCCAGTACATGGAAATAGAGGAGCAAATAGCCAATGTGTTAACCAAGCCTCTTGCAAGAGTGAATTTCGAGTACCATAGAGAAATAATTGGTGTGATCCAGATTGAGATCCCTCAAAAGAGGGAGCGATGTGTTCTAGCATAGCTAGAGAATACATGTTGTATGAGCTTAACATCCTGGTGAAGCTTGTAGGATGGTCAAACGTAATCAATCGTGTAGTTTATCCTTCGATAAGTCTTGATGAATATCGTAGGTTATCCATGGATGTAATCAGTCCTGATGTGGTCTATGCTAGAAATATATGATGCATGATATCTCACATGGTAAATGTGATAGGCTGTCTAAGCAGGAAAAATCATGGTGAAGAAGGATGCTCGAACGTAATCAATCATGTAGGTTTCCCTCAGATGTAATCATTCCTCGCAAAGATCGTAGGTTATCCTTGGGTGTAATCCAATTCATTGATGGGTTATTCGAGTGTAAAATAAGACCTGTCATGGTATGCATGTTACTTGAATGTAATACGTCTTGTGGGTTTTTGAGTGTAAAATGAGACCTGACATGGTATGCAGGCTACTTGGATGTAATACACCTTGAAGGTTGTCTAAATATAAAATATCCTAGATGCAGGTTGTTCAGATGTAATAAGTCCTTGAGGTTGACCAGAGAACGTAAAAGGTCCTGATGTAGTGGGTTGTTGGGTCGTAATCCATCCTTACATATATATATGTGTGTGTGTGTGTGTGTGTGTGTTCTCCCATGCTGAGATGATAAGGTTATGAATCACGAGAGGTGCACATAGGACGTTCTACTAATAGAACGTAGATTGACCGTGCAGAGACATAACACATTGAGTGTGCTCCTAGGTGATTCTCGCATAGTAGAAGCTACAAGTTGTCTTAATGACATGAAAATTATCATGGCTTACTGCTATGGTGGAAGAATGCGGGTTGTCTGCATCTAAATCTTTGTTCTTTGTCTTGATGTGTGCATAGAAAACAAGCTTATTTGGATATGACAAGAAGAAGGTAGAAGACGTAGGTTATTTCCATGGCAATGTAAAGAAGGTCACTGGATAGTTCCTACGTGACAACTTGCTCGATGTGGTGAAGGTCTGGTAGAGGATTAGGCCTACATTGAACATGAAAAAGGGTTGGCTATGTAGAAACTTTTGATGACATATAGTATGGAGCGACGATCAAAATAATAATATGATGATCGAAGAAACTATGATGATGAATCTATGTCTCATGATGATGAATCTGCAATGAATACTTGACCAGATGTCTTGATGACTGTGAAGAGAGAGAATACCTTCCTAGTTAAGAGGGAGTCTTGGTGTATTTGAAACTTCAGAAGATATTTGGATGTGTATTATCATTGTATGTTGTTGTACCCCCATTGGGGATGTGTTTATCCCCTCGCGGGATGTATTTATTGTGTCTATGCCTTGAGGTACAACCTCCATTGTAAGTCAGGGCAATATTCCCCAATGTAACATCATGTAATGTGTATTTAGAGACTCTCTGGGAGAAGTCGACCCTGTTAAGGAAGACACGTGGGCTCTAGTATTATGTTTGGTCAATGACTTGAAAAGGTATAAATAGGGAGGAATTCTCCCTCATTTATACACACCTCATACTCTCAAGTTTACATGAGAGAGAGAGATACAAAAGGGAGGAGAGACATATAGTTGTTGAATACTTCTTATTATTGCTTTTGATCATATTACTATTTTGAAGATTTTTGTGGGGTTTTCTCCTTTATGGTTTCCCCGATGAAGATATTTGTGTCTCATGTATCTTTTATATCATATGCATCTTTTTGTACTTGATATTCTTTCAGATAAATATCCTAGATAAATTAATAAGATCTAAATAAAAACTAACATAGAGAACATATTCTTCAACTTCTACTTTCGCTAACTGTCTGGGAGGTTCTTCTTCTTATGCTACTAAGTTAGCATGATTAGTTTTCTTATTCTTCCTCTTAAATTATTCTTTATTTGTTAGGAAATATTATGGCAATATGTCCTATATTATCACAATGGTAACATTGATAAGAGGAGAAATCTTGATGCTTGTAATCTCCCTTTTTATTCTTTTGAAACTTCTTAGGAGGATAAGACCCTTTATGAGTTTCCTCATTGAAATGATGCTTTCATTTTCTTCTTTTGGTATGAGTATATACTCTAGCTTCTTCTTGAACACATTCTCCCCATATGACATCAAAATTTAGCTACTCGATAGTGTTTCTTGGTTAGTGGGATCATGGGGAGCAATCCTGCATCTATCTGCAATCAAAAGGAAAGAAAAGATTTGGTGTTCCAATTGAATAATCAACCTTAGAATCTATGGGGGGTGTATGAAGGAAGGTGTCAGAAGGAAACCTTAATTCACTACAACCTTATTCTCTCCTCTTGGTGGGAATTTTACTGGAACAATGCAAAACGTGTCAGAAGGCATTTTTGGAAATTTAATAACTTCATCCTAAGAGACCTTTTTAACAAAATGATGATATGGTTGGATGAAAAACACCAAAATATAATCCCATGTACCATCAGAATAATTTAATACATCATATGCAAGAAATGGTGGGCATTTTTCTGAGGCCATTTAGGTAGTTTTACCAGCAAATTTCACCCTAGGATGATTATGTCATTTTGAAGGTGGATTCTTTATTTCATCAAAACCTGAACCAATGTTACCAAAATATGTAAGGCACCTCACTGAGCATAAAAAGGATGCTTTCACCTTCAAAATAATCACCATCTGACCTAGGCATGCATTTTATTGAACTTGGTGTAGAAAAATGCTTGAAGCCCTGTTTTGCCAAACCCATAACTTTCTCGTCAGACACTTTTAAGGAAAATGGAGACCATTGTAAGGTATTCAGGTAAGTAATATACATCCTGACAAGATAGGGTGTACATTTTCATTAAGCTATGAATTATGGTGGTCATTTTCCCAGGAAAATTTTGACTAATTTGCCCAAAAAAACCTTGTTTTGGCAGACTTGTATCTTTTTTCCTCAAACATGGTTTTTGAGAACTGAGACCATGTTCAGATAGCCACTTCAATAATCTATATACTGACAAGAGTGGGAGGGAATTTTATTTTACTTATGAGGTATGATGGACATTTTCATAAGGCAACTATTTGAGGGAAATTTTTCATCACTTAGTTAATTTCCAAAAGTGTCATATTTTTACAAAACGCTATCAGAATGTAACAATGACTTCATCACAAATGCCACATAACCATCCATGCCATGCCATGAGTTCCTTTTTCATTCTTTTGTCATTTACTAAGCTCCTTTGACATCATTGACATCCATACGCAACATAATATACATAAGTGTTAGGATAGTTGAGTGCCCATTTGGTCTCATACTATTTCAATAATGTGGGATTGCAATATAGACTAATGGCCACTTATCATTTTTCTTCCCATTCCCAAGGTTCTTATCGTTCCAAGACTTATCAGTTCCTCGCATGTGAGTGATGGATTGCTTCTTTCTTAGGGTTTCCTATCCAACAAGTTCCCATGTCCAATGTTGGGTTGATTCCTTCTCAATGTGTGGGTGTATCCATGAAGTGTTTGAATCCTTTGAATGAAGGGTTTAATAGTATACCACGGAAATGGGATAATTTTTAAATTATCAGCCAATGGACAACATCACAATAAGTAATAAGACATTTTTGGATTTAAAATATATAATTATATATGATAGTGTGAAAGGGGAGGTTTTAGGATATGAGGAAACTCCTAATAAGGAGGGTCTTACAGGGTGAATCCGCAGACCTGGGTAACACTTTTTAGCAAGCGCATTTGGGAAAAAACAAAAAAACGTACCTCGGTCGAGGGCTTGATAAACCCTCGACTGAGCTATTAATACCTCGACCGAGGTTTTATCAAGCCCTCGACCGAGGTTTTGTTCAGCCCTCGGTCGAGGTATTTATTAACCCTCGGTCGTGGTATTAAAGCCTCGACCGAGGGTTAATAAATACCTCGACCAAGGTATTAACTCGGTCGAGGTACATACCTCGACCGAGGTGCCTCTGTCAAAAAAATCATAAACAGAGGCCGCGGACCCCTTTTATAAATGAACATGATCATTACATAACTGAATTGTATTTAGTCGAGGAATCACTAAATTACCAAAGACTGCAAAATATATTCATTATACTTTGCTGAATCCTCCAACAACTCATGAAAACCTGAAAATAGAACTCTCCACAAAAAAATTTGCCTTCAAACATTAATGACACTCCTCGAAGTCCCTGGTACAAAACAAAATGGAGCCATTTTTGAGTAGTGGGATGCAACTGCAAGTAGTGAAAGCTTTTCACATATTGAAAATAGAACTCTCCACAAAAAAATTTGCCTTGATCTCCATAAAACTCTCTCCAAATCTCTTTTGTGGTTCGCCATTTTCAATATGTGAAAAGCTTTCACTGCTTGCAGTTGCATCCCACTACTCAATTAATGGCTCCATTTCGTTTTGTACCAGGGACTTCGGGGAGTGTCATTAATGTTTGAATTCACTCCCAGGATTTTGCTCCAAAGGAGTTTACATGACCTCGACCGAGGTTTTTTTCACACACA
>LPNX011022898.1:545796-587304 GCA_001517045.1 Pseudotsuga menziesii | reverse complement strand
GTGGACACGAGCCACTTATTAGCTTCTTCAAATTTTTAAGGTCACACAGTTCATTAAATGCAAAAATTCACACATTAAATGACATCGGAATATTTTTTTTATAATATCACTATGAATCCAACATAATATTCTACAATTTGTTTTTTTACTGCAAGTCAAAATTCACATGGCATATATGCGTTTTGAGGGCTTCTATCTAGCACATGAGTAAAAAAATCAGGTTTTCATTGCCAAATTTGGCCAAAAAGTGTTACCCATCTTCATGGAATACAAACATAGCATATTGTGGTGTTTATTAAACCCTAAAATCCAGAAAAATCCAATGACTATTTTTAGAGTGGTAGAGGATGTTGTTAATGGTTGTGGAGTACAAAAACAAAAAAGAATGGGGTTAAGTAGAAATAGGTCCCAGTTAAATTATTTCTAGGAAATTATATCCATATACATGAAATTGTGGATATGATCGCTAAATCCTTGGTTAGTTGTTTCCAAGGGAAGGATGGGGGTGATTTCATTGAGATATTAGATTTTAGAGGGGTGGGTTCCTAGTTTAGGATACTTTTCAAATCTCTTCATTCTGGAAAGAGGTTAGATGGGCTTAATTTTTCCATCTATACATAATTTTGGGACAACTATGGGGATAAGTTGGAAGTGAGGGTATACTTTGATGTAGCTCAAAATACGGTTGTCATTCTTTGTTGTTATTTTAGAAAATATGGAATTTACACATGTATGGGTTAAATAGCTAGAATCCCTATGGAATTTTGGCATTTTGAGGTTTCAATGTCAATTGAGAACTCTTTGGGTTCTTTTGTAGATGATGACTTGATTTTTTTGGACTTTGGGAACATGGTGATTTCTTACATCTTGGTAGGTATATATGTGAAGTAAATTTTTGTTGTAGATATGGTTTTGTAAAAGGGGGATCACTCTTTTATTTAGGTTCTATATTATAAAGGGGTCCTATTCATGTGTTTAGTGTCATCAATCCAGTCATGTGGTTAATGATTATGAAAATCCTTTAATTTGGAATGGTTAAGGAGAAAGATGTGTTAGTTCATATTATGATTTTAGGGACTCCTTTGATGTGTTATGGAATTGAGATTTCTAAAAGTGTGGATCATGGTTTTGGTATGGAATATATTGGAAAGGATGGTAGTCAATCATATCCTAGAATTGACGCTACATATGTGGTGTCATTGTTAGTAGAGGAAATTCTCGTGATCATTACAAATGTATCAGGTCCATAGGATTTGTTACAGGTTGAAAAGGCAATCAAATCCACTGGCAAGCATATGTGGATAAAGTGACCATTGTCACCTTAGTCAGTTCTCTAATATTCTTCAGAATTCAAAACCTCCTAGGGGAGAACCTTATGTAACTCTGCAAAAGACACTTAGACACCAAATATATCTCGTATGTATTTAAGGTTAGTGACCACTTCCTACTCGAGTCAATCAAAAAGTGGATTAGATGTACTATGAGCATGCATATAAATTGTGCAAGTTCATCCAAGGATAAGACAAATACTGATGTGCAAATAGTATGATATGTAGATGTTAACAAAGTACAAGTGATTTACCAAACAATATGTATAGTAGTATAAGTATTAGTCATTAATGCAAGTATTTATAACAACAATTGTTGTTTAGAGATTCATTACAAACTTAGCATAAGTAATAAAAATGTGTGGTTAACCATGCATTTGCCATATTATCGCATCAAGTCTGAAAGCAAATCACATGTACTCATTACTGACAGTATCACAGATAGTATGCAGCAGTAGACACAAATTGGTATTTATAACAATAATAATGATTCTCTATGTTCATGTATTGTCATAAATAACAACAATGCACATAAGCATCTATTTTGGTAGTTAATTCACAATGTTTCCAGACTTCAAATAGTGATTAAATTATAAAATAAAGTGTGGTTGCATAGTGAAAATGAGGTAGAGAAGAGGCCACCTTTTACTTGCGATTTACCCTATACTTGTTTAACCTTTTGTACCTGTGTTTAATTGTTTGTGTGCAAGGTTTAGAATACCAAAGAAAGAGGGAAGGTATGGTAGACTAGGTATAGGGAATGGATGCCACTGTAAGGGCAACCTTACAGTTGTTGGTCAAGGTCCAAAATGTGAAAGTAAAGGTCTGTTACAGACCTAGGAAGGATAACATGGAGGAGGTAAAAGGGATGAGGATCAATATGAGATTTTAGAGAGGGACAAAAATTTTAGGGCGCATAATTTTAGGGAACAAAATTTTAGGGAGCGGAATTTTAGGGTACAGAATTTTATGTCCCGAAAATTTTAGGGTGTGAGCCACCCATGTTGAAGGATAAAAGGATCACATGATAATCAAAATCATTATTATTTGAGACCTAGTAAATATGGTTTTGGATATGTCGAAGGTGGTGTGGTTTTGGGTCTTACAGTAGTTGAGGCAATAGTGTCCAAGGGGGGAAATAAATGTACAAAATATAAAATTTTCCTACAATAGGAAAATGAATGATATGAGGCTAATTCCAACAAGTATATATCATTATAATGGGTTCTTAGAACAATCCAAACTCGTATATTTAGTATTCATTGATCTATCTTTCCCTAAATTGTAGAGGACTATCAATTGCTTAAAATAATAATAGTAAATTTCACATTAAATGGAAATCAATATTGTTAGTCGTTCACTTGTTGTGAGGTTGTTTCCTTCCCATGATCATCCTACCACAATATCAAGCATGATACATTCAAAATGCTAAATTGTAATCTAAGAAGTGTGAAATATTAAAAATAAATTAAAGATAAAAAAATATAATGCATTAATTAGAGGTTGGTTAAAGTGGTATAACATAAGTACCCCTACAATATTAGTTGTTCTATATATCCAATTCAAATCATAATCCAATAACAACTATTCTTTGGAAGCTATTGTTTTTATTGTGCACATGAATATTTGATTTCCTTCACACCTCTCAAATATGCAATTAGGCTACTTATTTTTTGTCTCTCGCTTATAAACCCACAATATTCCAAAAGTATTTAGGCCTTCCATTAATATACATAGTCGCTCCCGTATTTTGATTGTTGTCTCTTAGCTATATATAATTTGTGGCAACTGCATATTTGTGTATACTTCACATGTATTGGACCAACCATATCCAATGATTGTAATTGTAACATGGTCCAACATACTCTATCAATTCAAATAATCCATTATATTTTACCTTTATTGCATCCATGGAAATATCCCCAATCCATGTAGAGAGGATGGAGCAATGCGATGTATCTTCTCATTGCCACAAAATTCAATGTTCAACAGAGGAAGGTCCTACGGTATCCATCATTATACTAGAGGTCTAAAAATCAATTGAAACTTGATGTCGTCATTTTCTCATCATCATAATAACATGATCCTCCTTCAACAACAAAAATATCCATGTGTCTACAAAATTTTCTTCTAACCTTTTCACCTCTAGTTGTTCTTCGCCTATTACATCTACTAGAGTTCTAACTTCCTTCTTTTCTTCCTAAACTTACCTAACTTGAGGTATATATATAACAAATACATGTTTGGTTGTACCTACACTCCATCTAATGGGAGAAATAGTTAGCCAGGATCCTAACAATTTAGATTAGGTTTATGTTTCCAAAAATCACATTCAAACTTAGAATTATTTAAGAGATATTCAATGAGCGTAGATGGCCAATTCACATAATGAATAATATGTTCATTTTTTAATAAGGTTAATTACAATATATTGAAGGAATCCATGAAAGGTAAACCATTATTTCTAGGTAGTGTAGTGGAGGGAAGGTTCCTTAGAGAATGGATTCCCTTGATTACCTTGAGGTGTATGGTGTGTATTATAATCCATGTTAGATAAAGCTAGTGTGTTTTTAGACAATGATCTATGAGGAGAAGTCCATCAAATAGAGGGTAACTTTGTTCTAGATTTTCAACAGAGCACTAAGGATTAGTGGAATTTGATGTGCAAATACAATTATTAAGGTCTCATGCAATGTAAATTTTAATATAAAACGAGTACACTCCTAAGATATACTATCAAGCTCAATAAAACTAGTATATTACAATATTCCAAATATGTTTCCACCAAATATTAGTAAGCAGTCAACATTATATTAACTTGTTATTTATTAAGTCCACCATCTTAAGACTAATGTTAATGTTCTAGACCAAAAATACAAACCTCTAATTCCTTTAAAATGTTCATTTTTATTTTATATATTTTACTTCGTGAAATGGTGTTCCTTTTGTGCTTAATGATTAGCGATAGCAAAACATGCCTTTGAAAATGAAAATAAAGAAATACAAATGCTTTATAACTAAAATTGTTTATTCTCTAATTTCTTTATTATTTTATTTTAAAAAAACATTAAGCTAATATATGAATGCGCCATCCCATCAATGCTAGTTAATAAATCTAGGGATGGGTGTTCCCGCCGTCGAGACTTCCCTATTGGTGGAAAAAGGGAGAAAATGCCCCGTGAAAAAGAATGGTATTCATTCTCTCTTTCTACATAAGTATAATAAGGATTTATCCTCTAATGGGTCTGGATACATAGAAGGCTAAACAAAAGTTATTTAGGAAAACATTTACATGCCTAAAACTACACTTAAATCAATTTGTGAACATAAAGAAGTGCCACTACGAAGTAAAAAAATAGTACAAAGGGTTGTGTACACTTGAAATGGAGCCCTCACAAGTTTTCTAAGGATTACTTCACATCTTTATGGGTTTATGTAGAGATAGGTGTTGGATAACCCAAAAAAAATGTTATTTAGGAAAATTGTAGAAAATTAAAAATAGAAAAGGGAACATGATCAATGCACTTGATTCATATAGATCTTAAAATAGATGCATTCTTCTAAACAAATAGAAAGCATACTACATTTCAAAATACTAAACCGGCACACTAAGATCCATAAATTATGGTGGTATGTTCCACCCTTTGAAAAAAGCAATAAAAATGAAAAATGGGTTATATGATTAAGGAGAAAGGAAAATACATGTATGGGTCGTACAGACAAAGATATCTGATCATTTCCCTATTGTATTCCAGTGGGAAATGGAAGGTGAACATATCCTTTATCCATTTAAATTTAATGCGACTTGGCTGGCTATGGTTAATTTTGACCAGTTTGTGAGATCGACGTGGCGGACTATGGTGGTGGATGATGATCTTTCTCCTATGCAAATATTGGTTCAGAAACTTAGGATCCTCAAAGCTGCGGTGAAGAATTGGGAAAAGATTCAAAAGGCTCGT
Organism: Pseudotsuga menziesii; assembly: GCA_001517045.1. Classification (NCBI taxonomy): domain Eukaryota; kingdom Viridiplantae; phylum Streptophyta; class Pinopsida; order Pinales; family Pinaceae; genus Pseudotsuga; species Pseudotsuga menziesii. The sequence continues at coordinate 582,017 of LPNX011022898.1, read as the reverse complement.
GATTCGGAGGAGTTAGTAACTATCGAATTTGATATTGCTAAAATTTTGATAGACTTTCCGGCGGGTATATGTGATGAGGAGGTCAGTGTTCAGCTGAAATGCCTTTCTGAGTCACAGATATCCATACTGAAGAGGAAAGAGGAGACAGCACACCAGAAAAGTAGACTAAAATGGAATGAGAGTGGTGACAGTAACACCAAATTTTATCATCAGTTTGCCAATGCTTGAAGGATTCATAACCATATCTGGGATTTACAAGCGGAAGATGGGTCTTTTATTTGCAAACAGGGAGATCTTGAAATAGAAGCATTTACATACTTCAATTCTGTTTATAAGAAACAAGAAAACATGTCTATTGTTGCACAAATGGAACTTATTATGAAGTACCCGCGGATGTTTGGGGAACAGGATGGTGAGAGGCTCTTTGTACCTGTCACATTGAAAGAAATACATTCCACTCTGAAAGAATTTGAACTCTCAAAGAGTCCTGGGCCCGATGGATGGACCATAGAATTTTTCCTTCATTTTTTTGATTTGGTGGGACCCAATCTTCTTGCTATGGTGGAGGAATCTCGGATTCAGGGCAAAGTATGTGGCTCATTGAACTCTACATTTGTGGCATTAATACCCAAATCGGATAAGCCTTCCTCATTTGTGGGATATAGGCCGATCTCTCTATACAATCTTATATATAAGATTATAACTAAAATCATTGCCACTCGTCTGAAGAAGGGGCTGTCCGTGGGTATTTCTGATGAACAGTTCGGTTTCCTTGAAAACCGCCAAATAATGGATGCCATTGCCATTGCACAAGAAACTATACATAGCATTAAGATAAAGAATAAGAAAGCTCTGGTATTGAAGTTGGATCTCATTAAAGCTTATGATCGGGTAGACTGGGGTTTTATCCGATTGGTACTTCTACAGATTGGTTTACCCTTGCACACTACTAATTGGATTATGGGATGCGTGAGTTCAGCAAATTTTTCTATTCTGGTCAATGGAAATCCCACTCCTTTTTTCTCGGCATCCAGGGGCTTGCGACAGGGATGCCCGATGTCGCCGTTATTATTTCTGCTTATTGCAGAAGGTTTCAGCAGGATGATAAAGGAATTAGCATAGCATGGTGATATTGTGGGTATCGAGGTGGCAGCAAGAATTTTTATAACTCATCTGTTATTTTTGGACAACATCCTTTTATTTGGAGGGGGCTCCCCTCGAGAATGGCAGGCTATCAAAATTGCTCTTGATGTTTTCTGTGATGCTTCGGGTATGAGCATTAGTCCGGACAAATCTCAATTTTATCATACAAAGTGGGAACCTGATGAGTTGGAGGTACTACACCAACTCTTTTCATTTGATATTCTGCCTCTTGAACATGGGTTCAGATACCTGGGATTTTTTCTGAAGCCCAATGATTACAAGATCAGGGACTGGATTTGGCTGCTTAAGAGGATTGAGACTCGCATTGGTATTTGGGGACATCATTTCTTATCTATTGGAGGTAGACTCATTTTGACTATATCTGTCCTGGAAAGCATTCCTGTATATTGGTTCTCCCTTACCTAGATTCCGAGAGCTATTCAAAAACAGATTCAGAGCAGATTGACGAGATTCATATGGTCTGGTTGTAATGATAAGCCTTCTATATGCTTGGAAAGATGGGATTTATTGGCAAATCCTAAGGAATGTGGAGGATGGGGGCTAAAGGACATCGGTGACTTTGGAAGAGCACTAAATGCTAAAAACTTGTGGCGATGCTTATTCGTACCATGCCTGTGGCATCGGATGATCTCTGCCAAATTCATACGAGGATGGGCTATAGGTGAATGGATCAGATTAGTTGAGTATGACATGAGGAACATCTCTAATGTATGGAGGGCACTACTAAAGGTGATGCCTATATTGAAACAGTGGATGGCATGGCGACCTGGTGATGGGTGGAGCATTAGGGTGGGAAGAGACCCTATTGTGGGAATGGCTAGATCTTTCAGACTTTCGGATCCACTTTTGAGTCATTTGCTTGATAAAAGAGTATATTATTTGGCTCAGGCAGCAAATAAATATGATGGTGACAGCTTCACGCGATGGGTGGATGCTCAGGAATTAAATCTTACTGGAACTTTGGCTACTGAATGGAATTATTATACTTACAAGCTTAGGAACTCCGGTTTAAGTCTGAACCAGTGCAAAGATTCTCTATTCTGGAGTAAGAATGTGAAAACAGGAACTATCTCTGCGACACTGGCATATAAATCTACTGTTTCTACCACATTCTCGGAATGTATTCCTATGTGGTTTAAGGAGGTTTGGCGTTGGAAACTTCCTCTTAAGATGGTGATATTCTCCTGGTTATTGTTGGCTAAATGTATTCTTACTTGGAATATGCTCCAGAGAAAAGGCTTCGAGGGTCCTGGAATTTGCTCGTTATGCCACGATGCTAAGGAAAGTATCACTCATATGATGATTAACTGCTCATTTTCTGTGCAGGTTTGGCAACATATTGGTCATTTATATGAAACAGATCTTATTTGGCATGGATTAAATATTACCCAGGCTTTCAGAAATTGGATTACAGGTGATAGTAAGCTGAGGACTATTCCATTTCACGTGTGTAGATTTATCTGGCTGGCAAGAAACTCCTTTATTTTCAGGAATGTAAAATCTACTCCGCTTCAGATTGTCAATAAGGTACAGAACATATGGAATGAGGGACCCAAGCAGTCCAGGATGCAAAAGTATCGTTTTATTCAGCAACCAACTTTTCAACATGACTTGTCTTTAGGCTACTTTGATGGGGCCTCTCAAGATGGTGGTACCAAGTGTGGAGTAGGGGCTATACTCATATCGCCTCTTTTGGGCAGATTTAACATAAAGTGGAACTGTGGATTTGGCACCAACACACGGTCTGAGTTACTTGCATTGTGGAGTATTCTTCACTTTGCTAGATCTTTGGGCATAGATGCAATTCAAATAGCTGGTGACTCCAGGGTTATTGTAGAATGGTTTAAAGGAATTTTTCATTTGGAATCTGTTCTCCTTACCTATTGGATGGATCATATTTTGCAGCTGAAAAGTCAATTCTCGGTGATCAGCATCCAGCATGTATATAGGGAGATCAATTATGATGCTGATCTCTTATCTAAGCAGGCTTTAGCGGGGCCGGTTGGACATTTTTTGGTGGCCCATGGGGATGGACGCGATCCATCTGCTTTTACTTTTTTTGGTACTTATTAGTTTTTTTGGGCTTATCTGTATGAACACATAAGATCGTTATATCTTATGGTTCATTTTGGGTTATCATATCTGTGGTGTATTATGTAATGGTAATTACATAATTAGCCATGGTAGATACTTGATGGGTTGTGATATATGTAATATTGATAAACGACATACTGGAAATAGGGTGTTATGGGTAGAAGTCGGAAACTTTATAGTAAGTAGATGTCAGTACAGTTATGGACAAGTGTTGTCAAGTCATTCTTATGTAATTTTCTGGTGATACCTTTATTATATATCAAATATATAAGATCTTTTTTTATGAAAAAAAGAAAAAAGAAAAAAAAAGAAAGGAAAATACATGTAAGTCACTCCTCACATGATTTTCAAAGATTTATTTGATCCATAAGATCGAGGAAAAGGACAATGATCTCCCAATGAACTTTTAAATAAGAAAACCCCTCTTTTATGCAATGGTATACTCTATATCTCACTTGTGAAAAAAAATAGATAGAACACTCATCTTCTTCAATATTCAAGCAATCCAAATGTAGGTAAACAACTAAAATAAATAAAAGTTTATACAGTCAAATAAATAATATTCTTAATAATTAAGAATAAAATATTGCAAGATAATGTTACCTTACATGTTATGAGGTACTCCAACCTCGTCGGGGTTCTTTTCTGATCAGGGTTATCTAGTCCATAAGGATTTCTATATATCTTCTTTTCATTATTCACATAAGAAAGTGTGTAATCTGCATGACTATCTACAAATTAGCCAACCTGATATCAATTCAAAGATCAATTTTTTAAATCCATGCTCCATATTAACTAGGCATTCTTCATGCCTCCTTTTTGCATGAAGTTTCTCAACCAACTTTGATTTCCCAATGTAAAATTTGTTTTTCCTGACCCTGTGCTTATTAGATTTGTGGGAAGGTATGTGCTTATTAGATTTGCGGGAAGGTAGTGTCTTCCTTTTTGATGACATAATGAACATTTATTGAGTAGATCGACCTTAAATGGTTCTTGGAATATTATATCTTGACTCATTTTTCCGAGGAATGATGATTCCAAGAATGGTTTATCTAAATATTTAAAGTTCTTCTATGGAAATTTGATATAAGGATCTAAAATAACTTCTTGAAATTAGGTGGAATGATCCTTCTAGTTGAACCTTCTTTATTCCGCTCCAACATATCAAACTAGTTTTTATACACAACTCTTCTCAGTTAAAAAACATTTTTGATATTTTTAGAAATTTAAAATATATTGACTAGATAAGAATGATGTACACGAGTGTAAATATTGGTGTATTGAAGACGTTTGAAAAAAAATTGAGCTTGGCTCTATTTCCAATATAACCATATATGATGGGAAGAAACACCTTACAATTGATGTATGCAAACATGACCCCAAAAAAAACATATCATCATATTAATGCCATGAAAATGAATATGTTATCATTGTACAAGGTGTACAAGGATTTCATTACTCCCATAAAGGCTAACGAGTTCCTTATTCCCAAAAGGCTAAAGGTAGGAAAAGAAACTTCATGAATGAAAACTTGTCAAAAACCAATAATGAGCACCTACTACTATGGTATAAAATACTATCCTACAATTGATGGGAAATAGTACCCTTCTCTTAAGACTACCTTCTCAATGGGACCCCATTGATAAAATATGGCACAATTTTACGCCTACTAGATTTTGTAAGATGCAATATTGGAGGCCTACCTAGTCACCCAATTTGAAAGGCGTTTATCATTGCAAAGGAAATATTCTTAGAACTAGTAATTGTTAAAACTAGCCATGTAGGTGCTCGAAAATAAAAAGATCTAATTAAAAAAACAGAGACGTTAAAATTACTAAGTTATTTGTAAACGTTTCTAAAAAACAATGTTGAGAATCTTATCAATAGTTTCCAAAAATAGCCATGAAATGTCTTGTTTTTATAATTTTTTCCCATAAGAGAAATCCTCAACCTAACTCAATTGTTGAAATTGATCCTCTGGTGCATATAGATTCAAGTTATAAACATATAAGTATTGCTTTATGCTTGAAAACTGTAGTTTTTATTTTTTATTTTTATGTGAAAGTTGATAAATCTTATATTTAATAAATGTCCTAATAGATTCCTATAATTTCCCTATTTCCCTATTTCCATGTAGTTTCCCATTATCTACCATTTCCTTTGTCTTCCTCAAGTCCACTTCCTTTTTTAACCCTAACTATTCCTATTTCTTGTCATTTCATAATTTTCCATTTTAGATTCTTGGGGACCAATTGAAAAGAAATGAACCTTATCATATGGGATTTCATATTTATTGTAAAGAAAGCGAGACCAATCTAATAAAATGACTTCACTTTTCTTCCCAATTTTGAAGTATAACACACTACATGGTATTCCATGGGAATAAGAAAATAGATGACGAACTACACAAGCTCTTCCACTCAATCAAAATGTCTCATCTTATTATTTTTAACCAAAAAGAAAATTTCAAGAAGAACCAAGGCCTCTAATGTGTCTTGAGTAGTCCTCCTATGGTAATTGAGTCTAAAGGGTTAGGGGTTCATACCCTAGCTCTCTTGGTTGTGTATTTGTTGGTGTCTAGATACATAGGAATGGGATTAGGGCCTAATTCCCTATAATTTGTTTCTCGAGGAGATGGACTGGGAGGACTTTGAAGCACAAGAGGAGAAATTGAAAAATCTAACAATAAAACCAATGTACATACCAAAGACATATATGTGGGTCTCCTATGTCTCCCCTAGACATGGGGATTACAACTCTTTCTGGATCTCCTATGTCTCCTCTATGCATGGGTTCACATGATCTCTGCGGGTGACCTTTGTCTCCTTTATACACTGTCTCCTCTACAATGGTCTTTGTCTCCTTTGTAGAGTTGATGGATTTTGGGTGTGGGGATTTTTAACCAAAAATAAAATTTCAAGAAGAACCAAGGCCTATAATGTGTCTTGAGTAGTCCTCCCATGGTAATTGATTCTGAAGGGTTAGGGGTTCATACCCTAATTCTCTTGGTTGCATATTTGTTGGTGTCTAGCTACATAGGAATGGGGGTAGGGCCTAATTACCCATAATTTTTTTCTTCGCGAGATGGAATGGGAGGAATTTAAATCACAAGAGGAGAAATTGAAAAATCTAAAAATAAAACCAATGTACATACCAAATACATATATGTGGGTCTCCTATGTCTCCACTACACATGGGGATTATGGATCTTTCTAGGTCTCCTATGTCTCCTCTATGCATGGGTTTACAGATCTTTCTAGGTCTCCTATGTCTCCTCTATGCAATGGGTTCACAGATCTCTGTGGGTGTCCTTTGTCTCCTCTACAATGGTCTTTGTCTCCTTTGTAGACGTGATGGATTTTGGGTGTGGGGTTTGAATCTTGTTTTTTGTTGATTGTGGGCAAGGGGGTCGTATGTTCTTTTTTATTGTTTGTAATTTATAATATATATAATATGTTATTTATTAATTTTGTTTTATTTTATTTTATTTATGTTATGTAATATATAATATCACATCCTAAATTTATGTTATATAATATTAGCTCCTAAATTTTGTCCCTTGTCTTCCATAGTAAATATGCAAGTATGAATGGACGTTGGAGTGTCAACATGAGTTAGTTACTATGAAAGAGAAATTGGTGTTTGCACTAGTTCTCATTTTCTTGATTGGGTGAACATGTTCATGTGCATCTAAATGTGTCACAAGTAGTGCTATGATTCATCCTATCCCACCCTGGGGATGGAGGCATGGATAACCTTGTTTTCTTCACTAGAAGAAAGCTATCTGCAGTAGAGAAAACTTATACCATGACTCAGTGTGAAGGCTTGTCGATGGTATATGCACTGTAGAAGTACCAACTCTACTTGTGGGGGAGTGCCTTCAAGTTTTTCACATAACACTCCGCATTAAGGTACTTGGTATGGAATTAAATGTTGGGGGTGCATCTATCGATAGTTTCTAATGTTTTAAGAGTTTGAATTTGAAGTTGTTGTCAATTCGTGTAAGCACAATGTGGGTCCATATCATTTATCAAGGATTGATTCTAGCAAGGAAGGAGGAATCCTAAATGATTACTTAATGGATGCACAATTTTTTCTTATTGAGGTCGTACCAGATTAGTCCAATGAGATAGCAGCATTTATAGCTTTCGGTCACGTGCTAAAAGATTATACTGTTGCGTATTGCAAATAGCTGGTGACACACAACACAATTTTTTTGTTTATAGAATACCAACTTTACAAGTTGGGAGACAATAGTATACTCCATATATGTGTCCTAGAACACTAATGGTTGCTTCTCTCATGAGAAGCACATGAAGGCATTGTGAGAGGACACTATTGAGGGAAGGCTACTTGACACAAGGTGCTATGCGCAATACTTTAGTGCCCTTCACTATTCCAAGAAGATAAGATGCACTATAAACAATGTGATGTTTTCTATACGGTGGGAAATTCATTGTGTAGGAATGTGATGCATCTCTTCCTTGTCACCGAGCTTAATTCATTCAAGAAAAGTGCTATTGATTTTGTGGGTTTGATCAACCCAGTGGCACGTAGAACTGACACACAATATATCATCACTGTGACAAAGTACCTGACAATATGGTAAGAGGATACACCAAACATGGTGCAATAGTGTTGATATATGACATTAAGTTCCTGAAGAATCTAGGGAAACTGGGGATGAGATGGTTGTGTCCATTTAGGATCTGGTTTATCACTAAAGTAGGCACAATGAAGCTAGACACCATGGTCAGACAACCTATGAAGGGCATAGTCAATGGAAGTTGATTGAATCCCTACTATGGCCCATAGGGATAAGAACACCTATAAGTTGAAGAAAAAAGGAATCAATCTCTATTTTAGTTTTCATTGGAAGTTCAACTTAAGTCTGAAGAATAGAAGTCTAGTTTTAGTCTAATTAGCTTAGTATTAGAAGAAAATATCGAGTGTTAGTATTTGTCAAAAAGTATGTTAATGTCAGTATGAAATGTTGGGAATAAAGTAGATCCCAGTTAGTAACGTAAATTCATCAGTCTAGTTACGATTCAAGTCGCTATCTCAACATAATCACACACGTGTCGTTAATTAAACACCACCCATCAATCCACTTTCTAGTAATTTGGTATCCATCAGTTCACATTCATAACACCGATAGAGATCGATTCACAATCACTCAATCACCAATCATCAAGTCATCTATTAGCCATCATTTAGTCATACCACACTTATCATTCATAGTTTGCATTAATCATAATTGTATTTCCCTATTTGGAAACATTAATAAGGACAACGCCTTAAGAGGAAGTACCACACTAATAAGTAGTTCTAAAAGGCAACAACATGAATGATAAAGTGATTTTCTATTGATTCCAAATTGATTGCTGGAATTAAGGAAGCTGGAGGTACAAGGAAAGAGAGGAAGCATGCATGAATGATGGTGGTGGCACACAGAGGTAGAGAGAGCATGTGCAAAGTTGGCCATCCAGTTGAGCATTCGTGGCAAGGAGTGTCCAGAGAGAAAGTGAGTCTATGTACATAATCCATCTTGTACAAAATTGAACAAGAGAGGCGTGGAGAGAGAGAGAGAGCAGTTATTGGAAGAGCATAACATGTCTATCATTCTGGGATATAAGAGAATTTGTAGATAAGGCTAGAGTTACTAGTGTGATTTGAAGACTGAGAAGTGAAGAGAAACCCTATTTGAGTGTAAGTGTGCATGGTTAGTCAATTGCAAACAAATTTAGTGATAATGTAATTATAGTCAGATAAACCATGGCCACTACCCTCATAGAGAAGAAGGGTCACACCAAGACAAAAGTTGTGAAGGAATCATGGGGGATTCACCTTATTGACCAATATCTTATCACATTCATTCAAAAAGGGGGTTTTTTAATTTTGAAAAATAAGGTCTGTATATTTTAGGTATTGGCGGATGGGGAGTAGGGTATCGAGGGTTTATAGGTATTGGGGGGTATAAAAAGGGGTATCTAGAAAAAATAGAGTTTTTTTTTAATTGGAATTGTGTATTGGGAGGGGGATCAAAAAAAGGATTTTAATAAGAATTTCTCAATATATAGTATAATTAGGGGTATTCTTTAATATCCCATGAATAAAGGCACTATGGCATAATTTCACTTAGTGAATAACTCTAGTAAGTGTAAGGAACACCCCATGTTGGAGGTGTCATTCCTCGCAGAGGAGATAGTCAAAGGAGAGGTGTTGGGTAGGGTACCATTTTTGAAGTATCAATACTTCAACATCATCAATGACACCTAGTTTATTGAGCTTGTGATGGACCAGTGTACCAATAATGATGGAAAAGAGAGTGTGGAGACACAAGCCTGGGTGCTCTTACTACATCAATTGGGGACACAACAAAATTTGAGCCCAAAATCTGACGGATGCATTGTCTTAACTTCAACAGATACCTGTCTGTTATTCGACAACCATGTATTTTTTTGTCGTTGGTGGGAATTTGTCAGATATTCGGCTTCAATTTGAAACCCATCAACAATTTGATAGAGTATCAAGCTAACATGGAGAATTCTTATGATCAATGAGTTGTCGAATTTCTGACCTCAACTCGTCAGATATATCATTGAAATATTGACATCCTACTATTGGATTTCCAAATTCCTACCTTCGAAATATCGACTGCTCATTGTCGGATAGGATGTCGAAAGTTCGGCTGCTAGTTGTCGGATCCATTGTCGAATACAATGTCAAAAATTTTACTATGAGTTGTCGAATTTCCAACTACTGAATGTCAGATTCATCGTTGGATATATGGTCGGATCCATCGTCGGAGCCATGGCTAGCTTTTCGGAGCTTAGCCATGGTTAGTCAGAAATCCGATGGCATACACAACAAATTTGTTGTCGAAGCCACGGTTAGGCACTGATTGTTGGAAATCTGATGAGGATTTGGTTTTTAATTAAAAATAATAATGGCATGAATATGTATATTATAGTGATTTTCTATGTCCACCCATATCTAAAATTTAACCCACACACCACACATGTTTTCATGTGCACAGAAGCATCTATGCTTGCATGGATACACAGAAGCATGCACACACAGGTATAAATGGACATTTCAAGTAAGTATGTGAAATTGGTACTCTAAGTATTGATAGACATAATTTTTTTAGCTTTTCCACATAAAGAAGGAAAGGGGAAGGCCAAGCATACTCACCCTGCAGTATATCAACAATTAGGTTAGGAAGAAGCACCACTTCCTTGTGGAACAAAATGCCAAGATAAGGATAATGCCATTACAGTAAGATAGATATTGACATGACAAAGACAAAAACCATTTCCCACAAGGAATGATACCAAAACTGTCAATATGAATTAGTAATAGTCCAAGGTAAAATGCTATCACATCAACCCATTGTCTTGCACTCCAAAGACAACAACTAAATTTGCAAAGCCAATGTCTATATTGGCAATGTTTTCCCTACAATTAATGCAATGCCTTATAGACCATATCCTTGTTGAAATTGTTACATACGTGATATTTTTCATAACACGCGGCGACTAAAAATGTTAAAACACAATTAGAAGATGAGTATTAATGTAAAATTAAATCCCAGAAATAAACAAATAAACAATCTCCTTCACACAAGTGTTATGTATCCGAAAACACACATCTAGTAACAATGATGATAGGAAAAATTTAGAATAAGAGTATTAATGAAATTAGGGATTTCTTTCACCCACAAAGAAGTAGACCTCTGTAACATTCTTTATCTCAAATGGGAACTAGATCACTAGGAAGGACAAGAGTTGGTTTAGCATACATCAATGACTTTATGAATTTCAATTTGATTCCCACCCTCATATGTTCTTCATATTGAATTTATCTTCGTGGTACTAAGAAAGATAGATTTCAACCCCTAAAATCAAAATGTAACTTCACTTCAAAGATATAGGAAGCCTCAATTGGGAATATGCAAATATGGATATAGGATGTTCTATATACATCATTTTGATCCTACATTCATTACCGTATTATTGAACCAATGGAACTAATTGTAGGGTCATTCATGACCAATGCGTTAACTCCAAACAAAAGAAATGATTTCTTGCCACTTTCAATGCACTAGTAAAAAAAATATGACCTTAGTAATACAACCATTTTAAATCTTTCATCGGAAAATAGGATAACCAAGACACATTCAGACATGGAAACTCATCTTTATACAACTTACTCCAAACTTCATCATTCTTGACTTTTAAATAAATTCAACCAAATATTGGGCTAAAGCGTATATTATATGTGTATTAACAACTTCATAACTGAAAGACAATGACCATACTCATTTTGGTAATAGCCATACTTTTTCTTTGGTTTCACAGGTGAATGTCACTGGCTTGAACACTTCAATTATACATTAGGAATTGGACAGTCTTGGATATGGATGGGTTTTAGGAAGAAGCACCAATATCAAAGGAACTAAAAGTTATGTTTGTAAATGTTGACTCATGTTTATTCTTAGAAAATATGACCAATTTCTATGGTCTTCCAATAAATCCACTTTCAACATATTGATTGTTTTCTCGAAACAAAGAAAAAACTTTCAAGCCAATTCATATTCTCATGTTATCATTGTCAATTTTACATCGAATTTGATAACATGTGATGTTATCCAAACTAAGACCATGTGATTGTCTTTATCCCGTGTTTCATTGGATTTCTTTGAATGGATGTAGGTAAAAGAGATGAATAGGTTGGGAATATATAATTCACCTATTTCATTTTCCTCCTATCTAGGGGTAGTTATAACCCATGCATAGGATCTCAGTATTAGTTCCCTTAAGGCAAGGGTCTTGTCCTATTATGTGATATGAGTAGGGATTCTAAATATATCCATACAATTCTATGAATATTCCAAGAGTTACATGGTATTCATAATCAGGTGAGTAAGTTAAGCATTGATCTTTGGCAGCTCAGAGGGTACAAAAATAAATTGTTCAATACATGGATCAACAGACATCTTAGAAGATATTTATAATTTTTGGAAATGCATTAACCCAAAGAGTTGATAGAAACTAGGTAAAACTTTACAATGCTCAATTGAATTACCCACTCAAAAATATTTTTAAGGAAAAAATACCTAGAATACATTTTCCTACCCTTGACCTACTAAATGATATCTACATATTAAAACATATGCAAGGGTTATTTGATATTAAATGTTTAGATAAAGCCGTTATTGTAGCTATGAGAGTAGAAGGTTTAATGTGATATTTTAGATTCAAATGGAAGCTTGTAGAAATAATATTTTCTCTTCAAGTAAAAGGAGGATCATGCAATAAACTTTCTATATAATGTCCAATCTATAGGTAAAAAGGTCCTCTCCCATGTACAAATCCATGTCACAAAATGTTGTCATCGTCTTGGGATAAATTCCATATTTATTCACTCATATAACTTGGTCTCTTAATTTACAACACACATGAACAATATCATAAAGAACTATCTACCCTTCATAAATAATTGATAATATTTCCCAATAACCTTTTTTATAAGCATTCGAATAAATTATCTTGTTTCTTTCAAAGTGTTACCAAGCATCACTGGGTTGAAGATTGCACTGTTGTTGGAATTAGTTTCCCAGGTCGGCTCTATCATTACTAAATTTATTTGCATGATTCACAAATTTATAGATCATGGCCAATGATGTTTCCAATAATATGACAGCTAATTGGCTACTATAGATGTCATTTTATGTACACACCTTTTTCGCAACAAAGGCGATGGTATAAGACATCATGGAATTCATTTAGTTTGTCTAGGTTCTCTGGAGTTTGAACATTGTGTCGAAGTTTCAGGTTCAATTTTAGTTGTTATTCTAGAAGGGAGTACAAGTCCCACATGATGGGCATCAACGATTGTATGTTTGAATTTAGTTGTTTATATTTCAAAAGAAAAATTCTAAGCGATAGCTATTCACTCTTAGTAGATGTGATTTGAAGATTATTCTTTTCCCTTATGAAAGTAGATCTATGAACATAAATGATTTGGTATTCCTACCTAACCTTTTTATGCAGATGCTTGGAATGAAAGCACTACATTTGGAACCTGGGAAATAAAATAACAAGTGCATTTAACAAATTTTGTTTTGTTGTAAAATCCATGACAAAGGTTAGTGCAGACATTGTATGAGAACTTACAACTGAAATCTGGGAGCAATTCCACATGGATATGGATCCAACTTACTATCTGTCTAAAGAGGTATTGCTTTAAAAGGAACCTACAAAAAATGAGAGACTACAACTAAGTCACTAATAGAGTGTAAGGCTTAAGGCACAAGGTTCTCTCAAACATCATTCTTTTAAGCTCTATAAATAATATTCAGCATGAAACATGGCCAAAGAGTATGTATAGTGATATAAGAAACCCAATGATGCTTGATATAACTAACCCAATGATGCTTGAAGAGGTGCTAAGACTCCATGTACAACTTTAAGAACACCTTTTAAAATAGGTAAATGAACTACTAGGTAATGAACCAAAAGAGTGCTTAAAATATAACACAAATATTCATAGAGGGTCTTATGGAATTGAAAAACTAACCTTCTTTGCCATATATTTCTAGGGTCTCATCAAAACTACTTAGATGGTCATCCCCTAGAGCACCTAGTGGTATTTCTATTTGTTGCCTTTGACCATGCTTCTACTTCTCTTGGTTTTATTCTGAATGGCCCACAAGAAGGTTTCCTCTATGGTAGTGAAGGTGAATGGCTCTACTGCCCTAGGATTCTATTTTCCACAAATCTTAGGATCAACAATGTCTAGTGGCGTCACTAGTCATTTAGAAACCACCCATCCTCATGCCCCCTCCTCTCACCAAAAGAACACAAATGTGAGGTTTTCATCAAAATCTCCTTTAATGGATATGTTAGCTTAGTTTCTCCAAACAAGAATGTCTCTTTCTCCAAGGAGATCATTTAAGGATCTAGTCAAATCAGTCATGGACCTTTAACCCCAACATTCTACCCAAGGAGGGAGATTTATAGAGAGATCTCAAATTCTACTTTGGTCCTACAAGTCTCGTCAAATGAACTTTGTGACAATATGAAAAATTTCAAAGAAGGCACTTTGATTTGTCATTTCAACAAAATGGCCAAGTTGTGGTGCTCTCATACACTAAAGTAATGGCAACTGGGAAACAAATGTCTCAGTGATATTTTGTGCCAAAGGTTTCTTGTGGTTCATTTTGAATAAATTAAAAATAGGAATAGAGAAATGGAAGGGGGGTCTTGATTCTGGGATAGAGATTGTGTCTTCCTGGCTCTTTGGTTCCTAGAATTCAATCTAACATACATGAAAATCTCATGAGTGCATGTCTAGGTAAGACTTCAAATTTTCAAATTGACCTCTAAGGAGATGAGGTCATCATGAAAATGGACAAGGTCTTTGGGAAAGTTTATCAATTTTCACAAAAGGAAGAATGTATATTTTTCCCTAGCTCTAAGAGAGTTTGTAGAGTTGTATCTAGGGAAAGGAATTCCATATAGGGTCATACTTGAATGTGATCGAATGTAATGGTCTCAACCATTGGATTAGGGAAATACATCCTTTTGGTGCATATTTTGTTGGGAAATGGGTTATTTAATGGTGCTAGCTCCGAAAATGATTGGGGGAGTAGAAGAGAAAATTGAACCTTAACGTAATTCTTTAGAGGGGGGGAGGTAACCCCTGAGAGGGGGACTAAGATGATTTCTGATTCATGAAGAGAGCAAGAAAGAGGGCATCTAGTCGAGGTGAAATTCAATTTGATTTTGGGAACAATTTCATATGACAAAGACAGATATCAAGAAAGATAAAGTTTCAAAAAAATCACAACATCTAGATCCAAATAATGTAACCAAGGATAAAGTGAATTATATACTCTCAAATTCTCTAAGGCATTGTCTCTCAATGATTTCTGCACTTAGGTATAGATGGGATAGCTTGTAAATTTGCAATTTTTAATATAAATTGTGTTCATTTTAATAAGTGTTGGAAACCCGAGAGATGGAAAGTATGGGCGGTTTTCTCCTTGACCCTGAGGGAAATATGGAAGTTAAATTATTGTGGGGATAGGTGTCATGACTAATAACCAAGTTGAAGCATATGTTTTGCTCCAAAGAACTATCATTCTTCAAGCTCACTAGGTAAATAATGTAATGATATTTAGTGACTCTCTCTTTGTCATGAACTAGGTAAGGAAAATAATCATGTAAGACGGATCAATCATCTACAAAATCAACAAGAGAGCAGGAAAGATGACATCTAGTCAAGGTGAAATTGAGCAAGCATGGTTTACAAATCAAATTAGCTGAAGCAAAATATGTATGAGAAATAGGAATATGTTTCCTATACTATTCATATATGTTTTTGTTACAACTTACCTTGATTTGTGGAGCTTCACACTGTCTTATTCTTCTTTACCTTTCAAAACATCATTCAACATACTACAAATATTTTCCTGTTGCAATATTTTCATGTTAGGACCCACTAAATAAAAAATTTCCTATTTATGAAAATAACAAAACCAATCTAAATAAGTACAATACTATTACAATGTAAATTACAATACTATTCAACTATTCAAGTAAAGTAATTGGTAATAAGAGATCACCTAAGGAAACATGGAGAACCACAACACTATGTATATAAGGCCATCGGTCACATCAAAATGCCATTTTTTGCTTCTAAACTATGAAAATGTTTCCCAACACTACCTGTAACAAGTTCCAATGGATGAGTCAAATAGCAATAGTAAAATTTAAACACTACAATTATACAAATAATTGTTTTTAATGTATACTTCCTTAACATTCATTGAGATCCTCTCTATTTCAAGAATAATTTAATATTACTATTAAACATGATCAACCACGTGAAGGTGGAAGCTCTTATGGCCCCTCCCCCCCTCACACAACTCTCAATTCCCCAAAATCAATGCATCTACTTGCAAATAACAATTTACTGTAAATTAATTCACTCAATAGCTGAAAAAAATATTTCATTAAACCATTCATTAAATCATTCAATAAACCATTCAATCATTCAATAGCTAAAAAAGACATTCATTAAATCATTCATTAAACCATTCATTTAGTCAATAGCCGATAAAAACATTCAGTGAATTTATTATAAATAAGAATTACTCAAAATTTCTCTAGTCACTTCCTTTTTACTTTTATTCTCTTTACATATTTAGCGAGAAGCACATCTTCCGGAATCTACTCATCGGTCTCCCTAGTAGACTGCTCACAAGGTTGAACTTGTGGCGAGTGGCTCGGAATTGCTGCAATATTGTCAAAATGTTTCATTATTTTTTTTTGTTTTTATAAATACAAGTAATTCATTTAAAAAAACATTACAAAGGTGTTTTTTACGTGGCATGGGCACATCAGCATGTTCATCATTATCCTGTACAGGCTCAACCTGTTTAGTGTTACCTACATCTACATGCTCTGTAGTTGAATTGTGGAGAATTAGAATTAATGTTCATCATCTGCAATTATCTATACAAAACCGTAGCATATTAATAAATTCATTACCAGGAATCGAAGCATGATCTTCGAATGGTTGGTGTACATCATCGACATTAACGGGATCATTACTTTCCTGCTCAAAACAGAATAAATAATTTATGTTCATTTTTTATAACGAATAAATTGCATGAGAATTAATAAATTTTCATTAAACTATATTGTTTTTATATACCTATGCACCAGAGGGATCAACAGAAGATTGTGCAGTATGCCCAGAAAAGCTTCTTCGGCGTTTAATAATGAATTCAAAGTCACATTTGAATCCAATCTTCATGTCTTCCTCAATGTGCAATTCTTTGCATCGGTCGGCTTGCATATTTGCATGTCATCATTAATTTTACATTTTTTTCCAGAATAAAATGAAAATAATTTTCTATATATTATTTGGATGCAGTATCGGGTTTTCGATACTTACAACTCAGGCCGCCAAATTAAAATAACCACCAGCCCCAAGCTTGTGTTGACCAATTTTTCCAGTCTTTCCTTGGTGGCCTTTGATGTGTCCGACAAACTAATCAAGTGTTGAATTATGTTAGTCAATGTTCCAAATTTGATATAAAAATTAAAAATAATAAGGCTTACCATTACATTGTGGACAGTATTGCATACCTCTTTGTTCCTGGTGGTATCTTTCCTTGTTTTCTCAAGCCCTTCTCTTTTCCATCTTCCACTAAGGCTTTCCACTCCTTTTATAGAATCATCAGAGGCCACTCATACCTAGGGTTCTTTTCTAGGTGAACCCTATATTGGTCTTGGATAATCATCAGATGTTGTCCAGCCTTCTGTAGGACCTTCGATGTATCGAAGGTGTCTTTTTCGAACAGACCGACCATTTGATTAGTCAGCTCATCCTTTAAAGGTTTTGGTTGTATGTCCCACCTTGTGCGGATGGTGGGCCCGAAGATCTCCAAGTCCAAATTATTTAGATTTTTCTAAAATACATCATTTCCTGCAAAACAATCATGCCATCATTAGTCAACATTAAACAAAATTATCGATATATTATAAACAAATTATAAAAACTAAATTGAACAATCTATAATTACATGGAATCTTCTCTATCTTTATTGGAACGAGTTCATCGTTCACAAAAAAAGTTGTCACTATTGAACTAGTTCTAGTGATACGAGAAGATCCAGGAAATGTTGCTTCAGCATCAGCATTAGTATCAAACCCTGCATCCACCCCTTCTTTTGCAGCATATGTTGTGGGTTGGTCAGCATCGTCTGCACCCTTTACTAGCTGAGGGGGTGTCATAGAGCGTTTTGTCGATTGTTTAGTGGACAAAAATGGTGTAGTATGTGGTGTACGTGGAGTGGTTTAGTCATTGGGACCAACAACACCTTCACCACTAGTGTTAAATTGCAGAATTTCCTGTAAATACAAACCATTGTAAGTTCAATATCATATAAAATAAAAAATTATAAAGTTCAAAATGAATTTACATTATTATTTCGGAACTTACTTTCAATTGTTGACATCTCTGGATCAACAATTGAATCTTTGTTTTGATCTCAAATATCTATGGAGCTGTCAATGCCAGACGAACCAGTTCCTCATTTTGTTTTTCCATGGTCTTCTGTAGCACCTTCAACAGGTCTGCAGACGTTCCAATTTCTTTATCATTCAAAAAATGGAAAACATCAAACTCTAAAAAATGTTGAGTTGGTGTTTCATAAACCAAATCCCTTGTCTGCAATAGAAATATATAAAACATTGCTTAGTTTTTGAAGCAATAGTCTATGCAAAAAATTATATTAACAAAAATTGTCTATCATGATAGATTCCTAGAATTATATCTAGGTTTACCTAATCCCTAGATGAGGGTGTGGTCTAATCAACAGTTGGGGACTTTCCCCGATCATCCACCTGCAAAAAAAGTATAGAACATTATCATAATGAACGGAATATGTAAAAACTCCAAAATACATAATAGAATAAACATTATGCTACATGTTTTATATGTGTACAATTTTGAAGTATTTAGAATGTAGAATTACATTAAGGTTTACCTGTTGCCTCGAGGCTCCAGTCGTCTGATCAACAGTTGGGGACTTTCCCTGGTCATCAACCTGCAAAAAAGGTAGATAACATTATCATAATGAACGAAGACATAAAAATGAAAAAAATACATAACAAAATAAACATTATAATACACGTTATACATGTGTACAATTTTACAGTATTTAAAATGTAGAATTACATTCATGTTTACCTGTTTCCCTGATGCTGCAGGCGTTTGATCAGTTGTCAGTTGGCTTCCTTGATTAACACTTTGCATGGAATATAGATAATATTATATAAACGAACCGAATATACTATTGAAAATACATAACGATAGATCTGTTTGTCCATCCTAAATTTTTACAATGGCAATTTTGATGTATACCTGCCACCTTGAGGTAGGCCTACTAACATCAACTGTGAGGGAGGTGCCCCGGCTAAAATAACCTTGCATCAAAAACAAAAATTACCTAACGAAACCAAAATAATCAGTTAAAACAATTTTAAAACATAACATTTTGATGTATACCTATTGCCTCGTAGATCGTGTACTCCTCTCACCTTCTGTTGGGGTCATCCACTCCCCATCACCTCCCTACAAATTCAACATAGGAAATTTAATAAAAAAATATCATTATATGCTAACGAAAAATTCTTAAGATATTGAAATAATTAATAAAAGGTTGTGTAAATTGTTGGATGTACCACATCCATAATAACCGTGTTTGTATCTACTCGATTCAAATTGTAATTAATAAGTAGTTCTTCCCCAGTAGCTATTGATTTAATGGCACATACAAAGACACGATTTCCTTCACGTGCCTCAAATATGCAGTTGGGTTGCTTTAAGTGTAGAGCTTATTTGTGTACTGTTTATAAACCCCGCAATCTTCCCAGCTATTTTTTTCCTTCCGTCAATGTACAACGTTGTTGCTTTATTTTGATATTTGTGTTTTAGTTGTATATAATTTGTTGACAACTCATATCTACGCATACTTCGTGTATATTGAACCAGGTGCATCCAATCATTGTGGTTGTAAGAGGTTCCAACATACTCCATCAATTCTGTATATCTGTCGTATCCAACCTTTATGCCATCCATGCAAAACAACCCCAATCCATGTAATCACGATGGTGCAATTCTATATATCCTCTCATTCACACAAAAATCAGTGTTGACTTGAGGAAGATCCCTAAGTACCCATTGTTTCACTAGGTGTCATTAGAGGAAATTTCAACTCAAAATGGGCCTTTTAACTTTTATTCAAATTCCATGTCATCGTGTGTTAGCCAATGAAATTGCTTTAAATTTGAAATACCGTATAGGTCTTAAACACTTTTTTAATATAAATTTGGGGATAGGTATCATAAAAAAAACTACTTTTTTTGTTTGTATTTTTGACATATCTCCCTATGTTTTTACTCAAATTTCGATCGGGAGAGCTCGTTGGATGCGGAATTTAATTCCGCATCCAACGAGTACCCACTCGACATACTTTTGACGGACCTTGCTACCCCAAAAACAAGAAATACCTGAAAAATGGAATGATGATGTCATCATTCCATTTTTTCAGGTATTTCTTGTTTTTGAAGAAATACCTGAAAAAATGGAATGATGACATCATCATTCCATTTTTCAGGTATTTCTTGTTTTTGGGGTAGCGGGGTCCGTCAAAAGTATGCCGAGTGGGTACTCGTTGGATGCGGGATTTAATTTCGCATCCAAGGAGCTCTCCCAACCGAAATTTGAGTAAAAACACAGGGAGATATGTCAAAAATACAAACAAAAAAGTAGTTCTTTTATTTTTTTCCTCCAAAATTAATAAATATTATTTTATTATTTTAACTATTATTTTATTAGTTCATTTTAGGAGGCCCATTTTGAGTTGAAATTTCCTCTAATGTTTTACCTTAAGGGAAGCTTGATGTCTTCTATTCTCTCATCATCATAGGAACATGACCCCCCTCCTCTGAGAAATTCCATGTGTTTATTTAATTTTCTTCTGATCTTATGACATCTAGTTGATCTAGCCCTTGTAGACCTACTGGATTTCTCACTTTCCTCTAGGCTTCCCAAAATGCCCTCGCTGGAGGAAGATAGGTCTAAAAAATACCTATTTGGTTCTACCTACATCGTGTTTAGAAAAACAAAATTGGAAAATAATAGCAAAATTCCAGCAAAAAACTTGGAAAGACTTATAAGCATGATATAATGGTGATATCATTATCCTGAATAGTATAATAGTTCATCGCATAGTCCTTTAACACAATATAGATATCAAGTTGTTCCATAGAAAATGCTTTAGCCAATTTATCTCAACATACAAACTATGTTTTTACAAGTGAAAATCATAAGTAACATAAAATATCCCAAGGGGAGGGATGGAACCCACAATCCCAAGATGACTAAAGTAGCAATACCACACGGAGAACGTAAGGATCCCAAACAACTTATCCAAAGAGGCATTGAGGGTGTAGAAAACACACCCCTGAGGGGATGAAAATAAACTATATATCCCCATCTAAAATAAGAAAGATGATGATGCATCCCATAGTAGAAAGAACAAAAACAAATATGCCACAGAAATCAAAAAGATATTAAATTAGATATATCATGCCTTCCTCAATTATTTCTCCTTCTAAAAGTTACCAGAAGGAGAGGAGGACAAACTTCATATTCAATGCTTCCTAGGATAAACTATCTGCACTCATATTGTGCTCCTTGTAGACATGGCTAAAGTCATATAACAAAGAATTGAAGATGTTGGTAGTATATCATATATGTCGGATATCCGACGAAATGCATTACTTTCTCCAACCACTAAAGATGAGTTCACATTCTGAGAGCTTCTATCACTACATCGACTTGACCACACAACTTCTAGGTCACTTCTCCACTCTACATTGGCCCGATTATTCATTTTCTTGGCTACTCCTCTCTCCTTACACTACACTCGTAGGCTTACATATAACTTAGATAAACTTCAAAATCATCGCAACAAACTTATAAGATGGAAAGGAAAGGTCACACCAGTCCATGGTTTTGCAATCCCTATATGGGTGGTCTCTACAAAAGGATTATGTAAATGCAACCCATGCTTGGAGAGCACACCCCTTGAGGAGCCTTGTCTCAACATGTGTACACCTTGGACAGAGAGCACTTCAAGAGGAGACCATATCTTGACAATAGATCAGGTTGCTTGTGGATTTAGTCCACTTTACTATTGTTGGCCTCCCTCACCTATTTTATATGAAGGGAAGAGAGAGTATTTATTTGTATTATTCATGTAGAATCAAGTGAGATTTGACTGGATCAATTGCATCTTAAAGAAAAACTTGCCTTGAATCTTTATACCTGTCTTTATGCAAGGAAGGAAGGTGCTGGGTTTTGTGAAAGACAAAACCTAGAAGATATTTGAAGGGTTGGGGTTTGTGAAATATAAAACCAAGAGGATACTTGAAGTTATAGGGTTTGAGTCCATGTGAGAAGGACCTAGGGTTTGAGGCAAAGAAACTCTAGAGGAATA
Source organism: Pseudotsuga menziesii (assembly GCA_001517045.1). Taxonomy (NCBI): domain Eukaryota; kingdom Viridiplantae; phylum Streptophyta; class Pinopsida; order Pinales; family Pinaceae; genus Pseudotsuga; species Pseudotsuga menziesii. The sequence continues at coordinate 559,672 of LPNX011022898.1, read as the reverse complement.
TTGGAGCACTTTGCTTGGAGAGTTTATGTGATGCAATCTTGGTGAAAGATCAAGAATGGACTTGTTGGTGTTGGTGCTAACTTGTTTTAAGGCTTTTAGTGTGGGTAGATAGCTTGGTGGGATACATTTCTAGGCCTTTGTATTGCTCATTAGTGTTTTCTATTGATGGTAGACACCCTAGCTAGGGTTTGGATGCATTGGAGACTCTTAGCTTATGGATAATATTGAAGGACTATTTTATACCAACTTGTGATAAGTTGTTGGTATGTACTTGTAACTTCATTTTTATTTATATGTCAAGTGTACATTCTTTTCCAGACTGTGTACTTGAAGAGCTAGCTTTCAAAGTATATTCTCATGGTGAATGAGTAGTTTATAGGTCTTTTTGGTATGTTGGTTTATCATAAACAATTAGATAACTTTGTTGAGTGATTTGACAATTTTATAGAAGCTAAGAGGTCATATTTGTGGTTGTAACAATTATGTTGTTAATAAGTAAATTTCAGATCTATAATATGTTGAGACTTGATCCCTAAGAAGAGTGTCTCTACTTATAGTATTCATGTAGAATCAAGTGAGATTTGATTTGATGAATTGTAACTTTAAGAAAAACTTGCCTGGAGTATTTATACTTGTCTTTATTCAAGGAAGGAAGGTGCTAGGTTTTGTGAAATACAAAACCTAGAATATACTTGAAGGGTTGGGGTTTGTGAAAGATAAAACCTAGAGGATACTTGAAGTGTCGGGTTTTGAGTCCATGTGAGAAGGACCTAGGGTTTGTGGCAAAGAAACCCTAGAAGAGTCTTGGATCACTTTGCTTGGAGAGTTTGTGTGATACAAGTTTGGTGAAATATTGAGAATAGACTTGTTGGTGTTGGTGCTAACTTGTTTTAAGGCTTTTGTTGTGGCTAGATAGCTTGGTGGGATACATTGCTAGGCCTTTGTATTGCTCATTAGTGTTTTCTATTTATGGTAGACACCCTAGCTAGGGTTTGGATGCATTGGAGACTCTTAGCTTATGGATAATATTGAAGGACTATTTTGTACCAACTTGTGATAAGTTGTTGGTATGTACTTGTAACTTCATTTTTATGTATATGTCAAGTGTACACTCTTGTCCAGACTGTGTACTTGAAGAGGTGGTTTTCAAAGTATATTCTCATGGTGAGTGAGTAGTTTCTAGGGACGTTTGGTATGTTGGTTTAACATAAACAGTTAGCTAATTTTGTTGAGTGATTTGATAACTTTATAGAAGATAATAGGGAAGATTTGTGGTTGTAACAATTCTGTTGTTAATAAGTAAATTTTAGATCTGTAATATGTTGGTAGTTGAGCCCTATGGAGGGTGTCTTTAGTTCTAGTATTCATGTAGAATCATGTGGGAGTTGATTGGATGAATTGTAACTTGAATAAAACCTTGCATGGATTCTTTATACTTGTCTTTATGCAAGGAAGGAAGGTGCTAGGGTTTGTGAAAGACAAAACCTAGAATATACTGAAAGGGTTGGGGTTTTTGAAAGACAAAACCTAGAGGATAATTGAAGTGCTAGGGTTTGAGTCCATCTGAGAAGGACCTAGGGTTTTGATAGTGGTTCCAACCTCATCTAACATCACATGGATAGTAGGAATTTGGCAGACAACACTTTTTATAACATTAAAGTTTAGTATATCCAATAAAGAGACAAGATTCCATTGAATAATCAGTCCATACATTGCATAATTCAGACATGATATTATCAAGTCTTAAGAGGACAAACATATTACTCTTCAAAACCCTCCTATGATGGCTAATAAACACTATATTAGCAGAAATATTTTTCAGGTAGGAAAATAAAAAAATAGTACATGACAACAACCTTATAATGCAAAATGGTAGCCTTGAATATCCCAAAATCTCAAATCTGCAAATATATTTTCAGCATTCAACCCAATGGGCTAGGAAATTTCTCCATAATGGAAGAAACACATTGCAAATGAGGATCGGCTATTCTGTTGTAGTTTTCCATCCAGCTACCACCAAAACAAAAATTAATAAAATGAGGCCAAAAATTTAGGATGTTAGCCTTGAAGAGTTCAAATGTGCTTGACATATTTACCAACATGCCACTTTTCATCTCCTAACATGAGCACTCTTTCTTAGATGGATTGCAAGGCTTCTTGGAGTGGTGTGACCTAGAGATGCGTGCACAAAGAGCCTCAAATGCAGAGTGCTCCTTTTCTTAAATGATGCCACATGTGAGAAAAGGGCCATTTCATGTAGAGTTGATTGGATGAATTGTAACTTGAAGAAAACCTTGCCTTGAATCTTTATACTGGTCTTTATGAAAGGAAGGTTCTAGGGTTTGTGAAACACATAACCTAGAAGATACTTGAATGGTTGGGGTTTCTGAAAGAAAAAACATAGAGGATAATTGAAGTGCTAGGGTTTGAGTCCATCTGAGAAGGACCTACATTTTTTATAGTGGTTCCAACCACATCAAACATCACATGGAGACAACATTCCAACAACTCATACATGACAACTCTGGAAGAAGGTAGGGTTGAAACAAAGCCCTACAAATATCCTACTAGAGGGTAAGAAGTATGCCTTGCTCTTTTTTACTAAAAAATGACACTATAAATATATAAAATTATGATCTTTCTATCGAGTTTCTATCACACTACAAACTTTATGGATTCTAGTTTGATTTCCTAAACCATAGTTGAATAGATTATGCACTAAAATAAATTCTCAATTCTTACAAAAACAAAAAAACACTTTAAACTACTTTGATGGAAATCAATGCTAGAATCTATAAATACATATTGTAAAAAAATATGTAACAGAACATAGTACCAATGGAGTGCACCCTCTTTTCTCCCCCTCTCGAAGCTCGCTCTTAGAACATTCCCAATTTTGGGAGTACGCTTCCAAGGTACTCCCTACCTCTCCTATACTATTTTGATAATCTCATCACTAAGTTATGGTACATCCCTTCTTTTTCGAGCTCCTATTAAATATGTTATGGTTGATCATTTGATGAAAATGTTATAAGTTATAACTACTAGGTTTCATGCTCTATACTAAAATAAACGAGGTTGCATATCCCTTACTTAAATAATGAATGAAAAAATAAAGTATACACCTAATGCATTCCTTTACATGAAACCTGTCTATCAAAAGCACTTGCAAATTGTCTAATACATACACATTCAAAATGACTAATGCATGCACATGCAAACTGCTGAGGATAACATTATCCCTTCATATCTATGGATGACATATCACATATGGATGCATGCATGCATGTTTCCTCACAACTATAATCATACAAATAGTGATGCACCCTCATCTACAAACCATCCTACTGAATGGAAGTCATTGTTGTAATCTATCATTGTTTAGTGGATGTTGAACCCTTACTCAATCCCATGCACATGGCATATATAGTTTCTTTTTTTAAAAGAATATCCTATGGGTATCAATTACAACAGTCAACTGCACTTAAGACTAGATATGGGTTTACATATGAATATCAATATTGAAATAATTATTTTGATTCCAAATAGGAAGGGAAGGGATCAAGGTAGATTTCCCCAAATCCCATGATGACAAACCCAAGATGAAAATTATTAGGGTTATATTCCTTCCATTACCACATATTATTGTTGAGGCTCAAAAAAGAGTCTCCAAAAATATCTAATAGAATGATTCATACTACATGCTAAGTATGAATTTGCATTCAATCCTATCATAATCCTTTTCAAAAGCAATTTCAGAAAAAGAGCATTTGATGACTATTACTAATTATCAAGGCAACTATCCACTTAATCCTCTTGGCCAATTCGCTAGGATTTTGTTGGAGACATTGAGAAAATTCAATGGGGCCTAAGTGGCAAAGATCAACAAAGTAATAACGTGTGTACCAAGGTTCAATTCTTGTTAAGGTATACCCCACTCAACTAGCATGTAGTACAAAAGTCATCCATAAGGGTGAACCACATCCAATGAGCTAGAGAAACCCAATATAAAAGCCTCCAGAGTCCAAATACCAAACTCTTTTTGAAAATAGGTGTGAACAATGACACTCAACATACCTAAAATTACATCTACTAGATTAAGGTTAGGTATCTTTAAATACTTCCAAAGGGGTTTACACTCTAGTAATTGTTGTTAAAATTTAATTATTTAATATGCCAAGAAATAACATTGATTCGGTTATACTATTTTAGCATAGTCAAGTGAGGCCATATCAATAACTCATTTGACTCTTCATAATCACGTTTTTCAAGCCTCATCTCACTAATTTGGGTTTAAAAGCTCTTCTCTGGAGGGGGTGACATTTACTGATTTTTTTTTGTAATCTCATCCATCAAACAGGAAAATGATGCTCCTATAATCTATTATTCATTTTTTAAGTTATATCCATTTTCTAATGTTGTACTATTTTGATTGAAATCCATAGATTCTTTCAAATGGATTAATAACGATGTTTTTTCCAATTCCAAGAGGGTTCAAAACTTCCAAGTACACATGCTTTTGCAATGGTGGAAGGCCGTGAAGGTAGAACAATATTGAAGCTATGGATGTTCCTCGACAAGGAATTCAATCAACTAAATTTCGAGAATATTTCACCATGTTCAAGACTTTTGAAAATGATTGCTTCTCTTCAAGGAATCAACACTGTATTGTGGATCTTAAAGGTGAAAATTTTGTTAGCATAGCCATTGCTACTAGGTACAAGTTGCATTATTTCTTGAATGCATTGCTATTTCTTTTGAGTTTAGTAATTTATGGTGTTTTACACTTTCTACTTGCACCTTTTATTGTTTTTAACCATATTGGCATACATGCTTCCTACATTTAATTATGAGGAAATGCTTTCTGCATATCTCTTTCAAACAGATCAATTTTCATAACTAATATGTATGTCTTTAAAATAAGAGTATTTTATTCATCTGAATACTATAATCAAACATACAACCTCTATGACATATTGGAAACTTTCCAATTTGGATTCTGAACAAACAATTTAATGTTGTTTGTAATCCTTGTTTTCTTCTTTGAAGAATTAGGTGGGTCTCTTTTACTTATACACTTTTTCATTCTACTAGTTGACCTATATTCATTTCTTTACCAAATTTATCTAAATGGAATTTGAAGGTGTATTTGTTCTTTGTTTACTAAAGTTTCTTTCCCATAAAGCTTCTTCTAGATTTTGTATTGACATGTATACGACCCAAAACCATAGTTACCAGAAACAGGCCCTAAAAATATTAAAAAATTCCTAAAACTTAATTTCTGCCCTAAAAAAGGCCCTAAAACAACCCAAAAACCTAGCTTTTTCACTACCCTAACCTCCCCAATAGCCTTAAGGCTACTCTGCCTACACTTGACCTCTCATCTAAGGTCTCAGCCTTCCCTTTTCCTATCCACAACAAGGATGTAACACCCATTTTTCCACTGCTCTTGAGGACTGCAATAAATTGCAGACTGACATTACTTGGACAACCACCTAACAACCTTAAATTGTAATCTAAACAGTGACCTAATCTCACTCCTTACACCCCTAATAGGCTGTAACATCCTTGTTTTTGACCTACTCTAATTGTTGCTACAGTATGCAAAAGGGTGTAGACTGTCACTTCCTCCACAGTCCTCAAACCTGTTGCAAATGGGTAAAAATCAAATGTGAAAGGTTAGTTATAAACTGTGGTTCGGGTATACAAAGAGAACATTGCTTACTAGGTGTATTAGACTGAACGACTTTAACGAGATATATTAGACTTTGAATGATCACTGTTTGACAAAATTGATTTTACTTGCAATTTGGCATCACACTGATAGGTTAACATAATTGTTTGGCATATGATACATGGTTGGATAACTCTACCTTATAGAAAAATGCACTCACTAGTTGTATGATTGGTAACCTCATTGCTGCTATATTATGATTGAATATATATGTGCACTATAATAACAGATCTAATATCATAACAACACAAATGAATATTCGCAAATGAAATAGACCATGAACTTCTAAAAAAACATCAAATCCAAGTTCACAATTCGTTACAAATGTCCTTGCTTTTCATAACAAATCAAATAGCATTTGATATCTTCCCAAAATAAAATTGGAACTTGGAGTCATGTTTCAATGATGTAAATGTTTTTTGGTATTCTAACAATCAACAATAAGTTGTACCTTACATCAGAAGGCCTAATTGTCCAACTTGGGTATTCGTCAATTTTTCTTTCTTCTAAGATGTCATAGGAAATGCTTGTTCAGTCGTGAATTCTACACATTGCATAAAGTGATTATCTTGGGTTCCATTGAGTTGAATCCTTTTTAAATAAGATCAGGGATGATTTTAAGAAACGATACTTATTTGAAAGTGTATAAATGTTGGTGAATATTACCAATTCTTAAAATGCCAACTATGAAATGATTGGCGATATTTTTCAAAAAATATTTTAATTTCCAAGGATTTATATCATTTATATAATAATTTGGCAATTTTTAGGGTGAAAAATTTTTACCCCATCAAAATTGGGTGAAACAGGGCTTCAAAAGATTCAAAATGGCTAATCTTTTTTGGGAGAAAAACATGGAAAAATAGCCCACTGGGATAAATTTCACCCCTAAAATTATCCCTGGATAAGATGTGCCTTATTTCTAGAATTTGACCAACGGATTTACACTTTTTTTGCAAGAGATTCCATTCATATACTTTCCTAGCAGCACAAAGTGACTAGTTTCAAGAAAACTCGACATCATTCGAAGAGTGGGATGTTACTTTTCAGCCTTGATACTTATGCATATCACCCAAGCCATAGTAGAACATAGGCATCTAAAATGTACGAGGAATCCATCGATCCCTAACTCTATCAATTTAAAAGTGAATCAACTAAGGAGAAAGAAGAGGAGTTCAGAGCAAAATATAATCAACGCCCATTAATGTTGGTTATTAGCTAGAATAACCAAGGAATGTAATATAATATCAATAAAACTGGAGAATTCTCAGCGATTCTAGAACACTTGCACTTCTAATAAAAGTAAAAATTCCTCATTTAGTGTTCTCAAGAACTTTAAGGTCTCTAGGGAATTTAAGATGATAGATACAACATTGTGACAATCATTAAACTCAGCCTTAACCTGCCCCTTGAGTGCTGCCCTTTCTAATATTCACAACTCAGGACCCCTATCCGGCATGCCCAAAACCCCTTTGTGACTCAACCTGAGTAACAAATGACTCCAACAGAAATGAGGTGATGCTTACCCGTTGATCCATGAGCCAATTCGAAACCATTAACAGTGAGGTGGAAATCGAAATGATAACACAAAGCTATGAATCGCCGAAATGATAAACCTGATGTGTGAATCAAATGGTCAACTGGGAAAATGATATGTCGGAGCCATGAAAAGATACACCATAGCTGACAAATTGCATAAAATTGTCCGAACTTAGATATAATTGTCCAAAACCTGAGCCGTGACAATGTGCACAAAGAAAATGAGAAAGACAATGTGTACACATAAGAAAATTGGTTTTATCGTAAGATGATCTTAATTCATGTAAAGTTTAGGTATCTCTTGGTCATGTTGATTATGGTATATACCACATTTTCCTTTTATGTTATCTTATTTAATGGAGGGACTTTGTAAATATATAGTAAAAAAGTACAAAATTATTGCATGGCTTTGAGGAAAAATTTTAAAGATCCGTAATTATTTAAAAGTGTAAATATTGGTGAATAGTATCCATTTTGTACTCTAAAAAGTTTCTTTAAACATAAATAAAATAAAATATAATCAAATTAATAACAAAATAAATTATTCAAAATATATAGAAACAAATATTAATTGCTTCAAATAGTTTTACATTTTTAAAAATAAAAAGAATTTTTATCCAAATTGATAGACAAAATTATAGCTAAGGTAAAATCATTCATATTTAAAAAAGATATTTTCGAATGTGATTTCCCCATAACTATTCATACTAACAAATTCCTGAAATGATAGGATATGTGCAATTTTTTTCCATACGATGATAACAATAAATATGAATAATTCATTTATAAAAAATGACCTTTCCAAACCTGTCCAAACCTTGTTGATGACGACGATGGCGATTACGAACATGACGACGACGAGGACAATGATGATGATGATGGATGATTTTTGAGTCTGGAAACCCTCCCACATCATCAATACATGTGTCTAGTCTAACAATGCCAAATTTCACACCATCCCGACACATACAAAAAAAATTCGTCATTGGCCCCACGTAGTACATTAATTAATCTATAGGTATGGTTTTTGTTGCTCGATTTGTTAGTGACGGACTTTTCCTTCTATCATTTCATATGGTACTAAAGAAACACAACCCTAGAGTAAGTTCATTTTGGCATAGTTTGTTGAGAAAACACCAAGATCAGATATGGAGATGTGGTCCAATGTATCCTCTACAAGTGCAAGATGTAGTGCTAGCTAAGAGGAATTGAAGATATTTCCAAAGTCATATTGCTCAATAACATACCTCATGGTCGATAAATTAATGGTGACTGACATGGAAGAGTGGTCCAAGGTATTTTCTACAAGTTCAAGTGGATGTTGCCAAACAGTACATTGGTGGAGTAGTTAGGCATAAGAAGGAATTTGAAGACATCTTGATTGGTGGCACAATTAATTGTATTTGATTTGTAAGTGTGGTAAAAAATGATCTTGTCAATGGCATCAAATCACATCACCTCAATTGCATCAAATCACGCCATGCCTATATGATGTTATTCATGTCAGTGGACACCATTCTTTCTATTCCAAAAACTTATTGTTGAGTTCTAAAAAAAATTTGTACAAAACATCATTGTATTCCAACAACCCATTATTGAGTTCTAAAAATTTGTTTGTAGAAAACTTTGTTTTCCTTTGAGGTCCATGTGTGCTTCCTCTAATGAACCACTAAACAAAACTTTTTTTTCTTTTGATGTTAATGTGGAATTCCACTAATGAACCACTAGTAACTACTCCATATGTTATAATACTAACACTTGAATACCTAAGTAGACATTGTCATTTTCCCTACCCAACCATATTGTATCATACAAGTTGACATTGTCATTTTCCCTACCCAACCATATTGTATAATGCATGTCTAATGATCATACTAAGAGCATTTGTATCTCAACAACATGTTGGAGATAATCCATTAAGGGCTTGTTACAAAGAGGTCCCATGTAATGTTCCACAATAATGTGTAGAATATGCCATAAGTAGGTTTTCATGACTTCATGTATGGGTTGTTTATCAATATTGTTTTCTATATCCGAAGTGTATATGGCTATAAATTATCATTTAATTGGTCATAAATACTATATGTATTTATTGTAAAAAATTGATTATAATTATTAAAAATGATTTTTTAATAATATAAAAATTAATTATAATTATTTTTAAAATATATAATTAAATATTTTATTAATCATTTTAAATATGTAGAAATAAACATAATTTCAAATATAAAATAATTAAAACAATAAAGTTTCATTTTAATAAAAATAAAATAAATTTATAATTTAAATTATAAAAATTAATGATAATTTATCATTTATATTTCAAATTATAAAAAATAATTTAAAATTCATATTATAAAAATGAACTTAAGATATTAATTTAAGATTTTTGAATGCATGTGATTAGATATTTTGTACACCAATATTAATTGGTAGAAATACACATAATTTAAAATAATAAACTTCCACTCCAGTGAAGTAAAATCATTTTTAAAATCTAAAATAAAATATAATATATTTCCACTTTTATGAAAATAAAATAAAATTTATAGCCTACATCAAAATAAAATATATTAAACTTAAAATAATAAACTTCCATGTAAAGTAAAATGATTCTTTTAATCTAAATTAAAATATAATATATTCAACTTGTTGGAATTTATAAAGATGATGATGACGATGATGACAATGATGATGATGATGAAAATGTCGACGATGATGATCATGATGAAGATGAAGACGATGATGAAGTCAGCGATGATGACGATGATGAAGATGATGATGATGAAGATGATGATGAAGATGAAGATGATGATGATGTCGACGACGACGACGATGATGATGATGATGGTGGTGGTGGTGGTGATGATGATGATGGCGATGATGATGATGAAGATGATGATGATGATGACGATGATGAGGATGATGATGATGATGATGATAATGACAATGTCGATGGTGATGACGATGATGATGTTGATGATGCTAACAACAATGAAGATGATGACATTGATGGTGCTGATGACAACAACGACGATGACGATGATGATGATGATGATGATGATGATGACGATGATGATGATGAAGATGATGATGATGATGGTGAAGATGAAGATGAAGATGTTGATGATGATGATGAGGATGAGGATGAGGATGATGGTGATGATGATGGTGATGATGATGATGATGATGATGATATTGATGATGTTGATGATGATGTTGATGATGTTATCGTTGATGATGATTGATCCGGTGGATTATTCCTCTGTAAAGATCCAATATGGTACATGGTTCATAGAAACGGTGGTTGAAGAAAATCGGACGGCAAAAAAAATATGCAGATCGGAGGTCGAAAGAGATCTCCCTCCGCAACGGCGGGCGGCCAAACTCCCAGTCTATCCGTGGGGATAACCGGACGCAAAAAAAAAAATATGAGGATCGGCGATTGGAAGCATTTCCTCTTCCGCAACGGCGGGGCTCAGAGCCTTTTCTCTTCCGCAACATCGGAGGTCTGAAACATTTCCTCTTCTGCAACGGCAGGGCTCGAGAGCCTTTCCTCTTCCGCAACATCAGAGGTCAGAAGCATTTCCTCTTCCGCAACGGCGGGGCTTGGAGCCTTTTCTCTTCTGCAACATCGGAGGTCGAAAACATTTCCTCTTCCACAATGGCAGGGCTCAGGAGCCTTTCCTCTTCCGCAACATCGGAGGTCGGAAGCATTTCCTCTTCTACAATGACGGGGCTTAACGGAAGTTCAGACGGATCAGAAGTCGAAACGATTCAGCAGCTGCAACGGCGGAGGCCCAAGATTTACGGGTTGAGAAGTCAAATCGGGAGACTTTATTAACTGACAGTCCGCAACGACGGAAACCAAAATACCTAAAGCCTCCGACTCGAAAACTAGCCGACAGCCGATTGAGACCGTCGGAACCCGTTGCTTATCTTCTTCCGCAACGACGAAGCTCGGATAACAAAAACTTCCGACTCAAACACTGCAATACGCATGGCGCAGTGACGTTTCCAAACAATTGGCAGTCTGTGAACAGTTTTGTTGCGGCAGGATTTCATCATGAACAACTTTTTTGTAACAGTTGGCGAAGATTTCTTGGCAGTTATGCCACAGTGGTGATAATGTGAAAGACATATGAACAACCACTATGATAACGAGTTGGCATTTGGCAGGGGATGTGAACAGTCGCATTCTCCTTGATGCTTCAGCTCATTTCTAACGGCAAGAATGAGGCTTAAATAGAGGAAGCTGGTGACCAGAAGGGGGACGACAGTTCGTTGAGAGCACAGAAGGTTTTCTCGGTTATGAGAAGCTTGAAAGAAAATTAGCTGTAAAATTATTGCAAATGCTGTTAGTCGACCATTCTCTGTTACATGTGGGCTTCTTTGCATTTTGAAGACCCAATTGTAATTTCCAGAGAGGAGTCTTGAAGACTTCCTGTCCAGCATTCTGTTTCTGCAGTTGCTGAAGTTGTTCCAGAACCATTTTGTACCATTTTATAAAGCCATTAATTGGATCGGTACCCATTGGAGAGGGACCCGGAGACGTAGCCCAGTGGAGGGGGTGAACTCCATTATCAACTTCTGTTTGTGACTCTATTTCTGTGTTTTCTTCCTTGTATCTGTCTATCAGTTTTGTGTTTTTTCGTTCATGTTCTGAGCATTTAAATTCTGTTGCTACTGTCCATTAATTAACCTGTTGCACGCATTCAAACTTTTAATGCACTAAATTTGAGGTCCTACAGATCATATTTGGTATCAGAGCTGGTTGACTGTTGTGCAAGTTTGTGAATGCTTACCAGGTCTAGGTTAAAGCTTGGTGAAGGAGAATTAGTTGAAGGATATCCTGAGATTGGCTCCAGGAGAACATTCTCAAGAACCATGTCTTCTCCACGAAGGGAAGAAGAAGGACATAGCGAACGGGAAAAACCTGTTATGTCTGAAACTGAGTTTTTAGAGGCTTTTATGAGCATGAAAGCCATTATGGAACTTCTACTCGAAGAGCGAGCAGAAAGGAAGAAGAAAGAAGAAGGATCTTCATCGAGAGATGCAAAAGTGAAGCCGAAAGAAAAGGGTAAAGGAGTAGGAGGTGATGGTGATCCTCCTGATACTAAACAGACTTTTTCTTCTTCTCATACTTCTCATAATGCAAGTCGTAATATGCCTTATTTCAAATTGGATGTAAAATTTGAATTACCTAATTATAATGGAGATGTAGATGCTGAAAAATTAGACAATTGGATCAAGCAGCTTGAAGTATATTGCAGGGTGCAGGGCATTAATGATGACCCTTCCAGAATCCAATTGGCCACTTTGAGAATGAGTGGAATGGCTCTTACTTGGTGGGAGAGAAAGATTCAGCAAGATCTTCGAAAGAATGGTAAAATTATTTCAGTTTGGAATGAATTCATTGAAGTATTGAGGAAGAAATTTTATCCTTTAGGTCACATGCAGCAATTAACCATGAATTAGCAAATGTTTAGACAAGCTAAAGGACAAAGCATTCAAGATTATACTCATGAATTCAGGAAGAGGGCTATTGCATTGAATGTTTCATTAGATACACAGGAAACTCTTCTTAAGTACATTGGTGGCATGCATTCTTATTTGAAGCATACTTTGTTGATGTTTAATCCCAGTAATTTAGACAATGTATGTGTTCAAGCTGCCCATTTAGAAGCCAAGGGTAAGCATGCTAATGATACTTTTGTGAAGAAGTCATTTAAATCTGACAGCAAATCGAAAGGGAAAGATAAGGGGAAAAAGAAGATGGCTACTGTTAAGAAAGGAGGTGAAAAGCCTATGTGTTTGGATTGTCATAAGGGACATGATGTCTCTAAGTGTTGGAAAATTCATCTGGAATTAAGGCCAAAGAAGTACGGAGGAAACAAGACAAAGGAAAAGCAAAAGCTACTGCAGCCATTATTCAAGACTTGGGATCCGACTCAGGCGATGAAACAAAGGTTACAGCTGTCGAAATCCAAGGTAAGGATAAAATTATCTCACTTCCCGTTGATACACAATCAAGTTCTAGTGCAAGTACAAGTCTGCCATCTACTTCTAAGCAAAATGATAAAGATAGAAGTGCACTGTTTCATGTTCGTGTCATTGCAAATCACACAAAGATTGATACATTGTTTGATAGTGGTTCACAAGTAAATCTGATATCAGAAGAAGTGGTTAAGAAATTACATTTAGTTACTATGCCTCATGAAAAGCCCTATCCTCTAGGTTGGGTCACTAATGATACACGATTGCAAGTTACAAGGAAATGTGTATTAAAATTTGCGATTACTGAAAAGTTTAGGGATGAGGTAGAACTAGATGTAGTGCCACTTGACATTTGTGGAATTGTACTTGGGAGTCCATATTTGTATGACCGTAAAGCAGTCTTTTATAGAGATCAGAATAAGTATCATCTTTTTAAAGAAGGTATGGAATATATTGTATGAGCACATAAGATGAAAACCAATCTAGCAATAGTCTCTGCAGGACAAATGAAGAGGTTGGTAAATGCTAGTAAGAACTTTGTGTTGATGATGGTTAAGATGAAAAATGATGAAGTCTCTAAATATTTTGAAGAATGTGACCCCAAGC
>LPNX011022898.1:486783-543234 GCA_001517045.1 Pseudotsuga menziesii | reverse complement strand
ACTTCAATATTTACAATCTCAAACTAAAATACAACAAAGTAGGCATTTAAGATGGATGGGGTTCTTACAACAGTTTCATCTCATCATTAAGTACAAAAATGGAATTCATAATAAAGTAGCAGACATGTTATTAAGGCCACCTATGAATGCTTCAATCATTCTTCAGAACAGTTCATTAATACATGAAAGTTATATTGAACAGTATGCAGAAGATAAAGATTTTAAGAAAGCATATGCATCACTAATACATGGTAAACAGGAAGAGAACTATTATGTGCATAATCAACTCTTGTATCATCTCGGTAAACTCTGTATTCCAGAAAAAGAGAGAGTGCATATGGTTCGAGAAGCACGTAGTTCATTGATTGCAGAACATTTTGGTGTAAGTAAAACGTTGTCTGTATTGCAGAATCACTGTAATTGGCCTCAAATGCAAGAAACTGTAGCTAAATATATAAGAGGTTGTGTTATGTGTGCAACAAGTAAGCCTAGCAATAGGAAATTGGGTTTGTACACTCCTCTTCCAGTTTCTTCTCATCCTTGGGAAAGCATTTCTATGGACTTTGTAGGAGGACTACCTATGTCTAGAAAACGGCATGATTACCTATATGTTGTTGTGGACAGGTTCAGCAAAATGTGTATCTTAATGCCATGTAACAAGCAGATCACTACTGAACAAACAACCCTTTTATTCTTTCAAAATGTTTGGGTACATTTTGGGCTGCCCATGTCTATTATATCTGATCGAGATTCCCGGTTCTTGGGAAAATTCTGGTCAACGTTATGGGAGCTTATGGACACTAAACTGAAGAAAAGTACAGCTTTTCATCCACAGACCGATGGGAAAACAGAGGTAGTGAACAGAACAGTGGTTTAGCTACTCAGAGGATATTGTAGTAAGCATCCTAAACTTTGGGATGAGCAGTTGCAGTATATACAGCATGCTTACAATCATGCAGTTCATTCTTCCACGAAAAGATCTCCTTTTGAAACTTGTTTTGGTTATCTGCCGAAAACACCAATGGACTTCTCTTTTGGCAAAGATGCAGTGGATGGACATCATGATACAGATAAAGCTTTGAAGTTCATTCAGATAATCCAAGCAGTGCAGCAAGCAGTTCAAGAACAGTTGGAGAAGAGCCAGGCAAAGTACAAGGCTAGGCATGATAAGCATCGAATTGATCATCAATTTCAGGTAGGTGACAGATTTTGGTTACATATCACCAAAGAAAGGATGAAAGGTGAAGGTAAAAATATTAATCCTATCAGGTATGGTCCTTTTGAGATCTTGGAAAAGATCAGTACTAATGCCTTTTGCTTGAATTTACCTCCATAAATGCAAATTTATTCAGTTATCAATGTAGAGAATCTTAAATTGTATGAGCCTCCTATGATCATGGATGAGGAAATTAACATATAGATTCCTTCCATAGATGATTTGGCACCTGAATATATGAGAGAGTTGCAGGATGATGTTATTCTTGACCGAAATGTAAGAACTTCACGAAGGGGGAATGCTGAGTACCTTCGAGTGGGGCTGAAAGGAATGCATCCTAGCAAAGCAAGATGGATGTAGATTCGGAAAGTGAGGGAACTTTACCCTCACTTACTTGCAAAATAATTTAGGCTTTTGGTGGTCCAAAAGCTTTCCAATGGGGAGGATTGATCCGGCGGATTATTCCTCTGTAAAGATCCAATATGGTACATGGTTCATAGAAACGGCGGTTGAAGAAAATCGGACGGCAAAAAAAATACGTAGATCGGAGGTCGGAAGAGATCTCCCTCCGCAACGGCGGGCGGCCAAACTCCCAGTCTGTCCACGGGGATAACCGGACGCAAAAAAAAAAATATGAGGATCGACGGTCGGAAGCATTTCCTCTTCCGCAATGGCAGGGCTCAGAGCCTTTTCTCTTCCGCAACATCGGAGGTCAGAAACATTTCCTCTTCCACAACGGTGGGGCTCGGGAGCCTTTCCTCTTCCGCAACATCGGAGGTCGGAAGAATTTCTTATTCCGCAATGGTGGGGTTCGGAGCCTTTTCTCTTCCGCAACATCGGAGTTCGGAAACATTTCCTCTTCCGCAAAGGAAGGGCTCGGGAGCCTTTCCTCTTCCACAACATCGGAGGTCAGAAGCATTTCCTCTTCCACAACGACGGGGCTTAACGGAAGTTCAGACGGATCGGAAGTCAGAACGATTCGGCAGCCGCAACAGCGGAGGCCCAAGATTTACGGGATGAGAAGTCAAATTGGCAGATTTTATTAACTGACAGTCCGCAACGGCGGAAACCAAAATACCTAAAGCCTCTAACTCAAAAACCAGCCGACAACGAATTGAGACCGTCGGAGCCCGTTGCTTATCTTCTTCTGCAACGGCGAAGCCCGGATAACAAAAACTTCTGACTCAAACACTGCAATATGCATGGTGCAGTGACGTTTCCAAACGATTGGCAGTCTGTGCACAGTTTTTTTGTGGCAGGATTTCATCATGAACAACCTTTTTGTAACAGTTGGCGAAGCTTTCTTGGCAGTTATGCCACAGTGGTGATAACGTGAAAGACATATGAACAGCTGCTATGATAACGAGTTGGCATTTGGCAGGGGATGTGAACAGTCGCATTCTCCTTGACGCTTCAGCTCATTTGTAATGGCAAGAATGAGGCTTAAATAGAGGAAGCTGGCGACCAGAAGGGGGACGGCAGTTCGTTGAGAGCGCAGAAGGTTTTCTCGGTTATGAGAAGCTTGAAAGAAAATTAGCTGTAAAATTATTGCAAATGTTGTTAGTCGACCATTCTCTGTTACATGTGGGCTTCTTTTCCTTTTGAAGACCTGATTGTAATTTCCAGAGAGGAGTCTTGAAGACTTCTTGTCCAGCATTCTGTTTCTGCAGTTGCTGAAGTTGTTCCAGAACCATTTTGTACCATTTTCTAAAGCCATTAATTGGATCGGTACCCATTGGAGAGGGACCGGAGACGTAGCCCAGTGGAGGGGGTGAACTCCGTTATCAACTTCTGTTTGTGACTCTGTTTCTGTGTTTTCTTCCTTGTATCTGTCTATCAGTGTTGTGTTTTTTCGTTCCTGTTCTGAGCATTTAAATTCTGCTACTACTGTCCATTAATTAACCTGTTGCATGCATTCTTTTACAACAAACTTTTAATGCACTAAAGTTGAGGTCCTACGGATCAATGATGATGATGACAACGATGATCGATGATCATGGTGATGTTGATCATGATGATGACGATGTCGATGAGGATGATCATGATGAAGATGAAGATGATGATGAAGTCGACGATGGTGACGATGATGAAGAGGATGATGATGAAGATGATGATGAAGTCGACGATGGTGACGATGATGAAGAGGATGATGATGAAGATGATGATGATGAAGAAGATGAAGATGATGATGATGATGATGTCGACGATGACGATGATGATGATGTCGACGATGACGATGATGATGATGATGTCGACGACGATGACGAAGACGATGATGATGATGATGATGTTGATGTTGATGATGATGGTGGTGGTGATGATGATGATGATTATGAACATGACGACGATCATGATGATGATGATGATGACGATGATGATGAAGATGATGATGAAGATGATGATGATGATGATGAAGATGAAGATGAAAATGAAGATGTTGATGATGAGGATGAGGATGAGGATGATGACGATGGTGATGATGATGGTGGTGGTGATGATGATGATGATGATGATGATGACGATGATGTTGATGATGTTGATGATGATGTTATCGTTGATGATGATGATGACAATGATGATCATGATGATGTTGATGATGATGATGATGACGACGATGTCGACGATGTCGATCATGATGAAGATGAGGATGATGATGAAGTTAACTATAATGATGATGATGAAGATGATGATGATGTCAATGACGATGACGATGATGATGACGATGATGATGAAGATGATGATGATGGTGATGATGATGATGATGATGTTGTTGATGTTGATGATGATTATGAAAATGATGATGATGATGATAACAACGATGATCGATGATCATGGTGATGTTTTTGTTGATGATGATGATGGTTATGATGATGATGATGTCGACAATGATGATCATGATGAAGATGAGGATGATGATGAAGTCAGGGATGATGACAATGATGAATATGATGATGAAGATTAAGATGAAGATGATGATGATGTCGACGATGATGATGATGGTGATGATGACGATGATGATGATGATGATGATGATTATGATGATGATGATGATGTTGATGATGATGATGGTGATGATGATGACGATGAAGGTGATGATGATGAAGATGAAGATGATGATGATGATGATGATGATGATGATGATGATGATGATGATGACAATGTCGATGATGATGACGATGATGATGTTGATGATGACAATGAATACGATGACATTGATGGTGCTAACGATGATGATGATGGTGATGATTATGGTGATGATGATCTCCTATCTGTAAATATATGATCTCATTAATGTTAGTAACTCTTTAAAAAAAAATAGGTCTAATTAAATATTTACCTTTTAATAGATTTCATCATCTTCTTCATCCAAGTCATCATCTGTATCATCAGATCCAGATTCAACATTGTAAGGATTAGCCATATCATCATCGTCATCTATGTCAGTTACGTTCATCATGTCATCGTTGATATAATCTTCATGGGCATTGTCTGCTACATCATCTGATTCAACTAATTCTTGGACATCTTATGTTGGATCATCCTGATCATCTAACCCATCATGTTGATCATGTTCTTCATCATTGTCTTCTTCTTCCAGAGTACCCTCTTCATTACCTTCGTCTAGGTTATACTTTACCAACCTTCCCCTTAGATCGTGTCTCACAACAAATGACCAGGCCAATTTACCTGGAACCTCCAAGTAAAATACCTGCTCACATTGGCTTAGAAGAACATAGGGCTCCATTCCTGGCTCAAATAACCTTGTATTTAGCATGGTAAATCCACTATCATGTTCAATAATAGTTCCATTGGGATCACGTTGACTCAATCGTAACCTATACCATTTGACAATGAACAGAACTACCTCGAAAGGATTTAAAGTCACACTGTAGAATATCTTCCAAATACCCATAGTATCAATTTCCTAAGAGTTATGTATGTCTCTCACTTCTAGATGAAACGTTGGTCACCTCAAAGACTACAGATATCCCACAATCTGATGTTTTCTTTGTCTCATCCAATTTTTTGATGCGATATCTACAACCATTGCAGACCCTAGCCTTATGGTGTTTTACCTACAACAAGCAATACACAAAATGATTACATAACAATTCAATATTTATGAATAACTGCATATTTATGCAGCCATACATGGAAAAGAACAACAAAATGTAACTTGCAAAATAACAGATTTAGAGTGATTGATTAATATGCTTGCCTGCTTATCTTTTAAACCATATGTTAAATCGATTTCCCTTTCTGTAAGATTTGTATCTCCATTGCAATTTGTTTCTTTTACCAATGAAGCCACACCTTCCCATGATATTCCATGACCCGATTGTTCACATCGTTCAATCCATACCTTCATCTAGTCAAGATTGTTTGTAATTTATAAATGAATTGCATCCCACTCTCGACCAACTGCATGATGACAATAAACATTAATATTAAAGAGATATGTAAATTTTTTGAACAAATAAGTGATGCAATAAATTGTATATGCAATTAGAATATGTATGATATAATTAACATCCACTAGCTAATAATTACCTTTCACCTTCCTTGATCTACATTTCCCCTTTAGGTAATCCTCTTCAAAATAGTTATTGGGGTCTAGATCACAAATGCGATGTAAATTGAGCTTTGACGCTAACTTAGGAAGATATTCACTAGCATACAACATGTTTTGGTATACCATATATCCTTCCATCATAGAACCCTCAACATGTGCTCATTGTCTCACCAAAACCTTCATAAATTTCAAGTGCCTCTCAACCATCCACATGGACCTTGAGTGCATAAGTCCGCACAATTCAATCTCCTCAACTTGGTGTATGAGATAGTGTCCCTATGCATTGAAAAATTCCGAAGGTAGATGCTTCTACATTTCACACATGAGACAAGGAATTTCTCTCCTCCAATACTTTATATCTTCTTTATGGATTTCTTTAGATGTTAACCATCTACAAGTGGCACAACCCAATAACGATAATTAACAAAAAAAAAACATTAAATTACATAACATGAATTAGTGCACAAGCAACTAATCGATAGTTACCTCATGTATTTCCCAAGATTATATATAACTTGTTTGACATTATCGTCCAAGTTGTTCAAGAGAGAGAGAGGTAGAACATACTGTATCAATATACAAACCACGCCATTTTTAAACTAAGATTATACAAACAAGAAAACAAATTTATGCAATAAAATGAAAAAAAATTATATGGACATAACAATAATAATTACCTTCATGAAGACGTGCCAATCATGCATTTTGACCACTGCAAAATCACCTTTTTTGTTATGATATTCTTCAAGTTTGCACAAAATCTAGTGAGAAATTTAATTTTTTGCATTACTTCTTTAACAGCGTTACTTTGTTGCTCCGTAAACATCCATGGAATTGAGTTTATATTAATTTGGTCTCCATTGCTATGAATTGAATGACGTCTTTCATTGCATGGTTTCCTTCTTGAATGTCTTTGCAAGCTTTCACAATTTTATCTTTCTCTCTCCTTAGCTCCAGTAGTCGCCATAATGTTTCAGTCACATTATTTCCAATATGCATTGTATCAAACAGATGAGAAAATTGTAGGTGCTCGTAGTAGGCAACCTATTGAATTGTATAGGATAAATTTTCATTCCTAGTGGAATCCCGTTAATTCCTTCATGATCACGAAGGACATCATGAATATTAGTTCGTAACTAAAGGACATCGTGAATATTAGTTAGTAACTAAATTACATAAATCAATTATGGCCACTATAGTAAACAACTCACAATAAAAATTAAATTACATAATAATTCATATATGGTGATCCATACGTACCAGCTTGATGATTTCTATTGTATTGCATCTTCCAATGGTGAGGTGTAATTCTCCGTGGTTTTAATACAGTCTCTTGCTTCCCATTGAAAAGATTTTTTCGGTTGTTCTATACCTATGATTCTTAGAGAGAAAATGCCTATACTCATCAAACACCTCCTTTCTTAAGCTTTTTGAGCGACGAGATTTGATCTTAGGACCACAAATTGGACATGCAAATTTACCCTTTGTCTGAAGACCTACAATATAAAGATATGGAATATCTATGTCAGTTATAATTTTATAAAAACTATATTAACTACTTCATATAATTAAATGCAATTAAAGTGGAACTGAAAAATACAAACCAAAAAAATGGGTTAACCCTGGGGCATCATGTATTGTCCATACAACCATTGCATGGAATTGAAATTGTCTTTGTTCCCATCTGTAGGAATTCGAATAACATCATCTTAACTTCTATTCCTAGCATGGTAATCCATAAATTGCGCTCTGTTATTGCACCTAAACAGTTGTTGCAAACATGGAATGATGGGAACATAACGAAGAACCTTGTGAGGCACCTTTTTTGTTACTTGATCTGTAGGATATCTACTTATATGACATTTTGGACATTCTATTGCAAATTCACGCTGATTATAATATATAACATGGTAATTGGGGCATGCATGAATTGCTTCATAATGCATTCCAATCTCTTTCATGATGGAAGATAAATCTCGATATGTGCGAGGTAAAATATTTGATGGTGGTAACAAAAATTCAGCTATCAAGCTACATCAAATAAAAATAAAAATAGAGTTAATATAATATACAAATAATATTAACGAAACACACTTCATCCGTACTAATTTAAATTATGAATTAACAATTCAATTATTAGAGAAATAAAGATAAACTTTATCACGATCGTATATATGTGATGGATTATTTTACATACCTTAGCATCCGTGTGATTGATATGTTTGAAAGACCATTCATAACCTTCAAGTTCATTATCAACAATATAGCAGGGAGAAGATTTGTTTTGGATCCTTCATACAGGGGTTTGTATGCCTTATCGAGAAGAGGTATATCGTGAACATAATCAAAGTCATCAATATTTTCATTATCATTGTCATCGTCATCATCCATTCTAACATTAAATGAATCATGGATCAATGTATTTGTACCATCATCTTCAACTATGTTATCAGTGTGATTATCTTCTTCCATATGATCAATCACTTGTTCTCCATTAAACATAGACGCTCCATGATCCTCCGGTACTTGTTTTGAAATCACTTCCTCTGGTCAATATGTTGTAGGATTTATTTCCTTTATAAATAAATGAATACATCAATAGTTAATAGTTAATATAAGAAATATTAAAATAATACATACATTTAAAAAAGAAAAAAAATATAAAAAAATTATAATGCTAAACCTACAAATGGATGATATTCATTCCCTCCCTCAGCGTGTCCATGCTCCCTAGAATGTTTTTTGGCTGTTGCGATCAATATTCTTATCCTCTTAAATCCCCTGCATTGACTACATGGACAATAACATTTCCCATCACCCCTTCGTTTCGCTGCATCCCATAGTCTAGCAAGCAATTATCGATTTTCTTCGTTTGGATCAAGAATATTGCTATTTGACATTTTGTCACAAACTTCGTGAATGAATACTATCAACAATCTTAAAAATCAAGTTCCACGCATCATAAGTTTCTCAAACGGTGGTTTTTCGAAGAATAAAAAATTCCCACAAATTGTCTGTCGAAGAAAAAAAATTCCCCAAACCAGCCGTTGAAGAATAAAACAATTCCTCAAACTGTTCATTGAGGAATAAACAATTTTTGCACACCATTTGTAGAGGAATAAATAATTTCCACAAACTGTTCGTCCCTTCTATAGCAAACATGTCAGAATGTTTAAAAATGTTTATATTTATAATTCCACAGTTGTCGGATATCCAACGACATGAACCTAGTTACCGTTGCAAGTAATCCTTTTACCAACTTCAAACAAGTATCATGGGCTCGTCGAAAGTTCGACAATAACACCTTCCCTAGTCATCGCAAAACCTACGACCATCCCTTACAAAGGCATCACAAATCCAATGAGGTGAGGTCGCTTAATCGACAAGAATATTTGATGATAACACCTTCCCTAGTCATCGTAAAACTGACGACCATCCCTTACAAAGGTGTCACAAATTCGACGAGGTGACGTCGCTTAATCGATGAGAATGTTCGCCGCAAAACCTACGAGGAGTAAAGTCGAAAATTCAATGAATCTACAAGATGAAAAATAAAATTCGAAATGTACAATACCTTTCATCATTACAATCCCACACTTTGATAGAGCAGATTACATTAGTTTGTTGCACATGGTTCGTCCTAATCCACCTACAAGGAATCTATATGTGGTTGTATAAGAAGTACGAGATCACTAATGCAGTCATTTGGTTGGTCTATGGATTATCGCAGAAAGGGGAAGATCTGGTGGAAGTTATGGCTCACACCTCTACAAAAGAGGTGTATATGAAATACAAGAATCACACATTGAGCCAGGAACAATAGTGGCACAAATGTCTGAAGCTGTCGGCACCTGTCGTGTGTAGGAGCTTCAAAAGAAAGCCAAGGGGGGCTTCCTCAAGAAGTTAAGTTTAACCCCTTGGCCATCATGGCGGTCCATCCAAAGGTTAACTTAGGAATGACTCATTTCCATACAACTAGCTCAACTTACACTTGATTCCAATGCCATATATCTAGTACTATGTGGGAGAGATATTCACAGAGTTGAGTGATAGACATACACAGCTTGACCATTCCTATGCCGGCCTTAAGGAGGCACATAATGAAGTGGTTCACACATGGGATCGGTTGGAGGATGAGGTTGACAAAGCATATACAGTGCTCCCATCCCTAAGTCATTCGGCTACCATTCGGCTCCATATTTTCAAGAATATTATCTATATAATCGACACAGTGGCTACGCTCCAGTAGGAAACAACTGAACTACGAGCATAGATCAAGTCAGATCCATCCCCAAAGGATTTCAAGTTAGCGAAGAAAATTGAAGAAGCAATGCAAGCCCTAGATCACACTAAGAAAGGAGTTGCAACCCTAGGTGGGGTTGTCGACTACAATTTCAATGTTTGGAACCATATGTAGGACCTCCTTGAGCTCGAGCAGGTGGAAAAGCAATTTTGGGATTTGGAAGTGTAGGTGAGCGTGAAAAAGAAAAGCTTGATGTGGCTGGCACTTTCAGCTAAGAAAGAGACCATGAAAAGATCAATTTGTTGGCCAAGAATATGACAACAAGCATAACATAATGGAAAACCATTACAAGGATCATTGTTGAGGCTCAGGAACAGGCATATAAACACTTCAACAACCTATTTGAACTAGAAGTTGAGGCCAATGATTTTATCCACATCATTGAGAAAGCCAAACCGGAACCGAGGAAGAGTAAAAAAGAATATGTCGCTTCGTTCATTACACATAATGATATCATTAGTGAGTTCAACCTGATTTAAACAAGTTTTCAGGCCTTTGTCAGTGACCTACACATCCACATACCATTAGTAGCCACATTAGAACCATGAGGCCTGTGGACTGAGACGAGCTACATATTAGCGTTGGGCGATCAATACTCAGCTTATTGCAGAGCATTCAATGCAGCTACATCATGCATGCTAGCCTCATGCTAGCCTTAGCCTCCTGTTGGTGCTTATGTTTTGGACCTATTACTGCACGCCAAGCCAGATTCCCAAAACCAGTTATGTTGAGTGCTGAGTAAGTTAGCAACTTTGGGCTAGTAATAGTTTTTAGTTTTGTGGAGCCAAAGCCTATATAAGACTCAATTTTATAAAGGGTTGGGGTTCAGTCCTCAATTATTGTTAGAATCTACAGTAGTTGTTGCTATTAGTGGTGTAATTCTATTTCAACGGTAAGAATGAATATATGAAGAAGTTTAAGCTGGTGAGATGAGTTATGTAGAATTGTATGGTGATACCCAAATTTTGCCAAATAATATAATGAATTTTCTGCACATGATGAATGTTTAATGAATAATTATTACTATGTTGAGTGAGAAGAAACCATCCCTCCTTGTGTAGCCTTGGTTCGGGTTTCTGTGTAATTTCCTATGCACATATTAGGTGAGACTTTATTATGTTTAATGAATATTTATTACTATGTTGAGTGAGAAGAAACCATCCCTCCTTGTGTAGCCTTGATTCGGGGTTTCTATGTAATTTCCTATGCACATCTTAGTTGAGACTTTATTCTCTTTAATGAATAATTATTACTATGTTGAGTGAGAAGAAACCATCCCTCCTTGTGTAGCTTTGATTCGGGTTTCTATGTAATTTCCTATGCACATCTTAGGTGAGACTTTATTATGTCCGTAAAATATTGAAAATGCTGGTGCCTATGAGGATTTTGTTGGTCGCATAAGTTGAACCCTATGTATGGCAGACTGTATCCAATAGTTAGACAAACATCAAATATTTTCCTATTTTTACATTAAAGCATATACACTTGATTTTGTACTATGAATATTTATAGTTTTTGTATAAGAGCTAGAAGAAAGTGAATAGACCAACTCCCCCGTAAAACAAATAAACAACTATAATTTACACAAGTAATGGATATCGAAATATAAAAATACATTGGTGCTTACATATTTGTATTATTTTATGTTTTCTCAAGGTGTGCATGACCGTCATCTTGGCTTGACATGTTCTTCAATGGAGGCTTGGACTCCTTTTTTGCTAAGAGGGCATTTCTCAAAGCTTTACTTCAAATAGGTATGCTTTCTTGTGAAAGCGGAGGCATGTTCTCTAATGAAGGTTGGTTGCTCAACATGATGTTTGTATTTAGGAAGTTCAATACATCACATTATAAATATAGCTTTTACAACTAAAACAATGTAAGTTTTTGTCAAGTAATTGTATTACTATCCATTTTTTTCATGTATTAGTACATGTTTTTTCATGGAAGGGAAACTCAATGTATACTTCTCACATTAATAGATGTCATCTTTATAAACTCGTTCATATAAACTACTGCTCTACACGTCGGACAACGTTAACAACATATTGAACTAAATCGTTTAAAAGTTTCGTATATAATATCTATGTACATAATAATCCACATTTATTAAAATTATTTCATTATTATAACATTTTGATTGTTCCCATATTGAACTAAGTCCTTTAAACATTAAATTTTTCATATGTCAATATCTATGTACATAATAATCCACATTTATTAAAGTCATTTCATTATTATAACATTTATATAGTTTTATGGGCAAATTAAATTCCATATTAAATACATTTTGATAATTCATTGCACTGAGAGTAGCAAGGTACCCTTAGTGGAGTATGGGGAAAATGTTGTCATGTTTCTTTATATAATGTAACATATGTTAGCCAATAAAACAAATAAAAAATTAAAATCAACATAGATCTATCGTAAAAACGGATTTATTAAAGACTTCACCTCAAAAAATTGGATTCTTTTTAGTGCTTAATTAAAATAAATCTATCATGATGTTACTCAATTACAATAGGCAATTAAAAAAAACAAAGCTCCATAACTATAACTATAATGTCATCATAACTAAATAAAACTCTACATCGAAGATTTGTCTGGTTTTGTATTCAACACCGTTTTCAAACCTTTTTTTTTTCCAAGGAAAAAATTCGTAAATACTTTATTCACAATTCGTAGATGGCCTTCATTGTCCATTTTACAAAAAAACAACTAAGAAGTTGTCAAAACAAATCTGCCTCAGAAAGAGCACAAATCCATCCAAATCTAAAAGTACATATACATGCATCATACCAATAGTACTTTCCAACAGAAAGAGAGCAACACCGTTTTCAAACTACTCAAGTGAGTCCTTCATCATGAGAATTTTAACTCCAGCTATAATGTCATTATAACTATATGGCTATAATGTAAAGTATTTGTTTTCCTATAATTCTATTAAACATATGTTTACACCAAGAGAGCACCTTGAAATATGTCTCCTCACGGGGAAAAAACATCTGTGTCAGCACTCAGCGCCTTCAAATATGTCTCCTCACGAGAAAAAACACATGAACTCACGAATGGTTAAGCGAAATTCTAGTCAAAAAGTTCCCATGTCACGACTCACGATTTTTTCGTCCCAAAAGCCGAAATTTTAGCTTGAAAGTTCAAGTATCACGGATTTTTAACTAAAATTCGCCGAAATTTTAGACAGAAAAATCAGAAAAAAAAAAATTTAAAAGCTTTTATTTGGCAAAATCTGCCAAAAAACTCAGGCAGGACTAACCAGAATAGCTGCACCACAGCGTGGCAAATTTATTTTTAAAAATAGATTTTTTATTTAATAGTAGTTATTAATAATGTGATTAGTGTTTGAAATTGTATTTTAAGTTGAATGTTAAATCGTGAATGACTTGAAGCCTGCACGGGTGTGGTTTAATGACCTCAACTTTTTTTTTCAATTTTTATTATAGATATTTGTTATAAATATATAACGAAATCGATACTAATAAAATTTATTTTATTTTTAAATATAATTAAATTTATATGATTTATTATTAAATGTAATTAAACTAATTAAGTTTATTTTATTTACATTTAATTATTAAATATAGTTAAATTTATGCTATTATTAAATATAGTTAGTTAAACTGTTACAACTACCTATTTAATAAATTTTATTAAAAAAACTACAACGTTTAAAATAGACTTTGACTACCAGCTGTTATAAATTTTAGTTTAGTATAAGAGTACAACTTATTAAATAGACTTTGACCTGATATCTAATTATTTTATCAGATTTGAACGACATCCTCAAATGTTTTTATCATATTTTTTAAAATATAATAGTTTTAACACGGTTTAATTAACTTATTATATTTAAAATTTTATTAGTTAAACGTGTAGTTTAAACATGAGAACAAAATTAAAATCGGTAAATTCAAAAATATTTATAAAAATTCAAAAAACAATATTTAAATTTGTATAATTTTAGCGTTATTTATATGATAATGTTAAATCTATTAATTATTGGGTTTGATTAAACTTATTCTTATTTCAATATTATTTATCATTTTAAAGAAGTTAAAAATTAGCATAGATTCATCTTAAAAATGATCTACCAAAAGCTTAAAGACATCTAAGTGCAAGACCCAAATAAGAGATAAATTCCAGTCAAATTTTCAAATATGAGCCATATTTAGAGTAAAAGCAACCACAAATTCGCAAATGATTCCTCTCAAAGCAGCAAAAAATATAGGTAGGACTAAATAAATGCCGTCCGTTCCAATGCTTTTGCAGAAACCCGCTTAGCTTATGAAGTTATTCGCCAATCTCCTCCTCGGATCCTGCTCGAACAGAGCCGAGCCCGTTTTGCTCTTCCCAGTTGAATGCAATGCCTCTGCCTCTAACACCTCTCCTTCGACTTAATGTTTGTGCTCTGCTCCTTCTCGTCCTCTGTTCTTCCTCAGTCTCATGTTTCCGCAACAAATGGGAGAATTGTAGTTCTGTTAATACATGTGCCAACTTTACTTTCAGCTATCCATTCGCGAGAAAACACAGCGGCTGTGGTGACCATGATTTTCAGCTTGTCTGTGATCCAATTCATTACCGTCCTCTGCTTAATATCCGTGGAACTGAATATGAAGTATTGAAGCCCTATTACTTGAGGAATGATAGCAATAATCATAGCATCATGATCGCTATCAACAACTTCCAGTGCAATGACAGCAAAATTTTAGATAATTACACTCAACCGTGGTGGTATGGCTATCAATATTTTCAAATCGCCCCTGGATACACCAATCTCACATTTTGGAGGGACTGCGATCAAAGTAATTCCTTTCGGAAAAATTATACAAAAAATCTGAGTCTATGTGGCAATGTTTGGTACTACAGTTTCAGCCCTGAAATAGAGTTGAAAGGAAATTTTTTCTGTAAAACGCATCTTCAGCTACCAATTAAGAAGGAGGTTCTGCGGTTGAATCACTCCATTAATAATCAGACTTTTCTGAGGGAGGGTTTTGGGATAATATGGCGTGTCGACGAGTACAGAGATCAAAACTGTGGCGCTTGTTTGATGAGTAACGGGATTTGCGGATATAACAAATCGACATCATTTCTTTGCTATTGTCCCGATGGCACATCGCAGCCGGACAAATGCCCTGGTATGCCTTCCATAACTTTCTACAAATTTGATTACAGACTTCATCTTTTTCAATTCTTTTCATTTAAAAAAAAGTTGAAATGTAAATCTGAGTGTTCAAAGACCTTGTTAAAAATGATCTTTCTACAAATTTGATTACAAACTTCATCTTTTTCAATTCTTTTCATTTAAAAAAAAGTTGAAATGTAAATCTGAGTGTTCAAAGATATAGTTAAAAATGATCTTTCTACAAATTTGATTACAAACTTCATCTTTTTCAATTCTTTTCATTTAAAAAAAAGTTGAAATGTAAATCTGAGTGTTCAAAGATCTAGTTAAAAATGATCTTTCTACAAATTTGATTACAAACTTCTTCTTTTTCAATTCTTTTCATTTAAAAAAACAGTTGAAATGCAAATCTGAGTGTTCAAAGATCTAGTTAAAAATGATCTGATATATAATTTATAAAGCACAAATATTGTTTTCTTCTACGATTTGTAATTTGACAAATTCTGTTATTTGATCTAACATTCTCTTGGATCTTTGATACAGGAGGCCGAAACAAATCAGCAATTATAACAGGTACAAATGTGATTTCTTATAATTCAGCAGAGGTGTATTTGTAGTTTGTTTCCAGCTTTCCACTAACATTTTCTTCGGGGATTGTTATCAATCTCTTCATTCCATCGCAGGTTTCGCCATTGGAGGGGCTGTACTGACAGCATTAGCAGTAGTACTGTTCAAGACGTTTTATGTGAAGAAGAGAAAAATGTATAGCAAGGGTTTTACTAGTGGTTTCAGTAAATACATCAGAAAAGACATGGAAGAAATTGGACTGAGTGGGCTCAAGGTAGGCAATTTGCCAATATTCTCTTACGAAGAACTTTGTCAGGCTACAAATTGTTTCCATGAGGAGAACGAAGTTGGGGATGGAGGGTTTGGGTCGGTCTATTTGGGAAAACTTGGAGACGGACGAAGTGTGGCCGTTAAGAGACTTTATCAGGACAATGCTAGGAGAGTCGAACAGTTCATCAACGAGGTAATGACATTTTCGGGCTTGAATCATCCACGTGTGGTTCGGCTTTTTGGCTGTGCCTATGAATACTCTCCAGAGCTTCTGCTTGTATACGAATTTGTCCCAAATGGGACCTTGGCTGATCATCTTCATGGCCATCGCAGAGGCCCCAAGGGATTAGCATGGGACACTCGTTTGAACATTGCTATACAAACTGCCCAGGCTTTGGCTTTCCTTCACAGCCTTGATCCGCCTATATTTCACAGAGATGTCAAATCCTCTAATATTCTCTTGGACGAGGATTTCAATGTCAAAGTAGCAGATTTTGGGCTTTGCAGGCTTCTGCCTGATAATGCCTCACATGTCACCACTGCTCCACAAGGCACACCCGGCTATGTTGACCCAGAATACCATCAGTGTTACCAACTGACAGAGAAATCTGATGTCTACAGCTTCGGGGTTGTTTTAGTGGAGATCATCTCTGGCAAATTAGCAGTGGACATACAGCGGAATAGAAGGGAAATCAACCTTGCTAACTTGGCGATAACGAAGATTCAAAAAGGGGCTTTGCATGAACTTGTGGATCAGCAGCTAGAGATTGAAATGAATCAGAAAGTGAAGTTAATGGTAAGTGCGGCTGCAGAATTGGCCTTCAGATGCTTGCTATCAGACAGGGATAACAGACCAGACATGAATGAAGTTGTTGCTCAGCTCGAGCAAATCAGACTGTCATGGGATACATCAACAGCTCCAGGTGACCAGTGTGGTTATTTTCCAACATCAAACAGCCACGGTGAACAGTGGGATCATTTTCCTACATCAAACAGCCAACCGCAGAGCCAATTATTTGAGGGACAATATAGGTTTTCTTAATCAGGGGAATTGGTAATTGATCACAAGAGGCAACTCAGACCAGGAGAATCGGTAACTGATCACAAGGGTCCAATGTCTCATGGAAGGTTTGAACCTTGGTGCAGAGAGTGAAAGTCACTCAATGCCACGAATAACCCCAACTCACCGAGGGGAACATTACAGTTGTAACCACAAAACCGTTTTTGCTGAGGACAATATAGCTGTTTCACTGGCCATCACTGGTATTCTTGACCTTTGGTGGATTCTTCTATCTGACTCTTGTAATGGCTGTTGACATATCTTCTCTTTCTGTAATAGAGTCTACTTCTTACTGCTATTGCTTGATATTTGTATCACGGAATTGTTTGTTTATGTTAAGGTTGATTCTTTTGGAATATCAAGTAACAACATTTTTTTTTTTAAAAGCAGTTTCACAGGCCAGTAACATAATTCTCTCTATGAGTTTAACGCAATCGAAATAGTTCAATATGTGTATTAACAAATTTAGGTCTAACTTAAGAGAGTTTAAGTTCTTTACCAGTCCAAGTGATTATCTGGTGGATTGGATACAATCCATGGTATTTTGATGGTTTTCTTTTAACACCTAAATTTGAAAATATGTTATGATTGTTATCATTCAATCTATATGAATGCTTACTTCTTGTCTTAATTGCACTGCGCAGAAATATCCATTGAGTTAAATTTGAAAACATGTTATGATTGTTATCATTCAATGTATATGAATGCTTGCTTCTTGTCTTAACTGCACCGAGTCAGTAATAATTCATTGCTTAACTCATAGGTTTTTTTATTTTGCTGGATCGAATTTTGTTAGACACTTCAGTTTTACTGAGTTTAGATCTCCGAACAAAAGTCGGGGTCCGATAAGTTAAGTTGTTTATCTTAAATTTTGATGAATTTTGGGATTTTATATATGTCAGATGTTCGTACCTTCACAATGTAATGATTGCCGAACACCCAATATGCAGGTGAATTACTACCAACATACAGAGCATACGAGATTTATTGTCAACCCGAGAAAGTCTTTTGTTTCAAAGGATAAATGCACAGTATATGCTGAAACATAAAATCACTGTAATTGAACACTCTTATCCTCTAACAACTATGCACATCCCAAGAATCGGTGTAATCCCATTTATCTTCTAGATACTACAGTTTCAATTACTTTCTACCATGTATTAAGAAAAAAATGATCAAACGACAATTGAAGATAAAAAGAAAATCATATTCACATCCCTGAACAAGTAATTCACCTATTCAATATGATTACTCTTGAAAGCCATAAACATAAATCAAATATTAATCTATGAATTCAATTGCAAAGGATTGAGTTCAGCTACTCTGAGAAATTGAATTACAGGAATGAAAGTCAACAATCGTAACAGTAAAGATAAATTGCAAGGATTCGTGGGACAACAACTTAAAACTGTAGGATGAACAAAGCTGTGTACAACTACCACATGAATTGCATAAAGAAAGTTACCTACTCGATCGACTGTCACTCTGTACCACTTACCGATCTCAAGAAAATGTAATCACAATTATACTGTAAATCCACACTTACTACAACTGTGTGCAAATGAAATAGTATCAACAAAGCATCACACAATACTGAATTAGAAAGTCCTAAATTAACTCAGCAATCTCTATGGAAGGAGCGGCCAGCCTTCACACAGAGATGCTGGCTGAACAACGTGAAGCTCCCTTAAACCAGAGGTAACTACTTATATTAAAGAAAGAAAGATTACACAAGTTACTTCCACTGCTAATACAATGAATGAATTATCTATCTTCCAACCCCCTGGGTCGAGACAGCTTCTCATACTTATACATGCAGATTATAACATCCGATCCTATTAAAGGGCAGCCATGAAGATCCTTCAGACGCCCTAAATAACACTAGCTGTTACAAACGTGGCATAGTAAAGATATAAGAAATATGGGAAAGCTGTTAGTTGGCCCAGGAATGACGATATTCCTTGATCACAATTATACTCGAGCAGCAATATACTAAAGATCTCCAATTGTAGCGCATTCTATTACAGCTGCCTTGTCACAGCTCCGTCTAGGATGTCATATTAAAACCACGTGCCTTAATTGATGATAGGAAGGCCGAGGGTCATCTTGAGCAACGAATATTCCACCTTTCGAGACTTGTTCGGCCCCATCTTCCTGCAGTCCACTTATCTCAAACTACCTTCATAAATCATGACATGTTAGCACATTTGAGAGATACACAGGCTTAATTATCACAATCATAAGCATTAATAAGATAAAGCAATGATCTGTCATACCTTGGCAGTTTGGGGAATAAAGTGAGGACAACAGGTCTGATTAGCTTGCTAAATGGTGTAGGACAGGGGAAGAAAAGGTAATCAAGGATGGTTAAAAAGGGACCAATTATGGGCTCAACATCTCCCCCCAACTATCATGTTGCATGTCCTCATGCAACAACCTGCATCATTCGGAATCTGAATCCTTCACTGAGCTCTGCTCATGGAGGGAGGAAAAATTGTAAGGAAACTCAGGCACCTCATCTTTCTTTAAAAAGCCTCTATGAGTAACCCGATACTTCCAGCATCGCTGCTTCGTTGCCCTAGTTAAGGAAAAATCCACGTTATACGGTTTTGCTGGCCACCAAATGAGAGGGAATTTAAATTTCAAGCCCAACCAATTAATCCCACACTCCCTCATACTTCCCACATAGCCCTTGACTCTGGAAAGTGCCTGCTTGAAATTCTTGAAACAGTAGGGATCTCGGCTTCTGAGTGCAAAGGAGGCAGCCTGCCATCTGTGTTTACTCCCTTCCAATGCTACCTGCTGGTGTCTGGAAATGTAGTTGGTGCAAGTGGAAATCACCTCTTCCTGCAGTCTCATTATATGTTGTGCCTGGGGAGGACGTAAAAGGAAATCTCTGTACCGAGCCAAAAGAATACCAAGATTCTGGGGCTCACTTCGAATCCACAGGTTAGTGTGAGCTTCATTATGAGAAAAGGTTTGAAAAGACCTTTCCCACTGAGCGTGATTGCTCACAAAACAGGCAAAAGCTCTTAGTTGAACATGCCCTGCAAATGGAACAAGATTTGAGTGGCGGTCCAGAGGGCAAGCCATCTCATGCAAGTAAAGTTCACACAGCAAATTCTGCTCCTCAAAATTGCTTCCAAAGAATGTCTCCAAGAAATTTGCTGAGGTTGTGATTTCGAACGACCTCCCTTCCTGTACAGCCTTCAATTTAAACCAGACAAATTGTTCAAATAGGAATACTAGATAAGAGGAAGAAGGCTTCCTAGTGCCCATGAGTTCTTGAGAGAGAGCATACTATTAGAGGAAATTTGGGGTCTAAAATGGGCCTCATAAGAAAACGTGCCAAAATAATTTTTTGTGAATTGAAATTCAAGAACCAATAGAATTTCAATAAAATAAGTCAACCATAATGGTTGAATTGGCATATTTGTCATTAAAAAAAACTATTTTTTTTGTTCGTATTTTTGACATATCTCATTGTGTTTTTACTCAAATTTCGATCGGGGGAGCTCGTTGGATGCGGAATTTGATTCCGCATCCAACGAGTACCCACACTGCATACTTTTGACGCACCCCGCTACCCCAAAAATAAAAAATACCTGAAAAAATGTGATGGTGATGTCATCATCACATTTTTTCAAGTATTTCTTGTTTTTGGGGTAGTTGGGTCCGTCAAAAGAATGCAGTGTGGGTACTCGTTGTATGCGGAATCAAATTCCGCATCCAACGAGCTCTCCCGATCGAAATTTGAGTAAAAACACAGGGAGATATGTCAAAAATACGAACACAAAAAGTAGTTTTTTTTCTTTCTTCCTCCAAAATTAATTCAAATTTATTTTATTATTTTAACTATTATTTTATTTTTTTAACTATTATTTTATTATTTTCCTTAGGAGGCCCATTTTAGACCCCAAAATTCCTCTAATATGATCTGCTCCTTCTCCTGCTGCATGGATTGGAACTTTTTCAATTCTCTCAATTTGCTCTGCAGCTCTTCTTCTCGAACTCGGTGGGCCATTCGTTCTTCGGCCCAATTCTCTTCCAATCCCTTGATGATTTTCCTATGCTCGCTGAGAGAAATCATCCCTTTCTGGTACTCCTCCACCTGACTTTTCCATTTGGTCACTTCCATTCTCAGAGTTGAGTCTTCTGCTGCCAGGTTCAAGATTTCCTTTTTATGATGCTCTTCTTGATCTGAGTCCAAGTCAATGAAATTTCTAAGGGGTAGAAGCACTAGTTCTTATGGGACAGTGTCTTCTAGCACATCTAAATTTACTATGAGAGTTGATGGTTCTTGTGTTACAACAGCTTCTTTTGGACTCTCTTCAGCATCTACATCCATTGCTTCTGGAGGCACTGGTTCTTGTGTGATAGTGTCTTCTTCTTGGGGACCCTGCATTTCTGAAATTGGTTCAAGAGTTGTTGGTTCTTGTGTGGCAACAACTTCCCTTGGATTCTCCTCATCAACTACATCCATTGCTTCTGGAGACACTGGTTCTTGTGTGACAGTGTATTCCTCTTGGGGACCCTGCATTTCTGAATTTGGTTCAAGAGTTGTTGGTTCTTGTGTGACAGCGAATCCTCCTGGATTTTCTTCAACAGCCACGTCCACCATTCCAAGAGACACTGGTTCTTGTGTAACAGTGTATTTTTCTTGGGTAACCTGCATTTCCAAATTTGATTCAAGAGTTGTTGGTTCTTGTGTGACAGCAACATCCCTTAGACTCTCTTCAGCGGCTTCATTCATTGCTTCTAGAGACACTGGTTCTTGTGTAACAGTGTCTTCCTTGTCCTTCTGCCGCTGAGATTGGATATCTTCATCAGTGTACAGCTCCTCCTCAAGGATTTCAGTGTCACCTGAGGATTCTGTCTGTACCTGTTCATCCTCGCTCCAATGTATATCGGGCATGATATCCATTCCAGGGTTATCTTCTAATTGTAATTCAGGAGTCCTTGTTGCAACCTCCAAGGATGTTGGTTTTTGTGTAGCAACATCCTGGCTTACCCCTTCATCCTCCGGTTGTTGCAATTCTTCTCCTATGAGCTCTGTATCCTGGGAACATTCTGGGGTTACTGTGCAAAGTTCTTCATTAAGCTCCAGAGTGTCCTCCATCCCAGGTTCTTCTCCCATTTGCTCAGCCAATTGGACAAGTATACTCATGGATGCTGGTTCTTGTGTTATAGCACCCTGTTCAAATTCATCAATATCTTGCCTTTGTGGCTCAGCCTCTATAATCTCTATGTCATGGGAGCATTCTGGGGTTACAGTGCAATCTCTGTCCCCATCATCATACATGATTTCATCCTTTAGCTCCTCTGTCACATGATTGGTGGCAACTTCACCACGGATGGTTAAAGATGTTGGTTCTTGTGTGACAGCATCTTCTTTTTCTGCAGCTTCCTCCATTGTGGGCGCGGACTGTTGTGCTGTACAGGTGCGAATTATAATCTTGTGGCCTGCCTCCTTGAAGATTTCCCCACAATTGGGATAGATTACTCGCTCATCTTCCTCTCCAGGCTCAATAGAGTTCGATTCCTCCAGTTGGTCTGCGGCCTCCACCAATGTATACATTTTTCTTTCACCTTGTTTTCTGTAGGTTTCCTTCCATGTTTCCAATTCCCTTCGAAGTACTTGGACGTCCTCTTTTAATAATGCGTTCTCAGCCAGAAGTTCTTCAAATCGGGGTTCTTCTTCGACTATCCCTTGTGGAGCATCCATTGGCCTCGATACAAGGATTGGGAACTCAACCTGTGCCTCTAGGGTTGCCCATATTTTTCTGGTTGCCTCTGCTGCTGCAGCTGATTTAGTGCTTTTCCTTCTGATTGGTGAGGTTATGTTAAGTTCCTTCATTGATCTCTTTCTTCTTCTTTGTGGTGTTTTCTTTTGTGGAGCTAGGATATTGGGATTCACAGCTAAGGTCGAAGGGATGTTTTCTTGCTCCTCAGGCTATTCTTCCTCAATTAAAGTTCCTCCTCCCCACTCAGGTGAGGATTCAATGGTCACTAGCCCGATATTTTCTTCTATTGCCCTAGCTCTGTCACCTTCAGGTTCAATTGTCGCAGCATTTAGTGTTGCTCCAATTTCACCTTCTGTTGTCAGAGCTGCCTTGTTGTCGGGGTTCTCCACAAGGTTTTTATCTACACCCTCCTCCAATTGCTCTGATTGTGCCCCCGGTTGCTCTTCTTCTGATGCAGTTTCATCCCTCCCCCCAACTATATTGGAGGGACTCCGGTCCTCCTGCTATAATTGAACCTCTTCCTGTTCCATTGGGACACCCGACAAGGGAGCGGGTTCCTGAGCTCGAGCTGTGAATTATTCCCAGGTTATATTATGCTGGGCAAGGGTTCTTAAAATTATTAATTTGATGAGACCATGGTGGGTCAAGGAGGCAAATGGATGCTTAGCGTCTTGGATGAATGCCGCCATATGACGCAAGTCATGAAGCAGATAGTATGGAATGTTTACTAAAGTGCCATGGTGGAGATGAGAAAGTAAAGGCAGTTCATAATTATAAACAGTTTGATACCTACCTTCACAAGTGATGTATTTCTTGAGAAAGATAGCCACCTGGTCCCATGGTCGCGGCAATGAGTGCAGTGCGATCCCTCTTCTTGATGATTGAACTTGCTCCCCCTCTACTAAAAATGCTTCCCGTGCAGTTGCCGTGGGGACTCGTCGTCCAAACCATGCCCTTCCCACTTGCGGGATGGCAGTAACCTCGGATATAATGGCCTCGGAGACTTCTATGCGTAGCCCCCACACCCCGGAGTGAGTTTCTGTGAGGTTTAAAGCAAATTGCAATGTTGCTTCCCGATTGAATCCATCTAGTCGCTCAAAAAATTCGATCCAGCTGGCGGCTTGAAAGATGGCAAAAATTGCAGGATTTTTTCTGAGTTCCTATGTATTCAAAGGTTCATGACGAGCTGGAATCCCCATGATCCTGGCTGCAGACTGAGGTTGCTACTCCACGGATTACAGAGTCCGAGAATGGAGGTTGCAGTGCAGAGGATGCACGAATCGCTGAGCGGAGATGTTGAGAAAAACGGGCAAATTTGGAAAGTTCAGCACGAAAAAACGTTCAAAAGTTTATTCCAAATTGGGGAAGGTGGCGGTTATTAGTGTTTACGTCGCACGAGGGAAAGGGTTAATTAGGCCATAATGGTGATACGAATAAAGGTACGACTGATATCGTTAAATCATATCAACACTTAATCACGTGATAAATCAAAGCCATACCTCGTGGGACCGTGCGTCGGATATCCTGTGGAGACTGGTGGAACGTGCGGTTGCTGACGTTGCGGAGGCCGAGCGCGTATGTATTCATTGATTTCATCATTATAACCGGAATACAGCCATAATTCTTTCCACCCGTGAAACACAACCATCGCGTCCATATGGTCGGGATTATGAAGAAGATCGTCGCCTTATGGACCAACTTGTCGATGCGAGGGGGAATCGGATCCATATCTAGCAGATTGAATAGTGTAGGAAGCAATTTCCCAATAACACAGGAGTTACCTTTGCAAGTTTTCAAGTTTTGAAATAAAAAGGTGGCTTTTAACGCTGGAGACATCCGCCAATAGAGCAGAACTGCAGTTGCCAGAAAAGATATCGCGGCTGACGAAAAAGATGTTGCAGCCGCCAGGAAAGATTCACGACCACCGGAAAAAGGATTTATGGTCATCGAGAAAAGTCACGGCTACCAGGGAAAAGTTTTACGGCCGCCGAGAAATATGTCGCAGCTGCTGGGAAAGATGTCGCAGCCGCCGGGAAATGGTTCACGGTTGCCGAAAAAGGGATTTTCTGGTGATCAGAAAAAAAGTCACGACTTCCAGGGAAAAGTTTTACGGCCGCCGGGAAATGGTTCACGGCTGCCGAAAAATTTATTTTGAAGGAAGGCATGGGAAAACGACTCTCGTTCGACAGGCCCAGTCTGGTCATTCTCCTGGCGCCTCCCTGCCAATTTTTGAAAAACAACGACAAACGAGAAGATCAAATGCAAAAGGGAAAAACAATATAAAATGCAGCAGAGAAAAAAACATTATTTATGTACAATAATTCAAATGTGATTTACAGTTCAAGATATAGATGTATCTAATTGATGTATATCACGGTGGGACGCGATTGGAGGCTGCGATTGAGACTGAGAGGATCGACTGCTGCATGTTGGGGCGACCTGCATGCTTGGGCGACCTGATCGAGAAGAGGAGGAGCGCTGCTCCTTGAGGGACGTGGCTGGACCAGCTCGTTCAACCAGGCTGAGGCTGCTGACAGAAGTGGAGGTCTCTGAATCAATGTACTGAAGTTGGATCTGAGGGGGTAGGGCTTCAAGATGGTGGAGGAGGTAGGAGATTCCCTGCCTACTCGATCGAAAGCCTTCGCTAGGCTAGTCACCAGCCATGTCAAGCGATCAGGCAAAAGAGAAGTGCCAAAATTTGTTAAACGTATAGAAGATGTACCGGAGGTAGCCCTTCCTACGGAAGAAACAATCAGGGTTGCCCTGTCTTTGGCAGATCGGGCACTGATTGGGCAGTTCACAGGGCTGTGGCCCTCACCCAAAACCACCGACGGCTGGGTTCAACGGAACTGGCGACCGCTAATATCCAAAAATGTGGCCTCCTGCGC
Organism: Pseudotsuga menziesii; assembly: GCA_001517045.1. Taxonomy (NCBI): domain Eukaryota; kingdom Viridiplantae; phylum Streptophyta; class Pinopsida; order Pinales; family Pinaceae; genus Pseudotsuga; species Pseudotsuga menziesii. The sequence continues at coordinate 517,476 of LPNX011022898.1, read as the reverse complement.
CATAGGAAGGGAATACTTCCTCTTTGACTTTGAATCCAAAGACGATAAAGACTTAATCTTCAGGAACGGGCCCTACTTCATGGGGCCGCAAGGTCTCTATCTCAACGGATGGTCGCCGGACTTTGATCCGGAATCCGATACCTCTAAAGCTGTCCCAGTCTGGGTCAGACTACCTAGTCTACCTATGCACTGTTGAAACCCTAAATCCCTCCAGACTATAGGGGATGCACTGGGAAAATATATCGACATGGCCAGTCCAAAAGAGCAATATGCCTACGCCCGCATATGTGTGGAGGTCGACCTTGAAGCCGGACTACCAGAAGCTATAAACCTCACGGTGGGGAACTGGTCTCATATTCAGAAATTGGACTATGAACAACTTCCCTTCAAGTGCAGAGGCTGCCACGAGTACGGGCACTTCATCCGAAATTGCCCTAAAACTTCGGAAAGCCAGCAGGAGAAGGGGGAAGGATGGCATAGGGTGAACAGATCTAGAACCAAAAACCAAACTGGTGGGGGCCCTAAGAAAGGTGAGGGGAGCGGCCTATCTGAAAAATCGCAAGAGCCACCAAGATCTATAGAATCAGTAGAAGCACGGGAGGAACCCAAAGAAACAGAAGATAGATATAGCCTCAAAAAAAGCAAGGAACGGGAAATAGTCATCTCAGACCAAGGGAGAGACAATGAGGAAGACACAGCGGAAACAAAAGCAGTAGAGATTTAGGGTAAATCTGATGAAGAACCGGACTCGGAAGAGGATGATGAGGAAGAAGGGGAAATTGAAATAATAACCCCACGAATGACAAAAACAAAAGGAAAGAAATCTAGAAAAGAAGTAAGGGAGCAAGCAACATACAAGGATAAGCTGCAAGGATCCCAGCTAACCTTGGAAAAGCTGCTGAAAAACCCAAGAAACACTCGTCAGCAGGGGCATGCCTCGAAAGGGATGCCTACGGCTCCTAAAAGTAAGTAATGAAGACTATTTCCTGGAACTGCAGAGGGCTCGGAAGCAAATGCAAGGAAGAGGCTATGCTAGATCTAATCTCTCTCCACCATCTGGACATTCTGCTGATTCAGGAAACCAAGTTGGAGGAGACAGCTTTCCTCCAAACCAGTAAAAAATTTTGGAAAAAAAAAGGAGCAGCAGCATTAAGCTCCAGAGGAGCATCCGGGGGTATAGGAACCCTATGTGATGATAGAAAATTCGAAGCACTGGTCATCAAAATCAGCACTCATTGGATCCTCACAGTGCTGAAACAAAAAGACACCAACTCCACGGTAAGTATAATTAACATATATGCTCCTAATTCTTACAATGAAAAAATAAACTATTGGACTCTTCTCCGTGAAGAACTAAATAATCTGCAGGGTAATGTCATTTTGGCCGGGGATCTGAATCTCATTCTCAGTCCGAATGAAAAAAGAGGGGGATCTAGATCCATAGATCCAACCAAACACATAGTGAAAGACATCATTACGACCTAGGACCTCATTGATATCAAACCATCTATAGGGAAATACACCTGGACCAACAAGAGGTTTGGTCCGGGGCATATTGCAGCCAGACTTGACCGATTCTTGATTCAGGATAACTTCCTCCTGCAAGGTCTGAATATATCCTCCAAAATCCTTTCCTTCGGAGGTTCTGACCATAAACCTATCCTCCTGGAAATGATGCAAGAAAAAAACCTGGGACCCATTCCATTTAGATTTAACTCCATGTGGGCCAAGCGTGATGACTTCTTTCAGCTGGTAGCAGACTCGTGGGCCCAGCCGGTCTCTGGATCTCCCTTCTTTGTATGGGAAGAGAAGCTGAGGAGGCTTAAAAAAACACTAAAACGCTAGTACAAATCGCTTCCAAATCCAATCACTGTCAAGCTTCAGGCTGCCCACGAACTAGAGACGCACCAGGCAGTTATGGAGGAGAAAGAAGTGACTTTAATTGACATTCAAAAAGAGACAAGGCTGCATCTAAACCTTCACGCGGCATGCAGAGAGGAGGCCGAATGTTGGCGTATCAAATCTATATGCAAGTGGCTGAGAGATGGCGACAGAAATTCAGGTTTCTTCCACAAACTGACCGAGGTAAGAAAAAATCAGAATTACGTACGGGAGATTCATATCAATGGTAATATAATTAGTCGATTTGATGAAATTAAAACAGAAGCCACCCAACATTTTAGCGAGCTGTACACTGAACAGCCTATCTCCAGCGATGATCAGATCCTGAATCTTGTTCCCAATTCTATACAGAGCAGTGACAACGACCTCCTGAATCAAGCCATCACGTTGGAGGAGATTAAAGAAATTGTAGATAACATGGAGGAGGACAGGTCACCAGGACCTGATGGATATAACGTGAACTTTATCTCTATCTGCTGGGACATTGTTAAAAAAGATTTACTTAGAATGGTGAGAAAATCTCAGAGCTGTAAAAAGATTTACAGTTCAAGGATTGGCAAAGGCAGAGAGAAGTCCTGCCCTTGTGCCAGCTGATAATCTGGATCGGCAGCAATTTGCAAAATGAATGCGTCTTTCGAAATAGGCTTACGATACAGTCGCAGTCTGTGGCCATTAGCAAATAATGATATGCGTTTCTCATCAATGGTCACCAGACGGACAGTGTCGTTGTCAAATACCCTGTCGACCAAGTATGGACCTAGCCACCTTGTACGTAATTTACCTTTAAAATCCCTTTTGAACCTGGAGTCATATAGTAACGCCCAGTCTCCCTCATAGAATTTTTTTTTTTAATAAATCGGTCATGCCAATTAGATCTCTGTTGCTGAAGCAACACAGTCTGGTCCACTGCAGCTAACTGCTTCTCATCCAATTCGTTTAGTTGATTCAATCTTCTCTTCTGGGCTTCTGTTACATCCAGATTCATTTCGGAGGCTGTCTTCAGGGTTTTGATCTCAAACTCAATTGGAAAGATGGCACTCTTTCCATACACTAAATCATAGGGAGAGAAACTTGTAGTGTTGCGCCAAGTCGTGCGATATGCCCACAGTGCTTTCGGAAGCTTGTCAGCCCAATCCTTCCGATGGCTCTTAATTGTTTTAGTAAGGATGGCTTCAATAAATTTATTAGTACTCTCCACCTGACCATTGGCTTGGGGGTGGTAAGGTGAAGCCACCCTATGCTACACATGATACTTCCGGAGCAAGGATTCAAATTGGTGTGACATGAATTGCGGTCCCCCATCGGTAACTACTTCCTTCGGTACCCCAAAGCGGGTAAATATTTCGCTGTACAGAAAATCGATCACCGCCTGGTCGTTAGCCTTAGCCAAAGCTACAGCCTCTACCCACTTGGTCATATAATCAGTGCAAACCAGAATGTAAGCTTTCTATCTAGAAAGAGGGCTGTTAGGGCCAACAAAGTCCAATGCCCATCTATCAAATGGTTCAACTACTACTTGAGGTTGTAGAGGCATCTGATCTGTTTTATTGGGTTGGCCCATCCTTTGGCAGTTGTCACGGGATTGAACATACATTTTAGCATCCCTTAAAAGAGTTGAACAATAGTATCCCATCCGCAGCGCTTTGTGCCCTGTTCTTTTTTCTGCAAAGTGTCTCCCACAAGGCTCATCATGACAGACTTTCAGTATGTGAAAGATCTCATCTTCCCTTACACATCTCCTAATCTCAAGATCGGGCCCTGTGTAGAAGAGATGGTCGTTGAACCAACAATACCTGGCACTTTGCTGGATGATTTTTCTTTTTTCTCATTTAGACATATGTGGCGGGAGATTTCCTGCAACCAAATAATTAGCGACGTCTGCATACCAAGGGGAATGAGATGAAAGTGCGAATAGATGTTCATCTGGAAAAGAGTCCTCAACAGGCAAACTGTCATCACTGTTAGTGAAACGAGATAAAGAATCAGCAACAACATTTTCTTTTCCAGGTTTATCTATAATGGTAATATCAAATTCCTGCAATAACAAGAGCCACCTGGTCACTCTGGCATTAGTGACGGGTTTTTTCATTAAGTATTTAATGGCAGAGTGGTCAGTGTGCACAAATGTAGGATACCCAGTAATGTAATGTCGAAATTTATTGATAGAGTAGACAATAGCTAGGAATTATTTCTCGGTAACAGTATAATTAAGTTCAGCAGGGGCTAAGTTTTTACTAACATAATAGATGGCATAAGGTACCTGACCATCCTGCTGTCCTAATACTGCTCCAATGGCGGTATCAGAGGCATCTGAAGAAATATGGAAGGGTAGGGTCCAATTAGGTCCCCTTAGGATAGGAGCTGTGCACAGTTTTTCCTTAAGCTTATCAAACACTGTCTGGCATGCTTCACTCCACACAAACTGTGCATCATTCGTTAACAGAGAGAACAAAGGAGAAGCAAGTTTGGAGAAGTTTTCTATAAACCTTCGGTAATATCCAGCATGTCCCAGAAAACTTCGCACCTCTTTCTGAGTTGAAGGGCTAGGTAGATTTTTTATCACCTTGATTTTTGAAGGGTCCACCTGAATGCCATTGGCAGAGATGAAATGCCCTAATACCATCCCCTCACTCATCATCATATGGCACTTTTCGGTGCTTAATGAGAGCTGAGTCTGTTCCCAGCGAACTAAAACCTTCTTTAAATTTTCCAGCACTTCCTCAAAATCCTTGCCATAGGGAGTAAAATCGTCCATAATGATTTCCATACTATCATTAACTAATTCAGAGAATATGCCAATTACAGCTCTTTGAAACGTTGCCGGTGCGTTACATAAACCAAAGGGAAGCACTCTATAGGCAAACGTTCCCCAGGGACAAGTGAAGGTGGTCTTATCCTGGTCCTCAGGAGCAATCTGAATTTGGTTGTACTCGCTAAACCCATCTAGGAAGGAAAAGAACTTCTTCCCTAATAGGGTATCAAGTACTTGGTCAATAAAGGGCAAAAGGAAATGATCATTTTGGGTGGATTTGTTCAGTTCCCTATAATCAACACAGACCCTCCATTTACCATTTTTCTTGGGCACAATTACGAGTGGGGAAACCCACTCACTATCCGAAATAGGATATATAAATCCTGCTTCCAAAAGTTTCTGGATTTCTTCCTTCACTATAATCATAAATATGATGGGTGCACAGATTAGAAGGAATACCCCTCATGCCTGTATACTCCTAGGCGAACGCCCCCTTATGTTCTTTCAAGAGACTGATTAGGCGCTTCTGTTCCTCTAAGGAGAGACTAGGATTGATATTCAAAGTCCTTCCAGGCTCTACCTCAATAGGAATACTTTTTGAATTTTTCAAAACTGGGATTATGTTTGTGTCACCAACTAGTGCTTCTTCTGTGAGATTTTCTTGTTCTTCCTTACCCAGGGTAATGTTCATGATTTGATAGACCTCTCTATCAACTAAAGTGGGTTCACTAATAAAATTACTAATAGCATCATCTTCTATTTCGTTTTTAAAAGTCAAGGCCTTCTCTATAGTTAGTAGTGGCTGAACATCCTCCTCCTCCTCCTCCTGCTCTATCTAAAGGAAAGTTTCAGCCTCTAGACTTGGCTGAGATGGAGGATAAAGGGTGAGGCTTTTAGTCTCCGTACCATCAAATATAGTCATGGACCCCGATCGACAGCCGATGCAAGCATCATTTGTGGCCAACCAAGGCCTCCCTAGGATCAATGGGTGTCCTCCCAGTTGCGATTTTGGTTGTAATACCAAAAAGTCAGCAAGGTACTCCCATGAATCTACTGAGATGACAAGGTCGTCCAAAATCCCTTTGGGTCTAATGGTGGATCTGTCCGCCAATTCTAAAATGGTGGGGGTCGGTCTAATATTAGTGAGCCCAAGCTTCTTTACAGTCTCCATGGTTATGACATTGATCGCTGCTCCTAAATCGACTAGCACGTTGGGTATATGTGTCTGTCCTACCTGTACAGTGACAGTAGGATTGCCAGGGTCGTCATACTTAGTCACAGGGGTTTTTCCTGTTATCAAGGTAGATAAATTTCCTATGACGTGAATAGTGGGAAGATCTCTGGGTTTCCTTCATGGTTTCTTAGTGCATAGGTCCCGAACAGTTCTAGCATAAATAGGTACGTCTTGAAGAGCTTGAAGAAGGGGGATCTTAACATATAGACTCTTTAACTCTCCTAGGAGGTTAAACTGAGGTTGCCCCCCTATTCTTGGTAGCATTAGTCTCTCGGGGTATGGTGGTTGCCTTATCAGCTAGGTAGGCTGCGTCTTGTCAGATTTATCGTTTGATGTTTCAGTCGTCCCATCTAAGGGATGCTCAGCATATTCAATGATAGGAACTGTATCGGGTGGATGCTGTGAACTCCCTCCTTCTTTATGCACAGAAGGTGGAGCATCTTCTGTAATTACGGGTTCTACTATTTTCCCAGATCGTAAACGCATATCGTTACAAGGTACAGGGGAAAGAGAGTAGGCCGGCATGTTGACAGTCTGCAATTGATGGACTGTTTTATTATTCGGGTTAGGATTAGGTTGGGCAGGAAGCTGAGGTCGTATTGGTATATTAGGGACATAATTGTTCTGCAGTTGCAGCTGCGACTGCTGAGGTGGGTATTGAGGATATTGAGGGAATTGAGGGTATTGAGGAGAATATGGTGACTGTTGTGGTGGAGGTGGTTGAGGAAACTGGTTTTCGAGGTGGAAATTCCTCCATCCAGGAGACCACGATGTAGGTTGATGTGGTGGCTATGTCCAGGGACTCCATGAGTTGTAATTTTGCATTGCAGGTTGGGAAGGATTCCACTGAGCATAATTTGAAGGGAATTGTGTATTCACAGTTTGCATGTTATTCTAATATTCAAAAATGGAAACGAGTCTAGAGGCATACCTTCATTTCGAGGCTGCCAAGGTTTCTTTTGTGCAATGAAATAGGTCGATTCCACTTCTGGAGTTGATGCCTGCAAAACAGCCTTCACTTAGGGAAGTGAGGGACATTCTTTCATGTCGTGGTTCAACTCACACAGCTGACATACTTCTACTTTATGAAGTGGGCATTCTCTCAGCAGATGATTCTTTCTACATTGGGGGCAGAACACACCTAGTGTGAGATCCTCCACAGCCTGTTTTTGTTTTGCCTTCAGGACATCGATCTCCGAGGAGATGGAGCTCATCATCTCTGTCTTAAATTTTTTCAAGGAGATTGCCTATCTCTGCATGGGTAGCTCCTCCATTGGACGAATTCTGAGTTCTGTCGAAGACATCACGTTCTAGCTTATCTCGTTTATCCCGCTTATTGTTCCTGGAAGACCCCCTGGAGTATCTCTTACATAGCTCCACAATATTTCCAAAAGGTTCTTTGGAGATATCTCCCTTTCCTAGCAGGTTTAACATGTCTAGACAATCATCCCTAATCCCCCGAAGCAAGATTATCTTGAGCACGTCCAGCCCCATGTTCGTCTGCCCGGCTCTCTGCACATTGTACAGTAGTATTTCCACGAAATCCTCCAGACTTTCGTCCTCCTTCTGCACCATTTTGAATAATTCCTCTCTTTTGTCCTTGGTGTTGCAATATTCCTGATATTTCTCCAAGAACACCTGTTTCATTTTATCCCAATTAGCAATAGTTCCTCCCCCAAGGCTCATGAACCAACGTAATGCGTTGTCCTTCAGGGTGGCAGGGAAAAGTTTTAGCTTTTGGGCATCGGTGATATAATCATAGCTGCGGCAGAGGATATCGAATTCAAAATGGAATTTGTCTGGATCTTCTGCCGCCCTTCCATGGTAGCAAGGCAACACCAATGGTGAGATATTTTTCATAGGAGTTGTCCCCTCTAGCTGCTGAATCGGAAATTGCAGTGTAGCCATCGTTCCTTCAGGCAGGGAATGATTCTCATGATGATAGTTTTCCCCCATTGCCTCTTCCTCGTCGGACTCATGTCTATTACTCATCTCTGTTTCTGTTTCCTCCTCTTCGTCCTTTCCTACGCTCTGTTCCTCGTTTTTCTCTTCGTCCTTCCTCTATTCCTCGTTCTTTTCTTCTCTCTTTTCCTTGCTCTTCCACTGATCAGTAATCTTTTGGTGGAACTGCGTCCACTCTTCTTCAGTTACAACCTTCCCGTGGATGTGGTAGATCGGACCTCTACCAGTAGGCCCAGTTGTAACAGCTGTGTCCTCTTCCGCAGGGATATTCGAGGAAGTCGCAGCTGCTCGTGTATTCTCCATCGTAGAACCTGACGCTGGCGCCCCAGGATCGGTAAGATTTCTTCTGATAGGAGTTTCTTGATAGCGAGCCCTGGTGGATGAATCAGTTCTGTCAACAAGATCGTCAATGAATGTCCTTCTGCCCAATAGTGGTCCTCAACCGCGACCCAAGCCACCTGCACTGTTAGTATTTTGTGGGGTTTTGGGAGTTGGGAGTTGATCGCGTTTTACCCTCCTCGTATTCATGCAACCCAAATCATTTCAGCAAAAAGAATAGAAAATACTAACTAGAAACAATTACCAGATGCAACTAATGATAGTGTTTAATTTTTATCCTTCCCCGACAACGGCGCCAAAATGTCAAGCACCCAATATGCAGGTGAATTACTACCAACATACAGGGCATAGGAGATTTATTGTCAACCCGAGAAAGTCTTTTGTTTCAAAGGATAAATGCACAATATATGCTTAAACACAAAATCACAATAATTGAACACTCTTATCCTCTAACAACTATGCCCATCCCAAGAATCGGTGTAATTCCATTCATCTTCTAGATACTACAGTTTCAATTACTTTCTACCATGTATCAAGGAAAAAATGATCAAACGACAATTGCAGATAAAAAGGAAATCCTATTCACATCCCTAAACAAGTAATTGACCTATTCAATCCGATTACTCTTGAAAGCCATAAACATAAATCAAATATTAATCTAGGAATTCAATTGCAAAGGATTGAGTTCAGCTACTCTGAAAAATTGAATTACGGGAATGAAAGTCAACAATTGTAACAGTAAAGATAAATTGCAAGGATTCGTGGGATAACAACTTAAAACTACAGGATGAACAAAGCTGTGTACAGCTACCACATGAATTGCATAAATAAAGTTACCTACTCAGTTGACTGTCACTCTGTACCACTTACCGATCTCAAGAAAATGTAATCACAATTATACTTTAAATCCACACTTACTACAACTATGTGCAAAGGAAATAGGATCAACAAAGAATCACACAATACTGAATTAAAAAGTCCTAAATTAACTCAGCAATCTCTGTGGAAGGCAGGCCCAGCCTTCACATAGAGATGCTGGCTGAACAACGTGAAGCTCCCTTAAACCAGAGGTAACTGCTTATATTAAAGAAAGAAAGATTACACAAGTTACTTCCACTGCTAATACAATGAATGAATTATCTATCTTCCAACCCCTTGGGTCGAGACAGCTCCTCATACTTATACATGCAGATCATAACATCCGATCCTATTAAAGGGAAGCCATGAATATCTCTGATCTTCAGGCACCCTAAATAACACTAGCTGTTACAAACGAGGCATAGTAAAGATATAAGAAATATGGGAAAGCTGTTAGTTGGCCCAGGAATGGTGATCTTCCCTGATCACAATTATACTCGAGCAGCAATGTACTAAAGATCTCCAATTGTAGCACATTCTGTTACAGCTGCCTTGTCACAGCTCCATCTAGGATGTCATATTAAAACCACGTGCCTTAATTGATGATAGGAGGGTCGAGGGTCATCTTGAGCGGCGAATATTCCACCTTTCGAGACTTGTTCAGCCCCATCTTCCTGCAGTCCACTTATCTCAAACTACCTTCATAAATCATGACATGTTAGCCCATTTGAGAGATACACAGCCTTAATTATCACAATCATAAGCATTAATAAGATAAAGCAATGATCAGTCATACCTTGGCAATTTGGGGAATAAAGTGAGGACAACAAGTCTGATTAGCTTGCTGAATGGTGTAGGACAGGGGAAGAAAAAGTAATCAAGGATGGTTAAAAAGGGACCAATTCTGGGCTCAACAATGATAAGCTACAAAACTTTATTATTTATTTAAAAGCCACATTGTGTCTTAGTTGACGGTGAGTTTTCTGGTGAAACATTTATCTAAAATTGGAATCTGTGAGGTTTTTAGTACCCAATAGAATTTGCAGTGATGGATCCAACTGATCCATTGAGTTTTGATAGAATAAAAATCTCAGAGGACATCATTTATTAGCGATGACCATTTTTCTTTGCAAAATTGTGCATTGAGCTATTTATGTTCTCGACATTTTTGAATAAGCAGCATGAATACAACAATAGGTATGAAGTATATAGTAGGAATCTCTAATTAAAGTTTGTGTAATGCTATTAGCATATATTTGTGAAACTATTTTTAATGTTGCTCTTGAATAAGCTAGGGTTTAGGAGGTTATGGAGTTCTCATTGTGAATTGCAATTGTTATGGGTAATGGTGATTTTCCAAAATTGTAGGGGGGCTTAAGTTCTAGGTGTAAGCATAAGTGTTTAAAGCAAGTTGTATGAGTATATAGAAATGGTTGAAATTTGAGCTCCTTAAGAGGTTAAGTCAGGGAATGGTAGTAGATTTGGTTGACATGTGCTCATAATTAGACTAACATAGATCCATGTTAAACCCAAATCTTTTTGGTATAAAACATATACACCTCAAGAAATTTGATCCCTTAATATCTTCCCCATACTTTACTAAAAATTATATGAGGCTACAATATGGGTGGTAGAAGATAAGAAATAAGAAATTTTTTGTGGCAAGGAGGTAAGACGTAGGGTAAAACAATTAACCTGTTAAACTGGAACACTGTTATGGAGGGAAAATGTAATGGAGAGTTGGGGATCAGAGATCCTAAACTCATGAACAAATCTTTACGAGCAAAATTGGTTTGGCGGATGGTCATTGGGAAAAAGGAGTGGTGGAAGGAGGTTTAAGGAAAAAATACATTAAAAAAAGAGATCAACCTATATAGACCATATTTGGATAGGTAAAGGGACCTCTATTTGGAGCCTCTGCAAAAACTCTGTTGGCCTAATTAAAGACAATGTGTATTGAATCCCTGGGAATGGGAAAAGAATTGATATCTGGCATGACTCTATCCTAGGACTCTCACTTGGAAACTGACAACAACTTTGCCAATCTTTAGAGATGGATGCACATGCAAGGTATTAATAAGTTGAATGAGCTATTTGTTTTGGGACCCGAAGGTGAATGGATCGGCTGGAAAATCCTACAACCGCTCCCCATCTTCGAAGAGATTATGAAACCTTTGTATCCTCTCTCCACGACGTCACTCCACTCAATCTCAGAGCTTGTGACGCTCGAGGCTGGGGAAAGTCTAGGCTCTACATAGTCAAAGAAGGCTTCTTCGCCCTTAAGCATAGCAATGGAAGAAATCATCAGAAAGTCTGGGGGAAGGTATGGAATTCAAGTAGCATCCCCAAGGTTAACATCTTCTTCTAGATTTTGGTAAAAAGAAAGGTCTTAACTGCCAAAAACCTTAGAAAGCATGGAATGCAAGGGCCTTCCAGATGTGCTCTCTGCATAAATCAAGAAGAAACCACATAGCATATCTTCCTCGAATTCCTTTTTGCCATTCAGGTTTGGAAGCTCCTTCTAGGACCCATTGGTAAGAATTTTTCAAACCCAGAAAATTTCAATAATTTGACCTCAAATTGGGAAAGATGCTACCCGGGGAGCATCATTAAGAAGAAGACCTTGCTCAAAGTGTGGGAAACAGTTCCTAAAAATGTTTGTTGGAAAATTTGGCTTTCCAGAAACAGGCTCAGCTTTGATAACAAAAAAGCAGACCCTCAATGAGCGGCCTTTAAATCAATGAACATGATCAGTGAAAAAATGAGCATAAACCAAGTTTATTTCCCTCACTCTAAGGATCTTCGCCCTGACGAAACTATTTGGTGCCAAGAAATCTTGATTCAGAACTCTCTTCAAACCAAAGTCCCTTCAGAGCTTCACTTTTGGGAAATCAGGAAAAATACAGATGACTTCCTCCATTGATGGCAGAGCCAAAATTCTGCCACTCTCTTCTATGATGGCGCCTCGAAAGGAAATCTAGGGGAGGCAGGTGTGGGTTGGATCATCTTCGATCCCATAGGAAACAAAGTATTGACTTATGCCTAGGGTCTTGGTCGAAAAACCGATAATGAAGCTGAATGGATTGCGATCCTCTTTGGGATGGAACATATCAAGCACAAAAAAATCACTAAAGTTACAGTCCTGGGTGACTCCACTCAATTTATTCGCAAAATGATCTCTAGGTACAAAAAAAGGAGCAGTTAAAATCCGAAGGATTTATGATTGGATCAGGAAAACCTCTACAAACTTTCATACCTCCTTTCATATTTTGAGAAGTAACAACTCGGAGGCAGACATCTTAACAAACCAAGGGGCCAAGTTAAAACGTGGACTTTCAAGAGTGAATGGCATTTCAACAACTCCAATTTATGTTCCTTAGAATTAAATTCAAGATGTGGTGGTCCCAAAGGGGGCTCTTGGGTGGCCTAGTCCTGATGCCTAGCGCTCCTACCTTCAAAACTTCCAAATGCACTAAGGTGGACGCCTCCACTCCACCTCGATCCCGTAGTCTCCGACTTCTTCACTACATCTAACAACTTGTACTATTCCCGGTGACCAGCTGGCGGCCATGCACCTCCATCATCATCGCCCATGTGAAGGATTTTAATGCCAGGGCTAGCTCTCCCATGCTGATTATATGCATGGAATGAACAATGGAAGGCGATAACCTTCATCACTCAGCTCGGTTCTTGGATTATTCTGGTTGCAGTGCAGAGTTAGTTTCCCCTTCAGTAGATTTCTTGCACTCCTCGGCTCTTGGTCTTCTCAGTCTTTAGGATAAGGGAAGGTCGCCCTTCGCACAGGTGGTGCAGACTTCTTTACCGGTTCACACAGGCTTGGATTCTTTTGCAGAGATGGTTGGAAATGATAAAAAGGTAACGATGAATGATTTGCAAGCGTCGTTGAAGGACATCAAGCAACACCTGCGCTGGCTCTACAACGTGGTGAACAGGGGGATAAAAGAAGGAACTTCTACAGCTGAAGAAGTCAACCGGATGGCCTAACAAATGGGAAACCATGATGCCAGGATTGAAGAAAATCACTATGGGCATATGGGAACCATTGGATACATGAAGGAAGACTTGCACAAGTTAGTCAACATGAATCTATGCAACCATTGTCAAACCTCTCCTGCAAGGGATCATCCAATGGAGGAGACCTCAGTTGCCCATCCTGGAAAAGATCCACAGAATGCGTAGTAGCAACAATGTCAGTATTATGCTATTTTATGTTTTTTTGTCTTTTAATATTAGGCAAGTATGTACGTATCCACCCTTCGAAGGGATTTAGCACACTTTTTTTGAACAATAGTAATACTTTGGTTTTAGCTTACAATTTCAATAGCATAGGCATTTTTGTTACAAACAATTTGAATTTCAGAGCTGTGTCTCTTCTTTCGTAAGCCTGGTTGCATGCCATCTTTTATATAATACAATAGATTCTTGGTTCTTGTTAAAAAAAATAGATACAAACCTTCTATAGAATGTTCCAATATTAAGCTAATCAACTATCAATCAAACTCTTCATTCTTTAACAAATCTCAGACATAATAGGGAGAGAAAAAAAGCATCGATTTATATACTATAAGGTATAATTAAATAAACTAATTTAAGAATATAATCACATCATCTTAAATCCGAGAGACATCCTATAGATATTTCTTCTATGTATAAACAAATACAAATCTAGGTATTAATACAAGCCTTTGTTTTAGTATAAATTATTTATAGATATAACAGGTTTGAAAATAAAATACTTAGTTAACCAAGGAAAAATATCAAATTAAGAAATATGCAATCTGAACATAAATTTATATACGACTACCAGAATCAGTTCCAACTTCTATATATCAAGGAAAATATACTGATCCAAAACCAAGTAATTATCTAAGATCCTAACAGATCTAAACAACACATTTAATTTAAGGATCTAAGAAATACAAATGCAGTAACTCAAATCGAATCAAATTCTAGGAACTGGATATCCACCAAATTGGATCCATATACGAATCACATTAACATTTAAATACAAACGGTATAATCTACGATGGTTGTATGTCAATCACCCTACAGTCTCTTTTACCAAATCATAATGGATTTTCCAATAGAATTACACACCCAAATTTTTATTAAATAAAATTATCTTAAATTCTATAGAGGCGGTAAATCCCTCTTTCCCCAACACTACGAGCAGAGTAACCCTAGAACTATGCCCTTTGGCATACTAGAAAATCAAGGCATACATTGAATCTGAAGCATCGAATCCAATGCATAGTTGAAGGTGTCGCATCATTATATACATGCACAAAAGAAAACCTGCTAGCATTAGTATAATTCCAGTTATATAAAATACAAAATTGTTTCTAATAAATAGAGCTTAGGATAGGGTTCCTCACCTTAGACAAAGTAAGAATGAGCTTGAGAGGAGGTAACCCTGTCACCACTCTTGTATTGAAATGTGTGTCAACCCTCCATCTACGTTTAAAAAGCTTTAAAGGCCATCTAGTAACCATGCTTAACCCTTATACAATGCAAGTTGTAAGTAAAAATAACAACCTTTAAAACCCTAACCATACCTATAACTAAATTAAAGCTTACCTTTGACAGAGGGTTTGGGTCATAATGTTAAGGCCAGGCTCATCCCAAACATTTGGGTGACCATTCGATGGCACCCTAGCCTCACCTACCAAAATAGAAAATTAAATGTTAATACATTTTCTTAGTTATGAAGTCGAATTTCTTAAATTGAAATGCATACATAACAGTATTACCTCATCAGAACGCTTAGAGGGCTAAGGGTTTGCTCCTCCTAACTCTTTCATTGTCCTCTGCCCTACACTTTCAAACACTTCGAGTTAGTTCCTATTGAGGTTTGTGAATTTTTCATTTTGAAATGTTTAAATATTTAAAAGAAAAATTGATTTACCTTTTAACTAAGGTCGGCTTAGGAAACCATTTGCCAGAAATCGAAGGCAAGCACACCGTGGTTTCCACCTTACCACACGAAAAACAAAAACAATGGCTGGGACTATGCAGAGGAGAAAGGACAACCAAGCAGCCCTTAACCACTTGTAAACATCAGTAAACACCATTAAAAACGCCTTTAAAGAACAACGTATAATTATCTTTAAACCAAGCAAGAAATTGCAAACATGCTGGAAGGAAATATTGATTGCAACCAAGCACCAACGTACAACATGGAGCTCTGAATGAAACCTACAACACCCACCACCGCAAACCAGTCAAAAATCCTTACAGCCAAGTAAATGCAACCATAAAACCCTACAAGATCTGTCATGGTACAGGTAGGGGGCCAAGACCAATTCTTTACACGAAAATCATGCGGGCAATGAACCTCTTAATTATGCTTGGTTGTGTTGTAAAATCACAGCCAAGGCTTATGAAAACAATTAAATAACTTCATTAAACGCATTCACCCTCCTGAGTTGGTGTCAAAACCCCAAATTTTCACAAAAATTTAAATTTTTTTAATGTAACATAAATTTTCTATAGTCGCAGTTTGATAACTACTAGCGGCTAGCGGAAAAATGAATCAGTTAACAAAAGTAATGATTAAATTCAAACACATAAAAACTATTAGTGCATAAATTTTGATATGTTATGTATATGAGTTGCATTCAGTTACTTCTAGTTATACTGATGATTTGATTTTTCAAGTAGGTGAGAAGTTATGTTCTGTTGTAATCTCACAGATCACATAGGGTTACCAATAATACACATTAAGAACAGACATACATAACAGAGACAAGAGACAAGAACAAGTAAGGAGAATAACAGATTATATTATAATGAAAGGGTCCATACAATACAGAGAAGTGAACCGAGTACTCATCTGGCTCAACAGCCTTATATATATGAATTACAAACAGTTACAAATAACTACCTGTCGGTTCGGTGAACCGACACGACCTTATGTGCCCGAACTAACCTCTAATTAGTCATCTGTCTGACTTAGTCGGCTGATTGACTAAGTCGGCTATGGTTCAAGTCAGCTTACTGACTTGCTCCACCAACATCTCCCCCACAATAAAACGTTTCTTCGTCTTGAAGAAACAGGGAGGTACAAAAAAAATTATTTGCCTGTCCTTAGGTGGTTATTTCTGTGCTTGGTCTTCATGGACTGTGAAGTCTGATGGTTGGTATTTTCTGCACATAGACTTCGACAATTGCTTCAGCTGTCACTGCCTGCTGATGTTGAAATGCTATCCAACTTTGTAGTA
The DNA here is from genome assembly GCA_001517045.1 of Pseudotsuga menziesii. Taxonomy (NCBI): domain Eukaryota; kingdom Viridiplantae; phylum Streptophyta; class Pinopsida; order Pinales; family Pinaceae; genus Pseudotsuga; species Pseudotsuga menziesii. Next base: position 501,188 of record LPNX011022898.1, on the reverse strand, counting down.
TTTTCTGGATGTTGATGGTTAATGTAGTCAGACTTGATAATATCGACATCTTTTCTTGAATGGAAAACTCTGCTATATTCTCCATGTCGGGACCCATAAACTGGTCCTTTTCTTCTGCTATCTCAAAAAGTTGTGTCATCTGCAGGAAGACGATGTCTAATTTTTCTAGATTTGAAATTGCTTGTTGCACCCATTGGTGTGCTTGTCGCTCATGCTTCTGCAATTTGGCTGTTTCGAGCACTATTTGATTTTCAATTTTTCTTCTGAGTTCTTTCTCTGTGCTTTTTCTCTTCTCAAGCGCTTGTATTTCTTGTTGGGTTTGTTGAACTTGCTGATAGACTTTCCCATAATATGCAGGCCAATCCCTCAGTACTTCTTTTGTAGTGACCGACTCCTCCATGTGCTCTCGCAGTACCTTGTATGCTTTTGAAAAAGCTGTGTGTTGTTGTGTCAGTAGTCAAGTTGTTTCTTCTTTCTTCTCTTCTTTTGCATTCTACCTCTGTGCCTATAGTGCCAACACCACACTCTCAAATAGCTGATAAGATTTTTTAAGCGGCTTGTTGGTTTCGACTTCTGTCAGACCTGGTATCACAGATTGCACCAAGTTTCTGCATTTGTTAAGGAACTCGACTTGTTCTTTTTCATTATCGTCGAGCTCCTTACATCTCCTCTGGCCCCTTGTTTTTTCTTCGATTTCTAGTGATTCCAGGAGTTGCCCTAATTCTCCATCTCTCAGTTTAGTTGGATCGACTGCAGTGGTCGACCCAAGTTGACTGATGTGGACCATTTTCATCTGGTTTTGATGGTCCTTCTTCTTTTTGTCTTTATTTATTTCGTGCTTTTGCTGCTCTACTTGCTTTGGCAGTTGTATACCTGCAAGAGTCAAAATTGGATTGTTTGGTTGCTAGCTAATAGTGGTTGATGGCATTTCTATTTGGGTTGGTTGGATAACTGCTACAGCTGGTTGAGCATCTGGTTGGTTGGATACATAGGGTCTAGATGTGGGTGCGGTTGGTGCTAACGGTTGTGGTGGAGGTGGTTCAGGTGAAACTGGTTGGATTAGAGACTTTGGGTGGTGAAGCAGTGGTGATGGTGTTGGTGAATGGTCTGGTGTGATTGGATTAGTGGAGATATGGTCGGGTGAGGGGTCGTGGATTTGTGGAGATGATTTTTCCTAGAGGTTGGAGAACAGTTCCTCGATTTCTCGATTTATTTCATCCGTGTCCTCTCCTTCCTCATCTTTGGTCGGTTCATTGGCTGGTGGGTTGAATTCAGGGTCAGTCAGAATGATAGATGTGGTCCGACTTGTGACAACTTTAGCTTCTTTGTTGGGGTTTCTCTCAAATGTTGAACTCACAATTGCAAAAGTCCTCGGCCTTTGAATTACTTGGCCAGGTTGGGGAGCGGTCAGTCTGGATCCACCAGCTTCAAACAAAGGGGCTTTGGTGGTGAGCTTTTGAACCGACATGAGTAACTCAGGCAATTTTTCACTGTATGTCTGGAGGTCTCTGTCGCAGTCGAACTTCTCCTTCAAGGTCTCCGACATAGCATTCTTGTATATGTCGATTGGGCTTATGGAAGGAGGTTCTGAAATTAGCTCTTGCATTATTTTGGTCGAAGACGGGGGTGGAGGTGTAGACACAAGATACACAACATTTTCAGCCATTGAAGTGTTTGTGCTTTTCGCCTTCTTTGGTCGACCTTGTTGTGCCCCTGCTTCGGCAAGTCTTTGGAACTGAGTTTCGACTAGAACTTTATTTGTTGCAGCATCTTCTATAACGTCGCATGTCATGGCTACCATTTCTTCCTCGTCTTCTGAGGACTCTGCAATGATAAGCTTGCGCTTACCCTTTCCCTGCTCCTGTTCCTCGGTTCTTTTTCTTTTTCTTGAGGCTGCTATCTCCTTTGACAATTTGCGTATATTTTCTTTGGTGACAACATACTCGGGGTTTTCACTGTCTATCTCTCCCCCTTGGTCTTCAGTCGAGACGAGGCTTTCGTCAGCTGGATTGGTTACCAGTTGTTGTGCTTGTGTCTCTTCCCTTTCTAGTGTTGGTGGTTTGATTATAATTTGCAGTCGACCAGTGTCTTCTGCAGGTGTCTCCTCCGACACAAATGTGCCAATATATAAGTTGAGCTCATAATCCTCTTCTTTCTCTTGGTCGGTTAGTGGCTCTTCTATCGACATGTATATTTCTTTTTCCCTTGCTAGTATCGAAAATTTTGTACCCGACTGTCGAGCCAACTCTCGAAAAATTTCTTCGACTGTCGGGTAATAGTCAAGATTTTTCACCTTTGCCTTAGCACCCTACATGTACCACACCGCGGTATGGTCAAGCTCTAACTAGATGTGAACAATTTTGGGTAGAATTCGTCGGATGTTTTGAGGCACCCTCCATCTGGTCATGCGGACTTTCAGTTGTTGGAACCAGTTTTCTAGCAACACTTTGCCTTTTGCTAGTTCCTTCAATGTTCCATTTTGGGAGAACGGTTTGAATCTCCACATATGAAATTTTGTGGTTTCCTGAAATTGTTTGTCCCTGACAGGGCACAAAGAGTACATGACTATCCAAATCATAAAGGATGGGAACCTTATGATCCCTCTCGACTCCTAGCATTTTTCACAGATGCCTTTGAGCACGTCGGCGACATACTCATCCCATCTGTATATTTTTCCTGTGTGGGAAATGGTATCCATTGCCTCCAACATATCCAATTTGAGGTCGCTTCCTCGACCTGTCGATGTAAGTGTAGTGGCTATGATTTTGGCCACTATTTGCGGTGTTCGAGCTTGTATTTGGCTAATCATTATCCCTTTGGAGTTTTTACCTAATGTTGATCATGTTAGCTCCTCTACCAACCCTTCTTTGATCCCAACTGGTACTGGTTCACCTTGGTTTGATAGACCAATCAATTTGGACATTAATTTCCCATAGATGTCAATCAGTCGGTCGAAGTAAAATCTACCGTTATGATACCGGCTTATGATAAATTTCATCACTATCTCCTTTGTGCCTCCAAAACTGGCCATGAGCGGCGCATTGATGTAGTTTACAATGGTATCGTGGTTGATTTTCTCTGCAGCTTGTGTAGGCCTTTTGTCGACATAATCCCACTCTTTAATCTCGGCCCATACTTTTTCCCATGAGCCCTCCTAAACCTTAGCATTCTTGATGAATTTGAGTCTCCTCATCAATGGTGTCTCCATGGTCTGTAGTTCTTTAGCCTTGGCTGCAGCTCTGGTTTGTTTAGGTGCCATCTTGTCGGTCTACTGGTCGACTTTGCTTCGGTATTCTTGGCTTACAGTTGTCTGGTTGCTAAGTTGCTCTTTCTGTTCAGAATGTTGTAAATGATCCTTTGGTGGTTCGGTATTTATAGTTGATGCGTTTGACGTTTTTGTCGATGGGTGTATTAATGGAAGACGTGATGGTCCAGCATGAACACTTGAGTTTGCGTTAATGGTGATTATATTTTGTCGTCCGTAGTCATGAAGGCGGGATGGGACTTTTAATGTCGTTTGTCGATGTCGATTATGTGAACAATCGATGGTGTTATGTCGATGGCCGTGATGTCGGTCGTCATAGTGGTGATTTCCTGTCATACTGTTTTATGTTTTTCGATCCTATTTTACTTTTTAGATTTTCAGATTTTTATAGCTTTTGTTTAACCGTTATGGTCGTTTTTTTATTTTTTTTGACTTGTTTAATTTTTGTACCGCTTTAGTCGGGCACCATTAACAAGTTTCCGAAATACTATGCCTTGTAACGTCTTTAGTCGGACTGATCCATTGGCATGTATCTCTTTGACAACATAGGGTCCCATCCATTTTGTATGTAGCTTTTTGGGTTTTCCTTTTACCCGACTATTGTATAGTAAGGCTAGGTCTCCTACCGACAAGTTTTTGGTTTTGATGTTTCGGTCGTGCCATGCCTTTTGTTGTTGTTTCTGGATTTTCTGATGTTGTAACGCGATTAGTCGGTGTTCTTCAAGCTTACTTAGTTGCAATAGTCGGTCATTTCTTCCTTGTTCGACATCGACATGTAAAATCTCTGCGGTAAGAGGTGTCTATTGTCGAAAGTGTAGAGGAACTACTGCTTCCTATCCATAAACTAGTCGGAACGGTGTTTGGTCGATTGAACACTTATATGCTGTTCTGTATGCCCATAGTACTGCAGGTATCTTTTCATCCCAGTCATCTTTGTCAGTGTTACATATTTTTGTTAATCCTTTTGTTAATGTTTTGTTAAATGCTTCAATTGCTCCATTCGACTGAGGGTGGTAAGTTGTACTCCGTCAGTGGGCGATTTGGAACTGGTCTGTTAGTGTTTTAATAGTTTTATTGATAAAGTGTGTTCCCTAGTCACTGATTAGGGTTAATGGACATCCAAATCTGGTAATGATATTTTAATAGATAAACTTAGCGGCTATATCGCTGGAACATGTGTCAACTAGTTCTACCTTTGCCCATTTGGTTATGTATTCGACTGCAGTTATTATGTACCTTGCACCTATTCTCTTTGCTGGTATGGGAAATGGTCCTATGAAGTCGATGGCCCAAATTTCAAATGTCAAACTTGGGTTTACTGATATCAAGGGCATTTATGTGCTAGGCAGAGGTCGACCCAACCATTGACATATGTCACATTGGCTTACAAAAATTTTGCAGTCTTTATGAAGTGTCGACCACCACAACCTTGATTGTTGGATTTTCTTTACAATTGTGTTTGCTTGGAAATGTCCTCCAGCAGGTCCGTAATGTGCTTGCATAATATTATTTCTTTCATGTTCTAGTACACACCTTCTGAGGATGTCGTCTAAACCCATTTTATATAGGAAACCATTTATGAGACTGTATGGTGCAGCTTTCATGGCTAAGATTTGTTTTTTCTTCGTACTCATGCCTTCTTGTGCTTGTCCATCTTCTAAAAACTGAGTTATTTCTTCTAACTCTGTCGGGACTACTTCTATTCAAAATAAATGTGCATCCTGTAAGTCGTCTTTGACTCCCGTCAGTTCCTCCCCTGTGTCGATTCGGGATAAATGGTCGGGACCAACATTTAGCTTACCTAGTCTGACAACAACTTTGAATTCAAATTCTTGGAATAGAAGTAGCCACCGACAAATTCTTCCATGGTGTAGAGGCTTATTTATGAGGTATTTTAGTGCTTGGTGGTTGATGTAAAAGATAAATGGATTAGCTAGTAGGTAGTGTCGGTATTTTTGTAGTGCGAATACCATTTCTAATGCTTCTCTTTCGGTTGTCGAATAGTTTCTTTCAGGTTTGTTTAGTTTCCTGCTACTGTAAACTATAGGATAGTCCATTCCATCATCTCCTGGCTGAGTTAGGATTTATCTTATTGCTAGGCCTGATGCATCAATGTGAACATGGAATTTGATCAACCAATTTGGAAACCTTAGGATTGGTGCTTCGGCTAGATTTCTTTTTAGTTTTTCAAATGATATGTTGCACTCCTCTGTCCAGTTAAATTCTTGATCATCTCTTAGCAATTCTTCCAATGGGTATGTCATGTCTGAATAATGTATTATGAATTTTCCATAGTATCCTGTATGACAAAGTAGTACCCTGACTTGTTTTGGATTCATCGGAGGTTTTAAGTCGAGGATGATTTTTATTTTTGTGAAGTCGACTTTAATACCTTCTTTACAGACAATGTGTCCTAATTGTATTCCTATAGGAGCTAGAGATATGCACTTCTTTATGTTTAGTGATAGTTGTATCTATTTGCATCTTTCTAGCATAAGCCTTAGCCATTTACAATGGTCTTTTAGTGTAGAGTATATTGTCCAATCGTTGAAATATACTGCCATTGTTTTGTAAATGTACTCCTGAAATGTTTTAACCACAATTCTTGAAAAGACTGCAGGTGCATTTTTAAGTCCAAAAGGCATAACACTGTAAGCAAATGAGCCAAATTCACATACGAATGTTGTCTTTTTCTGATCTTATTTGGCTATTGGTACTTGATTATAACCTAAGAATCTATATGTAAATGAGTAGCATTCATGTCCTGCGACCTCATTTAAGATTTCATCTGCATAAGGAGTTGGAAATGGGTCTGTTAATGTAACTTTATTGAATTCTCTGAAGTCAACAAAAATCCTTAATTTAGTTGGATCATGTTTCTTAGGTTGAAACACCATCGGACTTGCCCATTCTGATTGGTCAATAGGGTAGATAATACCTGCTACAAGCATGTTATCAATCTCTTTCTTGACTACCTCTTTGTATTTGTGAGCTAGTTTATATGGTCTTTTCTTCATAGGTCGAACATCAGGTTTAATGTCAATCTTCATTTCACCCATTTCATGTACTAGACCTTTAAGATCCTTATAGTCTCTAGCAAATACATCCTAAAATTATTTCAATAGGTTTACTATCTCTGTTGTTTGTGCTTCAGTCCAGTAATCTCCAATCTTTGCCATTTTTGGTCGGTCATCACATAAGATGTCAAATTCTCTAGTTTTGACTTTAGCATCTAGCCATTCCGGTGCTTTAGCTTCATTTATTGGTCAAATTCCTTCCTTAAACTGTGAGAATGTGGCAGGGATGTTTGCTGCAGTCATTCGGTCAGTATCCTCCTTATCGGTTGTTTCAACTTTGAGTACTGTGCGAATAGGTTTGGTCATTTCGACATCATTTGATTTCCATCTAAAGCTTTTCCCTTCTGTATTTTCATTTTCCAACTGTAGTCTTGTTGACTGTGGTATTGTCCCGGCTTGTATATTGTTATAGTTTATTATCGGTTGGTTGTCCCTTAGGGTTTTGTTTTCTGTCGGTTGTACAAATGCTTTGATCTATTTTGCAGTTTCGACCAAATTCTCAATTTGTGGTAGAAAGTTGAAATCTTTGATCAAATTCTCTTTGAGTTCATGCCATAGGAATGTTTCACCTCAAGCTTCTTCCATTTTGTACCATTTGTTTGGTAAGTCGACAAGTGTTGATGGAAATAAGTGTAGCCATGTACGTTCATCTTTATATCCAAGTATTCTCCATTCTTTTTCACATGTCTTTATATGGTTTTTTGGATCCTGTCCTTAAGTAAATATAGGTATCTGAGCCTGGTTGGTTAACTTATTTCCTCCAAATATTTCTTCAAAATAAGTCAAAGTTGTTGTCCATGTCTGCAGTCTTGACTGATGGGTATCCCACCATCTAGCAACTTGTCCTATAAAAGTTTCTACTAAACTTTGTAGTCGGCCATGTTCGCCAATGTTCCTAGATACTTACTCTACATGCATAACTGGTGATTCTCTTTCTTTATACCTTGGGATTTTTGTGGTATATATATTTGTTGGTTGCAAGGTAGGATATTCCCTAATTTTCTTCTCAAATATTTTTGGGATGTTGGACACCACAAAGCATTGTCTGACTGGTTTCTTTTATACTTTTTGAATGGTTCAGCATCCTCTTGCTTTTGTTTCATAATTTTCAACCTCCCAATCATATAGTTCTACATCTGAATTGTATCCTACTGAGTCTTGGTTACCTAAGTAAAGTTCACCATATATATTAGGTTCTGTGTAATCTTCATTTTTCTATACTTGATATAGTTGTCAGATGTCAACTTCTTCATCAATTGGTTCTGTCCAAGGTTCTCCTTGGGATGGATGGATAGGTATTATTACTTTTTGTCCATTCCCCTTTAATTTTATTCTTTCTTTGTCCAAGGATATCAAGGATTTCATTTTTCTCCCCCAAGGTCGACCTACTAACACTGGGAAGGAACTGGATCCTTCCTTAGGGTCAATAATTTTGAAGTCGACTTTGGTCGATATTCCTTTTATCATTGTGTCGACATTTTTCCAGACTCCAATAGGTTCAATTAGTCCTTGGTCGGCTAGTTTCAGGTATATGCCTGATTTGTATAACCGAGGTCTTCCTAATTGTTCCCATGTGTCTCGTGTCATAATATTTACCTGTGATCCGAAATCAAGTACAACTTGTCGAACATGATATCCTTCAATTTCTAGGTCGACAAGTGGGTCGGCATCACTTTTATCTTTTTGGTTTAAGCTGTAGATATTCTTTATTTGTTTTTCGGTGTTTTTGTTGTGTTTTATTTTATATAGTAAGTCGATGAATTGAGATACTGTTTTATCATTCTATACTAAGTGTATTAACTCTTTTACTATGTCTTGCCGATTATCTTCTTCTTGTTGTCGAGCAAATTCTCTAAATATATTTGTTGCATCTTTATATATTTGTTTTTCTTTAACTGGGTCAGGATAAACATTCTTTTCTTTTATGTTGCTTATTTGGGGGTTATCATTCCCAGTTTTCATCCCTTATCAGGTTACGATATGCAAATTCTTTGTATTAATTATATCAAGTTTTTGCACACACGACAAGACATTAACATTTTTCTTCTTATTTATTTTTTCAAGCATAGTAGGGAAATCCTCTAATGAGTGATCCCCTACTCCACAACTAGTACAGAATTTTAGGTCAGTCCTGTCCTTGTATGGACAGTCTGCATATCGATGTCCTTCCTTGTAACATGTGAAACATTGGATGGGACGACGTGGTTGGTTGTCTCGATTCCCAGAGAATCAACCTTGACTTCCATAGCCTCCACGCCGGTTGTCAAATCGGCATTCGTACCAACGACCTTCGTACCTCTGATTATTTTGGTCGTTTTGTGCATTGTTTTGTTGCTCATTGTTCTGTGCACCTACGTTAGTCTGATATACTGCCTGATAATTTTGTCGATTCTTTAGATTCAGGTGGCAGTCAGCGGTGTTATGATTTTTAGTTTCACAGATTGCAAACCATGATGCTTTGCCATTCTTCATGTTGAATGGGAAATCTTTTGTGGTATGCTCTCAATGCTCCTGGCAGATGTCACAGAAACATTTTGTTTGCACAAATTGAACATCTTGTCAAATAATATCCTGTCAACAGTTTTCCTTTGAATGTTTAGCCGTCGAGCATTTCATGCACCAAATATCCTGACTCTTAAGGTTTAGCTCTTTTAGAGATTTCTGCATGATCTCAAGCTGTTCCTCCAGTTTGTGATCCGTGGGATATGCTGGAATGTATTCATCTATTTCTACTTGTAGATATTTTGTAAGCGCATCTTCATAAGTTTTGAATGTCTCTAGATTGATGTGTCGACAAATTTTCTGTGACAGACCTGCAAGAAACCACTGGATTAATAGTTGCTCATCAATGACATAATCCAACTGGCTGAGAAGGTCTTTCCAGCGTTTGTCATAGTCGTGGATAGTTTCTCCTGACTTCTGTGATGTTGTCTTCAATTTCTTAGTTTCCAGATGTTTTGCATCTGGAGTTTTAAAAAATGACAAAAATTGCGCTTTGACTTCTGCTTTAGTTGCTCTGGGGGTTCTTTCAGAAAAGGTCATATACTATGTTAATGCCCTTTTCCTTAAGGCTCCAGTGAACTGCGGCATCTATCTATCTTCATCTGTGACTTGGCTTGCCTCCCATGTCGACTCACAGATGAACCAATGTCGTTTGGGGTCCTCGTCTCCCTCATATAAAGGGATGTGCGTTGACCCGTGACCCATGTCGGAGTCACTGTCACTGTCTTCTTCAGGAGGCGGTGGTGCTGGGGATAGTGGGGTATTTTTTTTATTCTTCTATGCAAAATTATTGTCGACAAAACTATCGTTTCCGTCGGTCGTCTTAGTTGTCGTTTATTCTCCGATAAGTGGTCAATCGGGGTCAACTTCTCCTATCGATGTCCAACTGCGATTATTTGTCTACAGATCAGAATTTTCTATATCTTCCAAAGCTGTATTTGGTAGGGGGGGTGCTCCTTCGTGTGTCGGGTAAAGTAAGTGGATACTTCGGTTGGAGGGTAACGCCTGGAGCGTGACCCAATTTACTTCTTCTGGTCGACGGATAAGTAGATGATTATCATCATTTCTCTCGCCGTCTAGTCGGCTCCATATACCAAAGTCACCAGCTCTTAGTCTGAGGTCCTCTTCGACAATGGTTTGTATCCTAGTACTCGGATTTGTTGGAGATAGAGGTCTTACCTCCTAGGGAACTTCTATTTGGAGAGCTTCTCGCTACTCTATCCACAAATATTCTTCCAAAGGGGACGCTTCTTCTTCCACGCCTTCTTCTTGTCAGTCATGACCCGACTCTGGCGGGTTTCTCTCTTGGTCTATCACCCTAGTACTCATTCCTCTTTGCAGCGCTATAGCTCTTTCTCTTCTTTCTTCCCTTCTTTGCAGTCTCTTCTCCCTCTCTATTTTCTGAAAGTCTATCGTACCTTTATGTGACACTGTCCTTTCAATTTCCCTTTTAGGTCGAATTTTCATTGCTGGTGAATGGTACCTCTTTAGTCGACTAGAATCCTCTCCACTTTACCCCGACATATGACCAGCCACCCCCCCATTTCCTACCCACGCTTTAGAAATCCCTGATAGTTCTGTTCACTTTCTTAGGAATTATTCCCACTCCCTTTCGGCAATGAATTTCTCCCACTTCTTTTGTTTCTCCGCCCAATTAGTATTTTGTGGCAGTTCGCGTAGTAATGAATGAGGTTCAACGATATGACCCACTCCTTTCTCGATCAGGAATTTGAACAGCAAGGCCAGTAAGGAACACAAGAATTGCTCAGTGAGGTCTATGTAGAATTCTTCTTGATGGTTTCCACCGAAGTTCTTTCCTCTATGGCTTGCTCCTTGCAGAATTCATCGGCGATCTTTTCAAACCACTTCGATAGGTTTGTCCTTCCCCCTCGAATCAGTTTGTCTAGCAGCTATTGGTCTTTAATCGCTTTCGGATTTTTCATCCAGAAGTTTCTTTAGAAGCTGGGGTACTGATTCTACAAACTTCTCATGAGTCTCGGTAAAGAACCTTTATTTTGCTTGGGCAGTCGTCAATCTGTTTTTTCATGCATAATTTTGCAAGTATTTTGCTATTTTACGCTCCCACCAGTCCTTAATCTCTTGTTCTGATATCATCTCCTTGTATACATCTCAGACATATACTACCGACAATGAAACCAATGTTGTAATATCACATATCACATAGGGTTACCAATAATACACATTAAGAATAGGCATACATAACAGAGACAAGAGACAAGAACAAGTAAGGAGAATAATAGATTATATTATAATGAAAGGGTCCATACAATACAGAGAACTAAACCGAGTTCTCATCTAGCTCAACAACCTAATATATATGAATTACAAACAATTACAAATAACTACTTTTCAGTTCAGTGAACCGACACGACCTTATGTGGCTGACCTAACCTCTAATTAGTCAGCTGATTGACTAAGTCGGCTATCATTCAAGTCGGCTTACCGACTTGCTCCACCAACATGTTCTAACCGGGGCTTACTTAGCAATTGCTAACTGAGCTGGAAATATGGATTTTACAGGTTCAACAGGTAAATTTTTGAACAAGTAGGAGTTTGTTAAAGCGTTAAATCCAGATGTACTTCTTTAGCATATATAAAATGCTAGAGTAAAAATTGACTATTAGAGATCAAGGATACTATGAGGTAAAGTAACTTTTCTTTATTTGTTTTGCATTTAAGACAGTATTTTGAGTTTATATCGTAAAGACCAATAACCTTTCCATACTCAATGTATTTCATTAGAATGACTTCTACTTTAGACAATTCTTCTTTCTAGCTATAAGTTAAGTTACTTACAAGTTATACATAGAGCTCATGATTTAGTACAACAACACTTTTGCTGAAATAAGAGTTTACTGCTGTTGTTATTTCTAGAATTTAAAACATAGCTTATAAGCATGGAAATAAATCTAAGGCCTTCCAAGAACAAGCTTACATTCGAACCCTTAGCTCTACTTTTAATCATGCTCTAGTAGAGGAAATTTATCAGCTTATTATTGTATTATAGACATAAATGTTCACTTGCACAATAGTCATCAAGTTACGATTCTGATCTTCCAAGTTTCTTCATGCCACAAGTATTGTAGCAAGATTTCATTACCATATCATTTATTAATAGTAATAAGTGATACTAGCTTTAATCCTGGATAGTCTTACTATCTTCATTACTAAGTCTAATATAACATTGGTTTGATTCATTTAGAGTTTTGGTTCCTTATGAAGACCCAAAAGATCACCAACTTCTAAAAATTTTAACTTATACCAAGGCACTATAGACTATATCTATAAATGTAAGAGTTATTCCAGGGTTAAATACTATGTATTTTATATACACATTGTTGATTTATAAACTAATTTCTTACCCAATAGTGTTTACATAAAACTAGTTCTAATAACATAGTCATGCATCGTTATGTTGGTATAAAATGGTCAATAGTAGTACTATTGACTCATGTTCAAAGGCCTTTACTATACTAACAATATTTCCATAGTTATTTTACCAACGAATATTCCAAGGTTTTCATAATATAAGGTTTAACGATACAATATATATCTCATTCTTTACCATAGCTTGACTTTATGGTTTATTATTGCAATGATATGTTTTTTTGACTTTGTAAATTCATTATCATTGTAGTCACTATTTAAATTATGGGCAATAATTTGGTTTCCCAACAATGTAGTGTAAACTATACCATTCGACCCACTGCTGACTGAATTTTTTGGTGGGCACGTGGAGTAGCCTCCACCGTGCAATGGATGTTTTAAAAGCTTACCACATAACCCTAACTTCCTTATTCTTCGTCAAGGGTTTGACTTTGCACTGTCTGGTTTCTCTACAGCCATAAGGGCTTGCTTGTTCTCATTTTTCAGCTCCATCGTGTGTGTAGTGAAGTGCTGCAACTCTTTGCATGAGGGTTGAGAGATACCCAGCTCGTATTTTGGTTCTTTCTACAGGCATTGTGTCATTGTGAGAGTGGTGTTACTTTGTCCATGGTTTTGAGTGTTGGTTCCTTGCATTGCCCTCGCCATAGCGTTTAACCTTCTCCATCATTGGTGAAATTAGAAAGTGAACCCCGCTGCCTATGTCACGGGTGAGCACGAGGGTTTGTTCTGCAAAGTGTGTTGTTCCTCGTGATGGTTTGAATTCCTCCTCGGCTCCAGATTCCTTGTTGGGGCGCATACTCCAGGTTTGGGTAACTCCGCGGTTAATTAGAAAATTTGTAAGCGGAGCTATGGACCAAAATAGTCTTAGGGGTGTCAGGGTAAGTCAAAACCCTCTTTTTGTAATAAACCCGTGGTTTAAATCCAGGGTTTAGGTTTTTTGGGTGCCCATGGTTTAAGACCATGGTTTTGTAAAACTGCGCAGTATAAATAAGCGCTTGTGTAAAAAGGATAGGTTAGGCTTTTGATGTAAAGAAAGACTAAGGAGAAGTAAGGTTGGTTTTTGTAAGGAAAGGATAAAGTCTCAGCTGTGTGCGTGGACGACCTCTGCAGCTGTGTGCGCAGAGGGTTTTGTAAGAAGAGAAGGAAAGATCTGCAGCTGTGTGCACAGAAGCCTGCTGCTGTGTGCGCGGCTGTTGAGGACTGAAGGGATATGCAGCTGAGTGTGCAGATCAACTGTGGTTTTGAGGAAAGAAGAATAAAACGTAGTTTGTGGACGTAGCCCCTACACTGGGGGTGAACCACGTTATATTTGGTGTCGTGGTTTTATTGTGTTGTTTCTATTTCTGTTATTTTCATGCATTAAACTGAATACATCTGATAACATAAGATCACTGCTAGTAATAAGCTTCGTTGTGAATTCCCCGTAGTGGGTTATGCAAGTTTAGTTGGTTTATTGTGCTGTAAAGAAATATGTGAATGACTGATAAAGTTTACCAGTGTTGATTAATAATTGCTTTTAAAGGCTAAGGTACAGTAATACCCCTCTCTGCATGCAGAAACCTGATTCTGCGGCACCCCATTGATGTTTCGGGTGAGACTGCAACTTGCGCGCAGGTTGTTGCCGAAAGGGCCAACACAGTGGGTCTTTGTTGGTGCGACGTATAAGAATTAACTCGGGTCTGCCCTAGTGCCCAACAAATTGGTTCCGTTGCCGGTTGAACTCAGTACCTACTCAAGAGGGGTTTACCTTGTACCACAAGGGCTATGTTCTGGAGGCCCTTGGTGAAGGACATTAGTGATTGGTTTGCTGAGATCTGTTTGCAATTCGCGCAGCAAGAGAATACGAATCCGTGTCGAAGCGCAAGTGACTTTTTACAACGGTATGTTTTTTGTGATACTTATGAAATTTTCTTTGGTCGTTTCCACATAGAGTTGCACCAGTGGTTGTCTAGGTTAACAGAGAGGAGGACGAACTTTCAAGCTCGACGGATTCCTGTGTGGACCCCCGCAAGGGTCAACCTTGTGCAATACGTGAACAACGAGGTATCCCGCGCTGTCGATTTCTGGACGACGTGCACATTGGAGTCCTTCGTGACAGAGTTTTCCATTGATACAAGCACTTCTTTCAGCAAAGCTGAACGACAGTTCTTTCA